>VWZE01018780.1:0-32255 GCA_013396675.1 Eubucco bourcierii
GCAGAACAACTCCACAGAAGGACATCCCTGGGCCAGGGGCACATCTGTCTCTCTCTCCCCCCAATCTGTGGCTGATGGTGATATAATCCCTGCTCTTTTCCTTCCCTGCTCTTCTCTTTTTTGCTGTGGTTCGCTCTCCCTCTCTTCCCTCTTCCCTCTCTCTCTCTCTGTTTGTTCAACTTTATCCTTTAATAAATAGTTTAGTGGTGATATTTGGTCATGTTTGCACCTTAATTTCACAACACGGAAATTTAGAAGAATAAATCTTGTTTCTCTGGACAGAGATATTGTTAATCTCTATTCTCTGGACCTTGACAGACCCATATACTAGATACCTAACTTTTAAGTGTCTAATGAATTGCACTCCAGCAAGGCCAGTGGAGAAACTTAGTCTTGAACCTTGTTGAATGTTTTGTCCTTATTCATCCTGTTTCTCTTTCCCTTAGCCCGGTTTAAAACAATTGGATATGTGTGGTTTCGCTTTGCACGTAGAGTACATTGCATAAATAATATGACTGGGTTAGAAAGACACCAACTAAAATTTTGAATGCTTAATATGGTCCAAAAACCAATATTAGATATGACCCTGTTTTACTACTTTTGACAAGTGATTGTTATAACTTGAATTTTCTGTATGCTGTGCTTGGAAAATGAATTGATTTTTCATGTAAAGATTATCATATGCTGCTAAATTCTATTTTCTAATATTTCCCTAATAATTTCTAATTTTCTATTTTTCTAATATTTCCCTAATAATTTCTTGTATTTCTAATTTCTTATATTTCTAATGTTAACTGCACTAAAAATGGCCTTTGACTAAAAGTATCACATGCCTCTGTTTGTATGTTGGAAAATATGTACTTTATTAGACATATTATTACTCCCCATTCTTGTCATCGGACTTGCATCTATTCATTACATATTAAAAGCAACTAACCACATGGACTGTTTGAATGTATGAGGTGGAAAATATGTTCCTCTCTTCTTGCCTAAGAAATGATCCTTGTTTTAACAGCTTCACAAGTTTGTCCTCAGCAACAAAAAAATCTCAAAAACATTATTCAGTCAGACATGAAATAATGAGCAAGGAAAGGAATCACTTTTGACTTGTGTTTGAAAATTCAGCATGTATACCCACAGGCACATGTGTTCAAATATCCACAAAGTAGGCACCTAGAGCTTGCCATATGTATGTATACTGATCATGGTCACAACATTTATTTTCTCCTTGGCACCACCTACGAACTGCCACTCTTTCTTACAGTGGAAGAAGTACTAAGTGGAAGTTCATTAAATTTCCTCCTTCAAAGACCTAACTGACAATAAACAGCTTCCAGTGACCTCAGGGTATAGCTTATATTTTAATAACTTAAGGTAAACTCATTGTTAATTCACATTTTTAACCTTTTATTTTGAAAAATAATCCTCAGAAGTCTTGTTTCCTTCAGATGCATAGAAGTCCCTATGTTTCCCAAAGCTGGATTTGAGGCCAAAAGTGAAGATTTCAGTCCAAAAGCAAAGATTTGAGGCTAAAGGCAAAGATTTGAAGCCAAAAGTGCAGATTGGAGGCCAAAAGTGCAGATTGGAGGCTAGAAGTGAAGATTTGAGGCCAAAAGTGAAGAATTCAGTCCAAAAGCAAAGATTTGAAGCCAAAAGTGCAGGTTTCAGGCCAGAAGTGCAGACTTCAGGCCAAAAGGAAAAATTTGAGGCCAGAGGTGCAGATTTGAGGCCAAAAGCAAACATTTGAGGCCAAAAGTGAAGATTTTTGAGGCCAAAATGGAAGATTTGAGGCCAAAAGCAAAGATTTGAGGCCAAAATTGCAGATTTGAGGCCAAAAGCAAAGATTTGAGGTCAAAATGGAAGATTTGATGACAAAATGGAAAATTTGAGGCCAAAAGCAAAGATTTGAGGCCAAAGGGGAGGATTTGAGGCCAAAAGAAAATCTTTGAGGCCAGAAGGGAAGAGGCTGGCCTGGGAGTGGTCCCTGCAGAGGCTGCAGCGGCCTCGTGCCNAATTAACAATGAGTTTACCTTAAGTTATTAAAATATAAGCTATACCCTGAGGTCACTGGAAGCTGTTTATTGTCAGTTAGGTCTTTGAAGGAGGAAATTTAATGAACTTCCACTTAGTACTTCTTCCACTGTAAGAAAGAGTGGCAGTTCGTAGGTGGTGCCAAGGAGAAAAACCCATTTTTCAAATCCAGCAATTAAAGTCACACACATACATGCATAATAAATAACATGTAGCTAATTTACTTTTTTGATGGGCTTTTTTTTTTTCTTTCAACCACACTAATTTAAGTTTGAGAAGAATTATGTGTGGCCAGATTTACGGATCCTTATGAAAAGTATAGAATTACTTGTGTCAGCTTATTCCCTTTTTTTAGGAACAAAGAAGGAGTGATGGGTTTAAACTGGCAGAGGGAAGATGTAGACTAGATGTTAGGAGGAAGTTCTTCACAGTGAGAGTGGTGAGGCACTGGAACAGGTTGCCCAGGGAGGTTGTGGCTGCTCCCTCCCTGGAGATGTTCAAGGCCAGATTGGATGAGGCCTCGAATAACCTGTCCTAGTGGGAGTCGTCCCTGCCGATGGCAGGGGGTTGGAACTAGGTGATCCTTGAGGTCCCTTCCAACCTTACCATTCTATGATTCTATGATTAAAATTTCTCTGTAAATGTTGCTTACAGGTACTACTGATCTACTGACTGTAGCCAATCTTGATATATTGCATCAAAGTCTGGGTTCATTGGAGAGGTGCATTGCAGCAGGTAATTCATTTTCAGTAGTGTCACTCAATGCAGACAGCATCTAGGTAAAACTTTTGCTCTGGATTGTCAGCGGAAAAAAAACTTAGTCTATGTATTGAGTGGATTCAGCATGTGTTCACTAGGTACATGTGAAGAGAAAAATTTGGGGCTGAAGGGAGAAGAAAGGAAAAAGAGAAAGAATTTGTACCTTCAGAGAAATTTCCAGGTTAATTAGAGAAGTTTAACTAGGGAGCTTTAGCTGGACTTGTCTATTAGACTTCACAACAGATTAAAACTGCATCCCCTGAGTGAAACATCTTCCTATATTTGAATCTTTTAAAAGGGATAAGAATAGCAAAGTGGAAGTAACCTGGTTAATATGTTTTTATGTATTGCTGTATATTACTCTTGGTTTTGTTTGTTTATTTTTTAGACTTTTTATATTGGAAGGAAGAGATGGTTTTCAGCCTGTTTGTCAGTTCAGGAGCAGTGTGCCAATAAAGAGGCAGAAAAAGTACAGCCATTACAGAAATGATTTATTGATACTTTAGGCTTGTTAAACCAGGTTAATGTCAATGCAATTAACTCCTGGACCAAATCAGTCTACTGCAAAGTGAAAGCTGACAGAATAGCTTTAAAACCACATCCCAAACAAAATGAGAGCACCAATGAAATGTTCAATCTCTGAGGAAGAACCAGCTAGCTCTGTAAATCTGAGCCTCTTCCAGTAAAAAAAAACAAACCAACAAACCCAAAAACAAAACCAAATAAAACAAAAAGTTAATTTATTTTAAAAGAAACTATTTTCATCAGACCCTATCTGGAGTACTGTGTGCAGTTCTGGAACCCTCAGACAGGAAGGACATGGAAGTGTTGCAACGGGTCCAGAGGAGGGCCATGAAGATGATCAGAGGGCTGCAGCAGCTCTGCTATGAGAACAGGCTGAGAGACTTGGGGCTCTACAGTCTGGAGAAGAGAAGGCTTCCAGGAGACCTTATAGTAGCCTTCCAGGATCTGAAGGGGGCATACAGGAAGGCTGGGGAGGGACTATTGACAAGGTCTTGTAATGACAAGACACGGGGCAATGGGTTTAAACTGGCAGAGGGGAGATTTAGACTGGATGTTAGGAGGAAGTTCTTTCCAGTGAGGGTGGTGAGACAGCGGAACAGGTTGCCCAGGGAGGTTGTGGCTGCTCCCTCCCTGGATGTGTTCAAGGCCAGGTTGGAAGAGGCCTTGAGTAACCTGTACTAGTGGGAGGTGTCCCTGCCTATGGCAGGGGGTTGGAACTAGCTGATCCTTGAGGTCCCTTTCAACCTTACCATTCTATGATTCTGTGATTCAAACAATGGACCTTTGAGCAGCAGACTGATCAAATAGTTTCAAAGCTGCATAAAGTAAAGGAAAATGGAATAATAAGAACACAGAAATTAGTAGTTAAACAAAATTGAAAGTAACACTACTGCACAATCAGCAAATGGCCAGGTTACAAGAGATAAGCTTCACTTCTAAAACATTAGATGCTAATTACATTGATTGGATGAAATTCTGCCAGGAAAGGGAACAAATTCTTCAGAATTTACTCAATTACGTATTGTCATTATAAATTAGCAAAGAAGTTTGTCAACGTGTTCGGACTACTTCTTAAAGTGAAAGCTGTGTATATAAACTGAAAGAGGTTAAAATTAACATGAAAAGAAATTGGAACTGTGAAAATACTTTATAAAGGCTGACAATAAAAAACCATCAAGTTTTAGACAACAGTTTAAATAAGTTTCTATGTGTAAAACATCATATCACATATTCAAAGTTCCTTATGACGCTGTTACAGAAATCCATTTCACTCTGAATCAGTTGTGGGGATAAACAAGGCAGGAATTATAAAATATGCAGTTATTTTATTTCTGGGAAGCCCTGCCCACAATGTGATATAAAATTAATTAGATGGGGTTTGGAAATTCAGTTGGAAAAATCTTTCACAAGGATGCTTCTACAAGGAGTTTAGTAATTCAGAGAAGTCAGAAAACTTGGAAAAGGTTTTGCTATAAAAACAGCTTTGCTGCACTTGGGAACAAAGGCAGCCTGGAGCCCCAGGGATTGGAAAGGCTACTCAGGGCATGCTTCCCCGGCAAGGCTTTGAAATGTAGATCGTGGGGCTCTTTGTCGGCAGAGGCAGGTCCCTTCAACGGGCAGGCAGGATCTGACGGTCGGACTCTGGTGGTCCGTGGCTGGCAGTCTGTTGCTGGCAGCCCCTCTTAAAGCCCGACATAGCAGTCTCCTCCAAGTCTGCCTCAAAGTCCCTCTCAAAGTTCACACAGTATCACACACAGTATCACCAGGGTTGGAAGAGACCTCAAAGCTCATCAAGTCCAACCCATCATCACAGACCTCAACACTAGGCCATGGCACCAAGCGCCACGTCCAAACCCGCCTTGAACACCTCCAGGGACGGTGACTCCACCACCTCCCTGGGCAGCCCATTCCAGTAGCCAATGACTCTCTCAGGCAAGAACTTTCTCCTCACCTCCAGCCTAAACTTCCCCTGGCACTGACAAAGTCCGACTGGCAAAGACTGACTGGCAAAGTCCGACTTCAGAGTCTCTCTTCTGAGTTCCCCCTCTTCAGAGTCCCACTAGATAATGTGTCCTGTTGCCATATATATGCTGGGGCGATTTGTTCTCCCCGGTTCAAACCCGCGGGGGTGGGGTGAGGTACTTAGCACCTACTCCTTTCACATTCCAAACCCCGGAGCAGAACAGCTTCATGTCCTATTCAAACCTTCGGAGGGGCAGGCACTTGGGTGTGTCCTGTTACTCATGTAAAAGGTAGGACACATGGTTTTGGTAATTTCCCTGTGTTGCTTGTCCTTTATTGCCCATGGGCAGTGGTAACTGCTCAGTAGGGCTTCAGGCTGTAGTATCAGTGATGGAAAAGAGCTTTATTAAACTGCAGAGTTTTCCACACTGAAGTGAGGGCACAGGAAAAAGAGAAAGGATGGTGAATTAACTTCTCCAATCCCTAGAATAGGAGTCATGATGGAGTTTGGCAGTACAGGCTACAGGACTGTATTTCCTGTACTGGTAGCCCTAAAATATATTGGCTTGTGCTAGGGAGTTGGATGACTGGATCTCACAGGTCAGGAATCAGAATGGCCTGAAGTTGTGTAATGAAATATTCCATGCTCTCAAACCTTTAAACTTCATGTGCTGTGGTGCTTCCCAAGAGTTACACTGAACAGATTTGGAAGTATTCTTTGTAAGCAGGGGATTATGTATAAATACATGCCAAAACCAAATTAAAAATGGTAACATTTTTATAACATCTCGCATGTCTTAAAGGAATCCTAAAATTTCCTTAGAAAAATGGAGACAGAAAAAAAGAAAAAAGAGAAAATCAGATTTTAACAGAAAGTTTTGGAGTAAAGTGAAACCACTTTAGGTTGTTGAGGGGTTTTGCTTGTTTGTTTTGGATTTGGTTTTGATTTTAATTTAATTCTGTAAAGAAACAAGAATATTATTTTCACCCCATCTGGCAAAGACTCACACACGTATTCAAGACAGTGAAAAATATTGTTGAGTGAGGAAGATAGAGGCCTGGCAATATGATGGCTTCCTTTTTTTCTACCTGACTACTAATGGGAGAGTTTCAAAATGAGTGTCAATTTTGAAACATCACCACAGATTTAGGTAAAAATATAAAAAATAGAAAGGAAGGAAAGGAGGACAGAGTTCATGCTGGTGTCTTTTTTAGTATTGTTATTTTTTTTTTTTTAGTATAGAGAGTCCTAGGTGAAGAGAATGGGGGAGAAACAAAGAAGGTACAGAAATGGAGGGTTCAAGCACTTGTGGTTGTTTACAGGAAAAGGGAGCTCTGGCAGAGCAGAGGACAGAGGATAGAGGGATATGCTGAACTGCTCATGAGAGAAAAGATAGGGAGAAGGTTGAAAGGATGGAAACAAAAGAGCAGATACCATATAGGAATTAATAAAAATGATGGAAAACAATTTGATGGTCAAGAGTAGGAAAGTGTTGAAGTGTTTTGAAGCACAGTTTCTAATCTCTAAGCCATTTATTAATTTGGAAAGTGGGGATAAAATAATTTATCTCACATTAATAATCTCAACAAAGTCAAGGTTTTACAACCTGACAGTGAAAAGTTCTTCCAGTGTTTCCATTTTCCTCAGCAGTATAAAATCCTATTCAAAGTACAAAGAAGATAAAGATGTTAATGGCACTTTTAATTATATGCTTCATTCTTTAAAGCAGATTAATTTCTCTGTGATTGTGGCAGGACCATGAGTCAGGCAGAACTCTGGAGTGTATCCTTCTAGAACTTCTTATTCCCCCAAGTATCTCAAAATATCAAAAGGCCTTTTAACTCAGCACATCTGATTTCAAATAAAAACCAGTATATGTGTGTATATTTAATTTGAGAATAACTGAAGCAACTAGAGTAGAACTAATGCTAATTCTATAACATTTTTTACCATTCTCACCATGTTTCTGTCTCCTAATCTTCCAAGTGGAAGCAAATTTGAGCTTCTGCATCCTGAGGAAAATGCCTTTTGCTTGCTGTAAACCTTGCTTGCTCCTGACCCCTCAAGACCGTTGGTCAGGCTCAGGTGGCACTGCAGGCTCCAGCCTAACTCTGACTCCCCTCTGCCAGACCTGCAATCTCTAAGCCTCCCTACAAAATGTACTAAGATTGCACTTCAAACTGGCTAAGCAGGACTGTGAACGTACAGATAAAGCACCACCTACCACAAGAAGCTTCTTGAGCAGGAGGCAGTTGAATCCCTCTGTTCAGTTCTTGAAACATCAAAGTGACTGGATGTCAAGCTATTGTTTTATGACAAATATTGCTGTTAGGAACAAAAACTATGGTTTATAGGCATTGTCTATTTTTTTTCTGGGATTTTGCAGCACCTGAAAAGTCTCTTGGTGATAAGAGGGCTGCGTGAAAAGTGGTTTTACACGGAAGGCTTTACAATCACTTTTCAAAAAAACATGAGAAATGTAATTGCTTTTGAGTTGTGGTCCTGTATTTTAGCATGGCTCTTGTTGACAATGAGTTGCTGACAGCTCCTTGTTGCTAAAAGCTATAGGAGATGTGTCATGGGATGCTAATCATGAAAGCATGCCCATGGTTGAGTGTGACAGGCTGATTTTCATGTCTACCTGAGAAATACCTGAGACAAGTCAAGGAGAAAGGGACTAGGAAGTAGACTCTGGGACTAACAGGAGTGTCACCTGGTTACCAGAAGAAATTTGAACTTCTTAAGAACTGCCTTAGTTTGTGTTGAATACTGACATCCTCCAGAAGCTATTACAAAAACCCATGGATAAGACATATTCATATATGTCTCTGCCATTTCCCATCTCCTATGTCTTGCAACAAGAAGACTTTTAAGAATATTTATGTAACAAACAATTGTTCAGTGTTATAGAAACAATACTACGTTGGTGAGAGTACCCAAATAAAACATTTTGAGACTGTAGTCTCAACACTGCTATGTTAAGAATAATGCTTCTGTAATAGTTTTGGAAGTAGACAAAAGGAAGGTGTCTTGTATCTTTTTGTGGAAGCATATGGTTGCTACTCAAATGGCATTTGAATATACATTTTTCCTGCTGTGCACTTTAACAAGCTCCACACATACTGAAAGCTCTTAAACTGGCAAGACACAACAGAGGCTTTTTCCGTGATTACCTCATGATGGTTCCATGGACAAGAACTTTTTAGAGCTCCAAGTGTCTTCTTGTTAGCTCTAACATGCATAACAATTAAAAATATTTCCTTTCTTAACAATCTTACAGAAACTTCTGGAAATTAACAGGCTTGTGACAGACAAGTAACTGTCTTGACTTAGCATGTTCTCTTCCTCTGATTTCTACCCTTGGATGATTATATTTTAACTCACTATTTCCATCAGTTCTACCACTCAGTAATTTAATCAAAACTGTAACTTTAATAGATGGTTAGTGACACAACAAGAGCTTTACTAAAGTTCAGGTATTGCACCACTGTAGTTTTCCCCTTCCAGTAAAACCTATCATACTACACATCAAAGAAGAAAATTAAGTCATTGAACCATAGAATCACATAACTTGGAAGGAATCTCCAGAGGTCATCTAATCCAACCCCCTGCTCCAGTAAGATAAGGCTCCTTAGGCCCATTTTCAGTCAGGTTTTGTATATCCCTAAGAATGGAGACTCCACAGCATTTCAGAGCCTCTGTTCAGGGTTTAACTGTTCTAATGGTAGAATACTTTTTTCTTATAACTAGTTTCCCACATATTCCTGGTTTACATCTTATGTTCATTCCTTTGTGTCCTAGTGGCCCTTAGCAAAAAATCATTGATTTTGTATTAATATAATATCCTCAAGGTCTTTACAGATTGATTATTTAATAACTTGATCTCTTTCTGATAAGTGAAGTTTATTTCTTAACAAATTAAATCAGTTATGCACTCTTTATTACAGAAAGGAACTTATTGTCCATGTGTTCCAAATTATTTGTCTTCCTTAGAAGCAATTAACAGGAATAATTTCTACACCCATTAGTAAGTCACACAACTTTGCTGATAAATATGGGGCTGCCTATGAAAAATTTAATCAATTTAATTTAAGTGATTAAATTCTCCAGCACAGGAAGGACATTGAAGTGTTGGAGTGGGTCCAGAGGAGGACCACAAAGATGATCAGAGAGCTGGAGAACCTCTCCTATAAGGACAGGCTACAAGAGTTGGGGCTCTGCAGTCTGGAGAAGAGAAGGCTTCGAGGACATCTTATAGTAGCCTTCCAGTATCTGAGGGGGGCCTGCAGGAAGGCTGGGGAGAGACTATTTACAAGGTCTTGCAATGACAGGACAAGAGGCAATGGGTTTAAACTGGCAGATGGGACATTTAGACTGGATGTTAGGAAGTAGTTCTTCACAGTGAGGGTGGTGAGGCACTGGCACAGGTTGCCCAGGGAGGTTGTGGCTGCTCCCTCCCTGGAGATGTTCAAGGCCAAGTTGGATGAGGTCTTGAGCAACCTGTCCTAGTGGGAGGTGTCCCTGCCTATGGCAGGGGGTTGGAACTAGGTGATCTTTGGGGTCTCTCCCAACCTTACCATTCTATGATTCTATGATTCCCTAGTACAGTCTCTCTAATATGTCAAGAGATAAACCCTCAAACAAACCAATAAATACACTTTACAGAGGTGCTAAATACTATTTTATTTGACATCCACAAGCCAGCTGAAGACCTATCTTGTCTTTAAAACAATTTGCCGGTTTTTGTTATGTTTGTAGGTTCTTTTCTCTGTATTTGAGAAACATATCTCCTTTTGTCCTTTTTCTGCAAATTGTCCTGAAAGATAGATTTGAGATGAAATAGGTAATTCATGGTACTGATTGCCTATTTCTCTTCCTGCTTTCTTGTTAGAGACATACCATGTTAGGGTAAAGCTGCAAGGAATATCCTTTGAAAAATTATAAGCTAAACTTAGGTCAGTCTAGATGAAAGAAGAACATATAATAAGTCTTGTACTGCAAAATGAAAATCCCGAGGAGGTCAAGTTTAGTTCTTGACCACAGTGCAACTGTGGGAAGATGAGGGTCTTCATACCTCATTACTCAGAAAGCTGATTCTACCCTTGTAAAAATGTGCTTGTTCTCAATGCCTAGTTTAAATGATGCACTTTCTGTGACAAGTGCCTGACTTGTAACTTATGATATGCAGCCTCCTGGAAATTAACTTTGCTTCTACTCTAGTAGTTCACATATAGAATGAACTATTCTGGCACACAAATTCTTGCATATTCCTGTTGAATAACTACCAATATGTAATCAGCAATGATTAGAAATCCAGGATATCTCTTATCATTATACTTTACAAGAGAAGATTAACTATTTGATTGATAGAATCAAAGAATCGTAGAATGGTAAGGTTGGAAGGGACCTCAAGGATCATCTAGTTCCAACCCCCTACCATAGGCAGGGACACCTCCCACTAGTACAGGTCACTCAAGGCCTCTTCCAACCTGCCTCTGAACACTTTCAGGGTCAGAGCAGCTGCAACCTCCCTGGGCAACCTATGCCAGTGTCTCACCACCCTCATTGGAAAGAACTTCCTTCTAACATCCAGTCTAAATCTCCCCTCTGCCAGTTTAAACCCATTGCCCCATGTCTTGTCATTACAAGACCTTGTAAATAGTCCCTCCCCAGACTTCCTGTAGGTCTCCTTCAGATCCTGGAAGGCTACTATAAGGTCTCCTTGAAGCCTTCTCTTGTACAGGCTGCAGAGCCCCAACTCTCTCAGCCTGTCCTCATAGCAGAGTTGCTCCAGCCCTCTGATCATCTTACATGAAAACCAGCATCATGTTTGTTCCACCTTCTTATTAATCATTTCCGCAATTGTGTATTTCATTCAGAATGCGGATTGGAATACGCCATTGTCAATTCACATTCCTATTCTAAATGTCCTTCTCAGATTACAAAATGGATAGTTATGAAACAATATGGAATATGAAATATTAGAAGTGTGTCGATATGCAATTATTTATTGATGTATTTGCATGATTAAACCTGTAATTGTAAGTTGTCTTGGGGTTGAATCTGTGTTATTTTGCACAATTGCATTACACCAGAAAAATGGGGACCAGCCTCTGGCTTTGATAGCAGGTTTTAGTGCATGACAACAGCAATGAACAATTCTATGCTGCTTTTGCTAAACTGCCAGCTTTTAACTGTTTTTCAGAATATGAGTCCATTGGCTATCTAATTTAGAAAATTATTGTATCTGCTCTTTAATCTACTGCTTGTTAGTGTGCTAGTATCAAGACTATACGAAGGTCACCATGGTTCTTTGATGAACAGCCTGTAACCTGTTATATAATCTAGACTCACATTCACTTTTTCATGGTTGCATGATGTTGGTGGCTTAGACATTCTGGAACTGATTAATAGATCCAGTTGCTTTTCCCTTTTTATTGTTTCCAACTGAGAAGCTCCTGCATTATAGAAGAAATTCTCATTATTAGTCCCTGCATGAATGACCTTTACTTTCTGCAGTTAAATTTCATCCACATTTCTGTGATTCCATTCCTTAATGTCAGGGAGTACTTCCACTACAAGAATCTGATCTTTCTCATGCTCATAGTGCTGCCAGTTTTGCATCGCTAAGTGAAATACCTTTGCATTTTCCTTTTGAAGGTTATTAGTGAAACTGAAAAATGGGTTTGATTAGTTTTTCAGTGTCTACTTAGAGTTCTGTCTTCTCTTGGAAATTTTCTGTATTTATTCATTTTCCTGTTCTTATTCTAGTCCTGCTAGACTCCACACTGATTTTCTTCTGGATCTATTGTAGTGGCAGGTGTGTTAGTCCTTACCAAGGGCTCCTCAATCACAGAAAGATTCTGTATTCTGAAAAGCTGTATTCTGAGTGATTTTCCCTGTCTGGTCATTATGCTGCCTCATCTTCCTTGTAGTGTTTTTGTGTGTATCTGGGTAGCTTCCCAAAATTATCTCCATTATCTCTTATGGCACTAGCAGTTTCCCTCTACTGTCGTCTCCTTTTTCAGGATGTTTCTTATTGCTGCCCTGTGCTGCACAGCTGTTCCAATACCAGCTAGTTAATACTTCTGCCATGTCTCTTAGTTGTTCTTTCTTTCAGTTTATTGATCTGCCATTCAGCTTCTGTTGTTCAATAAATGCAGGCCATCAGATCTTTATGCAGGTTTCTCTCTTTCATTTTTCTTGACGTTCCTGTCTGAACTTTGTTCTGTTTTCCAAGTATATGTCCAGTCTTCATTTCTTCTCCTCCTTGAGCTCTGTTGGTAAAATTTCACATAAATCCATGTTGTACCAGTCACTTGTTCAGAAAGAATGCTCTTATCTACAGATTTTGCACCTCAATCTTTATCTTCACTTTTAAAAATTACTCTTAACAGTTCATTGTTACTTGTTGCCTGAGTACCAGTGTTTGCCCTTCTTACCTTGCCTTTAAAGAAAATCATAGCTGGGTTAAAATTGCTTTACACAGCGTTTTCTGTCATGTGTTGGTCTCACTGGTGCATGATCTCCATGTTACAGCCAGTAACATGGAGTTTTTGTCTGGGAGTTTACAATCTATATGACAGGAGGGAAAAAAAGATTGAATTAAACAGAAAGGAGTTAAGTATATTTTTCAAGTAATTTCAGTGCTTTTTAGCTGAAGTTCTTGGTAACACTGTAACAGAGGGGTAATTAATTAATGTGAGATGATATTTTAAAAGTTAATACTGTTTATTAATTTTGGTATTTAGGAGCCTTACCCCTCCTGACCACTAATTTTAATAATACTCAAATTCTTCTGCAACGGTCTTGGAAACGTTGTATGAAGGAATAACAAGATCTAGAAATAATTAGCAAAAAATATATAAACATTAATTGAACTGGAAGAGAAGGTTCTTGAGGTCGATATACCCTTGTGGTTGATTATATCACTTGTCCACTAGATGGATTTGGGTTGGACTTGATGATCTTTGAGATCTCTTCCAACCCTGGTGATACTGTGATACTGTGACTCAAGGAGCTCCTTTCTGCTTACAGTAGAAGGCAATTTGTGACCTACAAGAGGCTTTAAGTATTTACTCACAAAATAATCTCCCGACTGGTGGGGCTAGCTAAAGCTTCAGACAGTACCCAAACACTTTCAGGGAATTTTGTTACTGTCTTGTCAACCACTGAGGCTTCCTATTCTTCCCAGGCTTCACAGGGTGTTGGGGAGAGGAGGTAGACAATCTCTGACCTGGTCCTGATTTCTCTAGACAATCTGTGTATCCAGGACTTCCCGTCTTGACAGGAGGCTTTCAGGTGCAGGTAGGATGTCTTGCGATGTGCAGTCTCAGCACATCACACTGTCTATGCAGGTCGATTGTGTGGAGGCATTTAGAGCCTGTTCCTGGTAAACTTGAGGCAGGCAGTTTCCAGGCAAAAAGGCCTCTACTGTCAGGGTTTGTTACTTTGCTTATAGCTTAGTATAGCATATATAGTTTGTTACTAAGCTTATAGCATATTATAGTTTGTTACTAAGCTTATAGTTTAGCATAGCATAGCAAAATGCAATAAGGCAGTAAGGCAGAATACTACCAGAAGCAGGCAACAGCAGGCAAGCATGAATACAATGACAGAGCACATTGTGTTACCTGATCATGTCTTTTATCAATACAGCTTGAGACTAATGGGCCTTTGGACACAAATTAGCCAATCAGAATGGCAGTTAGTTGAGCTTGACCATGTTAGGTAAAGCTATAGGCTTGCTTTACCTAAATTTAGGAAAAACATAGGCCTTGCACAGAGCAGGCACAAGCCAAGGGTATGTACTTTTTTCACCACAGGATGTAAACAGGTGAAAAACAGGTCTGAGCAAGCCAGGGTCCTTAGACTCAGTGGCTCCAGGTTCTTTCTCCTCCTGAACCTCCAGGTTCTTTCTCCTCTTTCCTGCAGTTTCTTCTCCCCACAACAGAAGGAGGCAGAGCAGAAGAACATGACTGGGCAACCAGGACATGTATAAGCCTATTTTGGCCTATCCAAGCCTACCATGGCAAACATAACAGTAACCAAAGAAAAAAAATTTTCAATAAAACATTTGTTGTCCCTCTTCTGCTCTCAATCAAAACATGCAATATACTTGCATTTATCTCCTGTTTATCAGCTGAGGTATACTATGAAATAGTTGCTGTTGAATGTTTTCTGTATGTCTCAGATGCAATTCTTTACAGAGCACCTGGAGAAAACTGCAGTTAAAGTAAATCATTAGAGATGGGTTTCTGTTTCTGTAACGCATTTTGCCTTCCTCTTCTCCCAGAGTGTGAAGCTGTAATCCGGTAAGTCTAACTGATGAAAACAAAGGCAAAATACTCTCTTCTCTCTAATACGCTTGTTCTATGAGACTTCCTCTTGGTGACTTAATTTGACAACTATATTTCTTCAGAAAAGGATTCAAAAGTAAGAGGCAGAGATTGAAAAAATATGGTTTCTCCATTTAGGGCCATAATAAGATATTAATGAAATATTATAATGTCCAAAAGTACATGTGGATTTGCAGTGCTTTGGTTGCAAGTTACTGAATTTTTGACTGTAGCCAAATCCAAATAGTTTAGAATGATAAACAAGTTTTTATGTTCTATGTAATTTGAAGGTTAACCTTTAGTTACAGCACGCTGAAAAGAATCCTATTACCTGAAAATGTATTTAAGCTCTGTCACCATTGGGGAAAGAAGAGACCTATCTTCTTAAACAATGGCAATATCTATGTTTTTATCTAAACCAGTGCCACAGGAAAAGTATAGGAAAAGTAAACCAAAATGGCTTTCACAAGCATTAAATGCAGAAACTGGTACAGCTTTTCATACTTCTGAATTCCTTCTGGTCTGAGCAGCACATGGATGATATAGAATTGTAGAATCATAGAAGGGTAAGGTTGAAAGGGACCTCAAGGATCATCTAGTTCCAACCCTCTGCCATAGGCAGGGACACTTCCCACTAGTATGGTTGAACTTGGGCTTGATCACTATACTTATTTAAATGAAGCAAAAATTGCAAAGGAAGCATACTTAGAAGCACACACCACACATTTTTCACACTGAAAACTTGTTTTTCATATGCAGTTGGAAGTGTGGTAATTAGACAATGAAAACTACAATTCATTACTATCATATCCAGAAAATTATAAAGCTTTACTTTTTATTTTGTCAATAGGAATGTGTTTCAAATGGATTAGTGAGTTTTTTTCCTACCAAATGTGTTAAGTTCTTCAAAAGCTCTTTTAGTGACTGGTAGCTGAATTATGCTTTCCGGAAAAATTTGAGTGCAACTACATTGTTAGATAAAGATTACGAAGATAAGTACCAAACTCTTTGATTATTCCCTAAGTTTTCCACTGTATAATGCATAACCCAGGAGGGATTTTTATGTTTCTGTTACAAAAGACTAAATTTCAAGTAGCTTTGTGAGTTCAATTCTGTTTCTATGCTCTTTGAAGATGCAATACAATCAAGACACTTTGAGATGAATTTTAAGAGTTATGCATGAAAAATAATCACGTACAGTTTGATCATAAATAAAGGGGGTTTTGTGTGTATTTCCTGCAGACTGCTTTGAAAGTTTACCTTTTAAGAAGTTCATAAGCTGCAGCAAAGAAGGGCCTTAAGGGTCAGACATGAGTTCAAAAACCTTTTTGAATGGTTTCTGTAGCGTGTTCTTTTTAAATTGCTGTAGGTGTGACCCGAAGCCTGCCAAAGTTAACGAAGGTGTTTCTCTTCAGCGTATTGGGGCTCACATTCTTAGGTCATGAGCCAAAAAGATACCTCAATTTACTAAAGAGAAAGAAACATGTTTGAAAGAGTTGGATTTTTTTAAAAATAATTTAAAAATATTTTAAAAAATAACTTTAATAATTAAAGTTGGAATAGAATGTCTTAACATCACATGAGTTGGACAGCTCCGTAATTAGAGGAAAGACTTGGATATATGTGAGTTTATTATGCATCAACACTTCTGTAAAATGTCTCTATGAGTTAAATGTAATATTTTGTAAAATACTAAAACAAGCAAAAATAAAAATCAGGAATCATACAGGCCAACCCTGACCTTGCTGCGTTATTTTATGAGACAAAGTCATTAAGAAGTACTAAAAAGTTGTTTTCAAGGCACAAACTGGCTATATACTTTAATGTGTTGGTTTTTTTTACATGGGTGACCTAAACAGGACAGCACTGTGATAACTAAACTTCTACTAAAATTTTGCAAAATTATATGGTATTTACAGTTTTCACAACACATTGTATTAGGATTAATGGAGGCTGTTTCACTAGCAAATTTGCAGATGACACCAAGCTGGGGGCTGATGTTGCTGGGTTGGAGGGCAGAAGGGCTCTGCAGCGGGACCTCAACCACCTGCACAGATGGGCAGAGTCCAAGGGGATGGCATTCAACAAATCCAAGTGCCTGGTGCTGCACTTTGACCACAACAACCCCATGCAGAGCTAGAGGCTGGGGTGGGAGTGGCTGGAGAGCAGCCAAACAGAAAGGGATCTGGGGGTGCTGATTGACACCCACCTGAACATGAGCCAGCAGTGTGCCCAGGTGGCCAAGAAGGCCAATGGCATCCTGGTCTGCATCAGGAATAGCGTGGCCAGTAGAAGCAGGGAGGTCATTCTCCCCCTGGACTCTGCACTGGTTAGGCCACACCTTGAGTCTTGTGTCCAGTTCTGGGCTCCTCAATTTAAGAAGGACATTGAGGTGCTTGAGCGTGTCCAGAGAAGGGCAACGAGGCTGGGGAGAGGCCTCGAGCACAAGCCNGAGTCATTGGCTACTGGAATGGGCTGCCCAGGGAGGTGGTGGAGTCACCATCCCTGGAGGTGTTCAAGGCGGGTTTGGATGTGGCACTTGGTGCCATGGTCTAGTCTTGAGGTCTGTGGTAATTGTTTGGACTTGATGATCTTTGAGGTCTCTTCCAACCTGACTGATACTATGATACTGTTGCAGCACCACTCAGAAATATAAAGAAATATGATACTCAATGGTTTTCTTCTAAGACATTCTGGAGAAGAGAAGACTTTGAGGAGCCCTTCTAGTCACCTTCCAGTATCTGAAGGGGGCCTACAGGAAGGCTGAGGAGGTTTATTTACAAGGTCGTGTAATGACAGGACAAGGGCCAATGGGTTTAAACTGGCAGAGGGAGATTTAGACTAGATGTCAGGAGGAAGCTCTTTCCAATGAGGGCAATCAGACACTGGCACAGGTTGCCCAGGGAGGTTGTGGCTGCTCTCTCCTTGGAGGTGTTTGAGGCCAGGTTGGAGGAGACCTTGAGTAACCTGTACTAGTGGGAGGTGTCACTGGATATGGCAGGGGGTTGGAACTAGATGATCCTTGAGGTCCCTTCCAACCTTACCATTCTATGACTCTTTTATTCTATGATTCTGTATTTAATTTTTATTACAGTACAGTAATTATTTACTTTTTCTAAATCTAAGGTGGTATTACATTTGGAGTGCTGAAGTTACACTCGTGGACTGGGACTGACATATGATAGTACAGAAACAGCAACAGTTTTACTATGTTTTGAATAGACAAATGTTGTAACTAGAGATAATGGTACTGTTTCAACATTTCAAAAGAAAAGAAAAGAAACTGTAGAAAGTTATTCAACCAACTAGAAGTATTGATGCCTGCAAATTACATCAAAGCTTGAAGGAACTTAGACTAGTTGAAAAGCAAGTAGAATAATTCATGTTGCAGAATTTATTCTACAAATTTAGCTAGAGCAGCCTGGATTACTGATTGCAGATACCTTCCCCTGTGAATTGATCTCTTCCTGATGTGAATTGCTCATGAACTGATTTTCAGTTGATTAATTATAAATGTTGTGGGAATGGGGAAAGAACAGCCTCCACACCACTTAACTTTAGGCAACTAACTTAAGTACCTGAGACAGCAGGCTAATCTTCTAGGCTTCTTATATACTCGGTGGAAAAACAAAAAAGATTCTTCCACAGGGAGAATTTAAAGAGAGTTTTCAGGGTCCTGCTCTGACTTGCAGTGCTTTAATTTTTCTTTAGTTTCTAAGAATATTCTAACTTGTTTCAGTCAGCTGAAACTGATAACTTCCCATACCATTCCGAGCACATACTTTGCTCTTAAAGAAATTCAAAAGAGTCTAGTTTGGTTTGAAGACAGTGGGCCAAATATTTTACTTGAAAACTGCAAAACCAATACGTGAGCGCATTCAGAAAAACTGTTTTTTGCCCTTGTCATAGTTTGGAGCCATGAGCTACCCAGGACTAGAGGACAGAAGTGACTCTTACTCCTTTTGAAGAGTAAGAATGAAGATGTTGTGTAGGGTGTACAGTTCTGGAGTCCCCAACAGGGGAAGGACTTTTAACTGCTGGAGTGAGTCCAGAGGAGGGTCATGAAGATGATCAGAAAGCTGGAACACTTCTGCTATGAGGACACCCTACAAGAATTGGGACTTTTCATCCTGGAGAAGAGAAGGCTTTGAGGAGACCTTCTAGTAGCCTTCCAGTGTCTGAAGGGGGCATAAAGGAAGGCTGGGGAGGGATTATTTACAAAGTCTTGTAATGACAGGACAAGGGGCAAAGGGTTTAACCTGGTAGAGGGGAGATTTAAATTTGATGTTAGGAAGAAGTTCTTTACAGTGAGGTTGGTGAAACACTGGAACAGGTTGCCCAGTGAGGTTGTGGATACTCTCTCCCTGTAGGTGTTCAAGGCCAGGTTGGAGGAGGCCTTGAGCGACTGTTCTAATGAGAGGTGTCCCTGCTTATGGCAGGGGGTTGGAACTAGATGGTCTTTGAGGTCACTTCCAAGCTAAAATATTCTATGATTCCATGATTCTATGATACTGATTGGAAGTTTAAAGGGTGATTCTATTTGCTACTGCATATATGCAAAAGGTAATCAGGTAGAATGGACACATCCAAAAGCTAAGCCAAATGTATCAGACTAAATCCATCTAGAATCCTCTAGAATAGGATGCAACTGTCCTCCCCATCTTAGGTCTACAAGATCTCAGTAGGCTGCATGACACAGCTCAAAATTCCCTGCCAGCCAGGAGTCATCTCCCCTACACAAAGCATGAGGTTAGAAGGAACGAGCACTCCTTCTGGAGAGAGGAGAAGGGAAAGAGGCTATCAACCAGGCACTGGTTTATAAGGTTGGAGAGGTCTTGAGTGACCTGTACTAGTGGGAAGTGTCCCTGCCTATGGTAGGGGTTTGGAACTAGATGATCCTTGATGTCCCTTCCAACCTTACCATTCTATGATTCTATGATAATTAGGTTTTGTAGGAATATTTGACAAGTTATGGCATGGCAATGGCAAAATCTATGAGGTTGCACCAGGTCTAAGAGTGTTATCAGGATAGAAAATATGCTAAAATGACCTCTGAAAGCTATACAGGCAGTCTTCTAGATATGAGTAACTGCAGTAATTACTTTTTATTTGGTTATGCATACACCTGTCCTCTGGGCAGCTTTTTTAGAGTGAAGAACTGAAAACCTGAGAAAAATGATTGTAGTTTCGAGATGCCTTTTGCTTGCCATGATGCTGTGCCAAAAGGAGCTGACCAAATATGTGGTTTATGGTTTCTGCTACCCATCTAGATCAGCTGATCTCTTCCATTTAATGTTTGCAGTATCAATACTTGCAGCTGTGATTTCAAAATTGTTTTTCAATTAAAAGTTACCAGTATTGACTTACTAACTACACACAAGCAAACATCAACAGGGTCAGAGTCTATACGAAAGAATCTTATTTATTTAAGCAAATACTACAAAGTCCTGTTTCAGATACTTGTCCAGATCTATAAAGAGTTGTAAAACATAATTTCTAATAGATTTTTTTTTAACCATTGCAGTAAAGTGAGTTGGTTAAACATTTAATTGAGTCCTTTTTGATTGGAAGTATCCAAAGAACTTCATTTTACAATAGTTAAATAATAATTTGAGGTAATTCTGGACACATTAGCTGATTTGTTGGGAAAATTTGTGCAGAGGATTAGATACAGAAGGAGTAGAAGCAGTAAATGTGTAAGGGAAGAAAAGAAGAATGAGGGAAGGCAATCCAATTATGCCATAGGATTTGAACTAAAATTCAAAACAATCTTGGGAAAAAAAAAAGTTACAGTCAGAAAAGTATTGCATTTATTAGGGAAGAGGATTTTAATGTAGGAATAATCTGCTACATATTAAATAAGGGGGATGTAATTACTCAGAAAAAGCCAGAGTAGTTAGCAAGCTGAACATAGGTCAGCAATGCCACACTGTGTCAAGAGAAAAAAATAATTGTAGGATATACAAACAACAGTGTAGCTGAAAGACATATCCATGTCTTGTAAACAAGAATTTTTTTTTTCAATCTGAAATAGGCATGACAGTTCATGTAAGCTTCTTCCTGACTCCTCCTTAAGCTCTAAAGGAGGTTCAAGTAAAGACAAATAACTTTGTTGTCCTCCTTCTGTTTCCCTCTTTCTCTCTTACCTTCTTCTCCTAATCCATTTTACTGTTCCCCATGCTATTTACATAGGTAACCATGATTCTAGGCAATCAAGCACTTCTTAGATTCTGCTAGCGGTCCTGCAAACCTGTTATCTTTCTCACTCATGATCTTCCAGCCTCATGGGTTAGAGCAGCAAAGTTATATGTTTTCAGACCTTGCAAAGTAGCCTATATTCCTTCCAAGAAAAGAAGCTCATACCTATAAGTCATCAGGAGTCGTAGGGCTTGATTTTATCTGTACATTTTTAGAGCTGAGTCTCTTCAGTCTAAGTAGCATGTTCTATTTGGGATGTGGATTTTGTTCTGAACAACTCATCTGAAACAGATGTTTTTCTCTGCTCCTTGAGTGATTTATTGGCAAAACTAGTCTTCTATTAACATTTTCGTAGGAGTCTGCACAGTGAGAATAGATGCTATAAATCTTAGTTGTATAAAAGCCCAAAAGCTATAAGGTTTTACTGGACAGCAAATAGAAAATTCCAATAAGTTCAGACCTGTTTATTTTACTTGGAGTGAAAGAATATTGAGTGAAGCTTGACTGGAAATGTCTTTGAAGACAACCATTCTGCCCATCTCACGCTTGCCAATTGTACATCACATTCTGAACTTGCACACTTCTTCTCAAATACATGCAATCATTTTGCAAGGGCTTTGTAAAGTGACAGAAACATGCATTGCTGATTATTGTCTCAATGGCCTTGGTCTTGGATGTGATTAGTACTACTAATAAAAGACAGGAACGAATGTATCTATATATATTGCAGTCCATTAGCAACAAGACTCAGCAATTTGATTTTACACTACTCACCAGAATTCATGTTTCTCAACAGTCAGATCAAATTAAGATTATATAGAGACCAATTGGCTCTGGTTACCTTTGTTAGTTTTTCCTGAGTCGTCTCACTGAACTGATTGCAGAAAGTTGTAGATTTACTTAAGCATAGCTGAAATTTTATTACTAAAAGCAGATGTTTACTCAGTCAGAGCTTGACAGTAAGAAGGTGAATGGTGTCCATGGTGTCCATGGATTTGAGATCCATGAGGTGATCCAGCACCCTGTCCAATTGTATCTTGAAAACCTCCAGGAACGGGACCTTTACCATGTGCCTCAGGACTTCGTTCCAGTGAAGGACTTTGTTCTTGCTGTTCTTCTATCAACAGAAAAGTTTTTGACACTTTGAATAACACCTTGAAATGGGAAGGAAAAACTAAACTAAATTTTGTGAAGGTCTCTAGTAATTTCTTTTTGGAGGTGTAGACCTGGTGTCCTTTGAAAGTTCTGCAAGTTATTTTCAGAAAACTTTTAGAGTAAATACTTTTGCCAGGGCAGCATGTTGCTTTTGATCTGAATTCCACCTTATTTTCCATTGCTGACAAAGCAGTGGATGAAAAAAAAAAAAGTAAAAGTGGAGAAAAAAAGTAATGAGAAGGCCAAGCATGCTATCGGTGGAAAAATCAATACATTAAATTCTATAAAAAAAAATTAAGTATCAGACCCAGGAAATGGAATGTGAACAGTTCATAAAGTATGATAAATTTAACAGCAGTAAGATGTCAGGTTAGGAAACTTTTTGAAATATGAAAGCCACAAGAAAGTTTCTCAGGGAAGCAATGAAACTGTCCACTATCAACTTGTTTATCCTTAGAGTCATCAAATCAGAAGCAGGAAATTACAGCTTTGGAAAATCTCTATCAGGAGCTCTAAACATTTGCAAAAAATCAAAGGAGATACTGCTATTGTTGTAATTCACAAGCTTCACACATACCAGCTGCCAAAAGCAGACTTTGATGGTGTGATCGTATATCTACCTCATCTGCTGAAGACATCACCTGAGGAGGAGGAGGAGGAAGGTTTCAGCGTGACACCAAGTACAAAAGATCAGACATTCAACTTGAGAAATTGAACAGAAAATACTGAGAATATGAAAAAAGAAACTACACTGGAGCTTCATAGGCTTCAATAAAGCATTTGATCATGTGTGACAAGGAATACTATGAACTGTGATGAAGACACTCAACATTAGCAAAAGAATAGCAGTAACTGTTGAAGTCCTTTGGTATAGTGCAGGCAGTAAAGTCCTTGAAAGCAACACACTGAGTAAGTAGTTCCATGTAACAGCTGGTGTAAGAAAGTGATGTCTCCTATTGCCACATCCTTTCAATTGTTTCCTTGAACATGATATGTCAAAGGACTCTGCAAACTTTGAAGGAGTGCTGTCAGTTAGAGGTAGTAATACAGGTAATCTACCCTTTGAAGATGATGTAGATTTGATAGGAGGAATGACAAAGCTGGGTAGCACTGCAATGATATATAGCATGGTGATGAGGAAAAAAAAAAAAAGGCAGAGTAATGACAATGAGGATTACTGACACTGAACAAGAAATAGACATCAAAAGCAAGAAAGTCGAACGTGGTGACTTATTCAACTATCTCAGTACTACTACTATGAAAGACAGGAAACCTGAAACAGAAATACAAAGAACTGCCCTCATGCTAGCAGTGCTCACTGTCCAAAATACAACCTGGAAAGACAAGAACAACCTTAGTAGATCCAAGAGTTAAAAAAAAAAAAGAAGCTTCTTAGAAATGTTGTGTTCTCGAGAGCATGAACAGTGTGAAATGGGTGAAACTCAAACAGGAGCAGCAGAATGAAGAATTCAAGCCTTTGAATTCAGATGTGTCTGCAGAATTCAATGGATACCATATACAGTGCACAGAACTAACAGCTCTATTACAGAGAAGCAGCATCTGCAGTAATTGGATCCCATGAGCCTCTACTCACAGCTGTGCAGAGAGAGAAGTTGGAAAGGTTTGACAATGTGGCTAAAGCAAAAGGCCTAGCCAATATAATTTTTGCAGGAGAAAAAAAAATATAAAGAGAAGGAGCCGTTTGTGGATAACTTGGTAAAACCATCATCAAAAGCTGGACAGAAAAATCTCTAACACAGTTTTTTGGAGCAGTTAAAACCACCTGAAATGAAAGAAGCTTATAGTTGTCACCTCAGTATGACCTAGCCTGGCAGAGAAGAGGAAGGTTCATTACTGTGCAAAAATCTGTTATCAAACCTATCAATACAGACTTTTTTTAGGAAGCTATGTGACTGTTACAGTGTTCTATAAACAGATGTGTTTTTTAATTCTTTACAGCCTTTCTTCTTTCTTGTGTGCTCAAACACCTCTGCACAAGACACATATTTATACATACAGTTGAATACATAGATCAACAGAGAGAGAGAGACATGCAGAGCGCTCTCACAGAAAGCACAGGTGGTACAGACAGAAAAGATCTCATTTTCCTCCTCTCTCTGGCTGAAAAGGTCTGATAGTAAGAATATGTATATGTGTGAATGCCTCTACAAATGGCCTCATATGTCCATTCTGCCCAGCAGCCATCTCCGGAGTGCAGGCTGCACAGTTGCTGACAGCTGGACAGGCAAACCCCTGAGACCACAGGCTTGCCCTAGCTGCTAGCAGAACTGCCCTCATACATGCACACACACACACACAGACACACACAAACACAGAGAGAGAGAGAGGGAACCATCTGGAATTCTCCTGTCCTCAAGAACCACACTCTACCATACTCCACTGCTGTCTCTCACTCTTAGAGACCCACTCACTCCCTGGCTCTCAGACCACCTCATCTACTCACTGGCTCACCTTGCTTATCTTCGCTGGCATTCATAAACTCCTTTGCACGTCTACACTTAATACAGTGGCTGACACCACAGACATGTCCATGTAACAAGTCCCACTCTAGTTGCTGACATTAGCATCCACTCAATCAGGGCTCTGCAGCTGTTGGCATCACAAACACACAGACCTTCCAGTCCATGGTCTGGCTGCAGCTGCACCCTCAGACACATACACAGGCACACAAGTGTTTTTCGTCCAGGAAAGCAGTAGAAAGAAATTTAAAACAAAAGATAGATTGTGCCGATCGGGCACAGGACATGTCCAATTAGGTGTGTCAACCAGCCAACTATATATACACAGCTACTCCTTCTCCCTTCTTTATTTTTTGTTTTCCTCCCCCACTCTACAGTAATTCTTGTGCAATCCACAGGTGTTCTTCCACTGCAACCCTTAATATGTTCCATGCCCCTAGGCATTTGTTCTCCTCAGTCCAAAGGGTACTCTGATGTAGATCCACAGTGATGGGTTTCATACTGGACAATGGAGCTAAGGCTGTCCTGGAACAGCCTGGGGAAAGAAGGGCCTGGACATTGTGTCACTTTCTTTGAGATCTTAATTTTCATTTCCACCTGCCATTGCCCTACAGTCAAGATTTGTGATGAGCCTTTGATAGCCTGATGTATCCTGTGACGATCCTGGGAGAAGCAAGGGCAAGGCATTATTTGGACTCCCCCATCTGCTCTGTACTGCTTTGTGGGAATATAGATCTTTTATCACACAACCTAATAACTGCAGTTCACTAACTGTCATAGTATGCTACCTTTCCTTTTGCTAAGTAAGGTACAAGATCATACCTGTCCCAGACATTTCTACCTTTTACTTCAGCTTAATTTTAACTTTTGCTGCACAACCAACTTCTATGGATGTATCTCACAGTTGTTTCTCAATCTGTCAGACTGATCTAGACTAATTTTGTTTTCTCATATATTTGCCTCTGTAGTTGTATATCTAGCAGCAGTCTATGACAGTTGTATGTATTCCATCTGCACTCCTTTTGTATCAGAAGTGCTTATATGAGCATTTTTTAGTGATGTCAGTGAAAATTTTGTGATGTAACAGAGTCCAGGAGACACTGGAATTGGCAATGTCCGTAACCCATATTGCTAGACAGAAATGTATCATCTCTGATGTTCCCAAGCTCCTTCAACTCTACAACATCATCCTCAGGCTACTTCTGAGGCTAATTTTCAATTTGATTCAGTGTACTGTCATGAAAACACTCAGACAAGATAGCTGTGGTTTATATGATCCTTCTTCTCAATTCACTGCATATATATTCAGGCTAAACGAGATCCTATAATAATTCCACTACACTTAAAAAAAAAAAAGCAGCTTTAATTAGGACACCAGTGCAAGGAGTATGTATTGGAAACTCATAGTGAATCTCTCTACCTGCTGTGCTTTGTTTGAAATTGGAGTGCTTTCATCTTTGTACTATACTGCACCATTCAAACAGAAGTCTGGGGAGGGAGGAGTCCACCAAACTCAGCTCCTAATATTACCTTAAAATCATTAGTCCCTGTTAAGGGCCTGTCTGACATGTAAACCACAGAAAATGTATTATATTGATTTTTTTCCCCCCCTCTTGATTCTTTGGTGAACAACTACTGTTTCCTTGTGAACAAAGAGTAAATGAAAATTAACTAATTCTCAACCAAAGATTGTGGTGAGTTACCTTAATATAGCATATCATTAAGTAGGTAAGAATTAAAGAAGGTAGAGTAGTTTATTTTATTTCAGTCTTATCCCTTGCTTTGAATCTGCAAAAATGTAGTGAAAATAACACATACTATGGACTTTCTGTGGTATTTATATGCAATAATACAGAATAGATTTACATTATTTTTCTCCACAGAAGTCAAATATCTGATGCGTGTTTGAGGTTATGTTAAAGCTGAAGATTCTGATCCAGGTCATTCCTGGAGGTGTTTTAAAGATGGTGCTGAGGGATGCAGTTTTTCATCAGACTTGGTAGAGCTATATAGTGGTTGGACTTGAGGATATTAAAACAAAACAAAAACCAAAAAAAGTGGTTTCATAATCAATCAAATTTTTACAACAGTTAGAGAATATTCGGACTCAATGGTCTTAGACTTCTGGTCCAAGTGATTATGTGATTCTATCATTAAGATCACTGATTCTAATCTTTGCAGACACCAGTTTTTCCCTCCTTTCCAGCATGGAGAGCACATGAGGAGCAATTTCTTCTTCTAAAGTAATGTCAAGGCCCAGATGAGGTTGCTCAGGGCAGTGGTGGAAGCCCCATCCCTGGAGGGGTTTCAAAACTGTGGACATGTGGTGCTGAGGATATGGTTTAGTGGTGAAATTGACAGTGTTGGGTTAATGGTTGGACATGATGATCTTGTATATCTTTTCCAACCTAAATGATTCTATGATTCTGACCTTGTAATTCTTCTTAATGATGCTTCAGCTTCAATGGGAAGACGATGGGACTATTCTTACCAGTAAATATTGCTCTGTATAAAGTTATGGTGCATCTTGTGTTGTTCCTGCTTGGGTTGGATGAGAAAATTAAAAACCTAATTATTGATGAATCCACATGATGTCTTCCTACTCCTCTGGTTCAAAAAGAACCCAACTAAGTGGGTCAGAAGTCTGAATGAGCTGGTTCGTTTAAAGTGGAAGTAAGAAATCAATGACAAGTGTAGTAATGATGGAAACATAAAGGAAAGGCAGGGATGAAGATGGAATCCCCAGCAGAGCTGTGCAAGACAGGAGTAAAAATAGAGCTGGTGGCAAAACGTGAATCTTGGTTCAGGAATCAAGCACAACTGTTGAGAAATACAAACAAGTTTTTCCACTCTTACTGTATGACTGAAAAATAACCCAAATCTAGATCCTCTTAGAAACATTTTAATTTTATATATCCACCAACATAAAAACTCCCTAGTGGAACCAATACATTGCATCCATTTCCAAAACAGCAGAACTGACACACAGCCAGCCAAGTGCATAATGACTATTGTTATTTTCACAGATCTGTTTTCATCTGCCTGTGCTCTTTCTTGGGGTTTTGTGTGACTTTTGTGCTCTCTGCAAATAGCATCTACAGACTTTCCCTGAATGTTGTTTATTTCACCCATTTCAAATTTGTCTGATGCAAGTGCAAAAGCAGCAAAACATTAATTCATAAATAAAAGAGTTCTAAGCAAACGATGTAGAAATTTCTTTTAAAAAAAATGAATAAAGCATTTCACATTTTACTTTGGTTTAATGTACTGTCAGTGGTTTATTAAACCAGCATGAATAAGAGAAATATTTTCAATGTCAATAAGCATTGGGAATTCTTATAGAATCATAGAATCATAGAATGGTAAGGTTGGAAGGGACCTCAAGGATCATCTAGCTCCAACCGCTGCCATAGGCAGGGACACCTCCCACTAGGACAGGTTACTCAAGGCCTCATCCAATCTGGCCTTGAACACCTCCAGGGAGGGAGCAGCCACAACCTCCCTGGGCAACCTGTTCCAGTGTCTCACCACCCTCACTGCAAAGAACTTTCTCCTAACATCCAGTCTAAATCTCTCCTCTACCAGTTTAAACCCATTGCCCCTTGTCCTGTCATTGCAGGACCTTGTAAATAGTCCCTCCCCAGGCTTCCTGTAGGCCTCCTTCAGATACTGGAAGGCTACTATCAGGTCCCCTCAAAGCCTTCTCTTCTCCAGGCTGCAGAGCCCCAACTCTCTCAGCCTGTCCTCATAGCAGAGCTGCTCCAGCCCTCTGATCATCTTTGTGGTCCTCCTCTGGACCCACTCCAACACTTCCATGTCCTTCCTGTGCTGAGGGCTCCAGAACTGCACACAGTACTCCAGGTGGGGTCTGACGAGAGCAGAGTAAAGTGGCAGAATCCCCTCCCTTGCTCTGCTGGCCACGCTTCTCTTGATGCAGCCTAGGACTCGGTTGGCTGTCTGGGCTGCATGTGCACACTGCAGGCTCATGTTGAGCTTTTCATCAACCCAGACTCCAAGGTCCTTTTCCTCAGGGCTGTTCTCCAGCCATTCACCACCCAGTGATGAATTCTTGCAGTGATTCAGCACAAAGGATTTTAGCACTTTGCTGAAATGGCTATGGGAGAAGTGAAAATGTTTGGTGACCTGTAAGATCCATTTCTACCTACATACTTTGTTGTCATATCATTATTAAGATAGGGTATAAAATAAGACATGCAAAAGTCTATCTGTTTAACTGACTATGCAAGCTTTTAATTTCCTCTATAACATTTCTTTATCTTCCTCAAACTTTGCTCTTCCATTTAAATGTGCTTCTTCTTATTTAAATCATATATAAAGTTAGGTAGAAGAAGCCATGACATGAACTTGCTGGTACTTTGCTATTTCTAAGAGCCTGGTGTCCCTCAGCTTCTTCTAAATTTGAACTACCTTTAAAAATAATGGTCCTAAACTCCCTTTTCATAAATATCCTATTGGTTTAATGGATTTCTGCTGTCTAGCGTCGGCTGAAGAGCTGACAAAGGTTTCTCACTGTGAATAATGCTTTTTGAGTAGAGCCAATTTTGTATTCCCTTCCTAAAGCCTGACAGACAGACACAGTAGTTCTTAAAATAAGATCAAATAATTGCAAGTGATGAAATTACTGGAGATTAGTCAGATACTAGTCTGAAATAAGAGCCTGATCTGAAGTGAGAGACCATTCTATCTTCTCTGTCCACTTGAGTTAGAGAATATTAGCTCACCCTATTGACTACATTAATATATTCTATGAAGCATTAACAGTGAAAGCACTTCTAGTCAGCTGCTGTGGGTTAGATTATTTACTGCAGAAATGTGACAATTTGTGATTTTATTCAGAGACAAGATTAAAAGGAGCCTTTCCATATCGATGGCACATTCACGCCAAAATCTAACAATGAAAGTTTAAACTTTATGCTCCTTTACTAATTTAAAATCTGTTGCTTTGACAGGAACACACAGGTAATATGTTTACCTATTGAGAATATATAAAATGAAGTTCAAAGTGGCAAAGGATCCGTTTAGCTTGCAGAGTAAATGTAGGCTGTGACTTTCTTGCTTCTATTATCAATGTTTTACAGATATCGAAAGCCTGCAATATAAAAATATCCAAATTTCTAACACAGACCTGATTTTTCTAATATGTTTGAAAAAACTGACTTGAAGTATTTGAAAGCTCAACTAATTTTTTTTTTTTTTAATATGATCCAGGAGAGAAAGAGAGATATAGAGGGCATTTTCCATTTGTGTTTCTGTCTTCTGTGCTGTTCTAAGCCTCCATGATTCTCCCTGTGCTTTGGAAAACATACAACAGAAATTAGTGCTCTCAGAGTGTTTTGCAAGAAGGCTTTCCTTTGCTTCACATAAAAACCATCACAGATCCAAAACTTTAACCTTCTTGCTCCAGTGAGAGAGGGTTTTTTTTTTTTTTTTTGGTTTTTTTTTTTCCACAAGACTGTAATGATTTTGGGCAAGCATTAGAGGCAGAAAAGATGCAAACTTGTTTTATATATGGTTTGCATTAGTTCATGGCAGATGGGATCGCACAGAAACTTTTACGAGTTCTTGAATATGTTGCCTCCTGCTGGAGCTCTGCCTGTGGTATACCATCCTCAGAGCTTAACTGCATAATACAGTCCCAATGGCACTCTGTAAGTGAAAATACACTTTTGGAGTGTTTCAGTGACCTTGATTGCACTAGGCAGGTGGGCTCATTTCAGAAGTGCCAAAACAGCAGCTCTATAAAAGGACTGAGGTGCCCATTCCAAGGCTGTAATTTAAGTAATTTTAATTAATCTCTATTTCAGAGCAGTGCTGTTTACTTGTCTGCCCTGCTTACATGTTTTTTACTTGCAGTTGCCAATATTTTAGCTCAGTTGAGACTAAAATATTGGGAAAAAACAACAACCAACACCATTGATGTAACAACTGTAATTTCTGCTCCTCTCCTTCTCCAGCCTTCTTCCTCTTCTTTGTCTGTGTGTATCTCCTGTCCCCAGATATTAAACTGGCGAAACTGCTGGAAATGGTTTAAGTGATAGTCTTAAAGGCATTTCACTGCCAGGTCATCACTGCATTTATTGCATATAAATGATGCTCACATTGCTCATGCCTGTTCCATATTGTTTAAAACTGATCTCATCATTTCCTCAGATATCTATTCCCTCCAGTGTGCCTGGAGTTCTGATTAGTAATTTACCACAGAGTTCTGTAACAGTGAATACTCTGCTGCTGCTGTTAATTAAATCTATGTGGGTAACTATTCACTCACAAGAGACAATCATTCCAGCAAGATATTGTCAGGCCTGAGGCTTTGCACTAATAGAATCTGTACATATCCCAATGGTGATATGTTCTGTATCTGGAGAGGATGCAGTCAGCCTGATCTTCTAACATATCCAGCTGGTGATTTGGCGAATGAATGCCAAGGGGACAAGCTTCAAAAGACAGCATTCCTAAGACTGAAAGATAGGCAGAATAAGAGCAAAACAATATGGATATTTTATCATTCTGTACATAAAGTAATCTCATAACCTGAGATTCAGTCCCTGTTTCCTTTAACTTTAATTTGGGACACATGACTGACATGGAGTGCTTTAAGTTGTTAAAATTAATCTTTTAGAGGAATGTCATACACAGTGAATGGCATTGTTATATTAGGAGCATAGCTGAGTTGAGATGTGGAAAAAGTGGTTTATAGCACAATACTGAAGAATTTTATAAAGGAGCTTTAAAGAAAGTACTGTCAATTTGCCATCAGTTAGTTTCAGTGGTGACCCATAAAACATTTCACTGTCAGATAATGATAGCTTTTGCCATATTCAAGATATTTTTTAACACGTGTCAGGAGGTTATGTGCATCACAGGAAAAATGAAATATTTTAAAGGTTACCATTGTCTTGATTAGCCCCATCACATTAAAAATGGGACAGTTTGCTCCAGCAGACAATTGCTGCCTCGTGAACTCAGAGCATGAATTGCTGCAGTACAAGGTGTCTGCAATAAGATCCAGCCAATTGTTAGAAGGGGAATGTCTTTTGTCATGAACTAACATTAACTGGGTTACACAGATGGTTTAGGTACTATATAAAGTGTAGCTTTTCATCTTAACAAAAGTTATACAAAACATATATAATCTTCCAGTCTGCAAAATGAGTGATTAAAACCCATATTTCTTCATACAGAAGTAATTACCTTTACATATACACATACAAATTTATAATAACTAATGAAACAAGAATTATTATAGTAGATGAAGAAAATACCTGTTTAGTAGGCAATTGTTGTCTCAAACTTTGGAAGATGCAATAAGGTTAAACTATGGTTTTACAAGTGTACATGATACTACTACTGTGTGCAGTTCTGGAGCCCCCAGCACATGAAGGACATGGAAGTGTTGGAGTGGGTCCAGAGGAGGGTCACAAAGATGATCAGAGGGTTGGAGAAGCTCTCCTATGAGGACAGGCTGAGAGAGTTGGGGCTCTGCAGCCTGGAGAAGAGAAGGCTTTGAGGAGACCTTCTAGTAGCCTTCCAGGATCTGAAGGGGGCCTACAGGAAGGCTGGGGAGGGATTATTGACAAGGTCTTGTAATGACAGCACAAGGGGCAATGGGTTTAAACTGGTAGAGGGAAGATTTAGATTAGCTGTCAGGAGAAAGTTCTTTATAGTGAGGGTGCTGAGGCACTGGAACAGGTTGCCCAGAGAGGTTGTGGCTGCTCCCTCCGTAGAGGTGTCCAAGACCAGGTTGGATGAGGCCTTGAGTGAGCTGTACTAGTGGGAGGTGTCCCT
>VWZE01018780.1:32260-52889 GCA_013396675.1 Eubucco bourcierii
CCCTGCCTATGACAAGGGGTTGGAACTAGATGATCCTTGAAGTCCCTTCCAACCCTACCATTCTATGATTCTATGATTCTATAATGTTTTATGTGTTCAGAAAACCATTTTTATTTATTTATACAAGACACTTCCATCCATTGTTAATAGACTATTTGTTTGTATCTTGTATAAACATCACTGATAAATAATTGCATACATCTGAAGAAGAGGACAACAGCAGACATTATTACAAAATCTGGAGACATGTTTTCTAGAAGCAGGTGCTAGTCTGGATTTGTGGTATCAAATGTCAACCATTTAAATCAGTGATGTCCAATCCAAACTGGTCACCTAAGCTGCATTAGTAACTACTGGAGTAATCAACTCTAGAAGATTCATCACACTTATTGTGGACATTTATTTTAGAGTAGTGTTTATGTCTCTACACTCACTGTCTCTGCAGTGGTAAGCAGAGGTGTTCATACAGGACACTGTAGATGATAAAAAAGTATGAGTGGTTGGCATGATTTCTCTTCTAAGCTTGCCAGTTTCAGAATTTACTTTTGTTCAAGAGCTGGAAGAGCATCAACAGGCCATGGTTTTGACCACTGGATGGAACCAGAGATGATTCACTGGGGTGCTTTGTTATCAGTGAGTACACTCGAAGTGCCTTTTTTGCAAACAAAATCACCCAGGGGAGGTTGCTGTTGATATAAAGCAAATAAAACAAAGAAGAAAAGGGTAGCTTTGATGATTTAGTAATTTAGGTTTAGTATCAGGTGCTGGGATGAGGACTGAGTAGGCTTTCAGGGTTGATGAGGAATGGAGTTCAGCACTTTCTAAAACATCTGTTTTTCATGTATGTACAGTTTCAAAAGCACACTGTGGAGAACCAATGGTAGACACAGACCCTGCAGGAGATTTGGTCACAGTCATTGTTTCTCTTTCCTATAACTTATGTAGACTCTCCTTTGTGGCACAGAAAAGCAATCAAGTGTAGTTACAATAGTGTTAAATGCCACTTGAAAAAAGCCTGGGGATATATATTTAAAGAAAACTTCATGATGCATGTCAAAGAGACTGCTCTCTGGTTTAGCCTATATTAATGGTGATCTATGCCATATATGTGACATACATATGACATATATATTAAATACTGCATACAGACATACTGAATCCAGGCATCAAATGTGAGAGCAAACAATTTAAAAACATTTGAAACCAAGTACTTAAACAGTTAATTTAAACTTTATAAATAACTTAGTGCCTTGAAATTTAATATAGGAATACATATTTGGAAATGTCAGAATAATCTTTATTATCTGCCTTCATTAAACAGTTAATTTAAACATTACAGATAACTCAGGGATTTTAGACATGCTTTCGTTAACAAAATATCACAACTAGTTGAAACTGTTGACTGGTGATAATGCTTGTACTTGTAATAACAGCCAAGGAAAGATCTGTTTTGTATTATGTAGACCTTTAAAAGATGTGAAACCTTCACTTTCAGGAGTAACCTCACACCCTGACAAAGTCTCAGGAGAAAGGAAAGGGCCACATCACCTACTCTTTTATGTCCAAATGGTGCATGATTTGCCCAGATTCACATGCAAGTCTAAATTATTGGATTGAACTGGTGGGAAGTGAGAGGTTACAGCATTTCACTCATAGCTATCATCAAAGTACACAGGTTAATAACAGTTCACGTGACTCTCTCTGTTCTTCCCGGTTTATATTAGTACTGTTTATGTTCCTTCTACGTGGTCCCAATGTTTTCACTAAGCATCTTTTGAGGGGATGTCTGCTAACTGCAGCTAAGGATTTCCCAACACTAAGAGACAAGGTGAAGTGCTTTATGAAGCACTGTGCAATTTATAGCTATATAGGTCAGATGTAAGCAGCCTTTCATGTTAACCAAACCCTCAATCTTACAGATTTTCTTCTTTTCCCAAAGACTTACAAAGTGTAGCTAATGACACTGAACTCAATAGATCTGTCTCAAAAAGATTAAGGTGATAATCCCACTTACCGAGCCCTGAAGGCAGTTTCTTTGGTGTTCTCTTGATCACAAGTTCTATGGCCTCTTTCTCCAACCCTGTTCATAGCAGACAAATATTGTGGTCCTTTCTGAGAAGTTTTTTTATCTTTGTTTCTTTCATGTTTTATTACACTACTAAAGTATGAATGTTACTTGATTTGAATATGCATAGCAATAAAACTTTTCATTTTAATAGTTGTTGTAATTAGGCCATTGTTTCCAGGGGCAGTATTAGGAACCAGCAATCATCATCATAGATGGACTTGGTATCTTTTTTCTTTTTTTTTTTTCTTTCCCACTCAAAAGGAGGTTAGAAGTAGACAGTACTAGTAAGAAAAAGTGATATAAGAAAGTTGTTGGTCTTTGATATACAGATGAGCTTCAGAACCAGTGAAGTGGTGGGGAAAACACTAGTCAAATGTGATACTGAACAGGGAGAAACCAAGCAAGGGAAAAATTGAAGCTGAGAACCAGTACACGAAGCATTTCTGGGTGTCATTTCCTGCTAGCAGCTGGTATACGGAGAGAAAACAGTAGAGAAGTGAAAACACTGCAAGAGAGAAATTTTTCGTGGGAGTGAGACAGAACTTTGTGAATCTTATGAGGAGCAACTGAATGAGCTGAGGTTGTTTAGTTTGAATAAGGGAAGGCTGAGGGGAGACCTCATTGCTGAGAATACAGCTACCTGGTGGAGAGGTTGACAGATGTTGGTCTCTTCTCATAGGTAAATAGTGAAAGAACAAGAGGGAATGGCCTCAAAATGCAGTTGGGTAGGTTTAGACCTGGACATCAGGAAAGCTTTTTTCCACAGAAAGAGTTGTCAGGCATTGGGATGGTCTGCCCAGAGGGGTGGTGGAGTCACTGATCCTGGATGTGTTTAAAGGTGTGCTGGTTTGAGGTTAATTGGAATATTTTAATAGAGAAAATTATATTATAGGTTGTGAAAAGGAAACAATGGTGATGTCTGCTTCACTCATAGGCTTGCTGAGATGTTTAAGTACTCAAAACATAGATAAGTCAGTCTCTGGGGCACAGTGTCTCAGTCTAGCAGCTTCTGGTTTTTTCTCCCATCTGCTGAAGTAATCTCACTAACCACTTTTCTTCTAACTCCCCTGGTCGAGCCTCCAAACTCACCTTGCATGTAAGGTAAACCTTGGGGTAAAGTACAGGGGTGGGGAGAAGGTGGAAGGGTGGTTGGGAGCCCCTCTTGGGACTTCTGGGAGGGGTGTTGTGTTTCTGTATTATCTCTAACTTGTCTATTTCTGTAACTATTCTTGTCTATAGTGTATATCTCTGCTTGTACATTGTGCTGAGCTGTAAATAGAGCTTCATTCTTTAACTTCCAGCCGGCTGAGTTCTAGTCTGGGTCATTTTACAAAGTGTGGGGAGTGGGGAACTCTCAAACCATCACAAAAGATCATTTGGATGTGGCAATGTGGTGCTTAGGGATATGGTTTAGGGTGAACCTTGTAGAGTAGGGATATCAGTTGAACTTGGTGATCCTGAGAATCCTTTCCAACGAGAATGTTTCTGTGATTCTGTGATTCCTTTGGAATTTTAAGTCAGAAACCTCTGAATCTTATGGGGTGCATGAGAGTGCCGAAAACCAGACTTAGAGACTTTGGGGTACAACCTGTGCAGTAGCTTTGTACCTTTCTCCACTGAGAGCAAATCAACATATTATCCAATCCACCCACAGAGCACCTGAAGAATTGCAGCCTGCAGTCCTAACGGTGTGAAACGAGATTGCTTAGGCCACATGAAAATTAGTACAGTTTGAAGCAGAAACACACATGGCTTGAGATATCAATTTGTATAATCCTCTGACTGTCAAGCAGCTTAATAAAGTAAAATCCTGAACCGCATCATGGTCATCTACTGCCTTGCCCTGGCTTAACGTGGTTGAGATTTCACCTTGTACTGAATAAAGCTAGTTTTAACTTAGTTACAAAACAAGACAGAGTTTTAGCCACTCTGACATAAAAGAGTGTCAATGAGATCTGGATTTGATTCCATTTTCCTTGTTAGGGATTCTCAGACATTTCCTCTATGCTAATTCAAAGCTTCTCAAAACCTTTCACAGATGTATTCCTGTCATTTTTATGGTTTTACAAGTGAGCAGAAAGAAGCAGCTAAACACAGAGGAGCTCAGCCTAAGTAAGGAGGCCCAGCCAGCAGGCATGGGGGATGTTAAAGTGACCACTGAGCCTCTTCCTACCTAACTGGAAGGCCTTCAGGCCCCCCAGCCTTTTATCCCCTTCAACCAGGGTGGGCCATGGGGACTCACCAGTGATGACAGAAGGAGGATCCCTTTGCCCAGTTGGGTATGCTTAAGGCTTCTACTTTTCCTGCGGCCAATTCTAAAAGGGGAGTGGGCAAGGAGGGCAAAGTTGTCACACCTGGGGTGGGAGGAGACTTCAACAGAACCCAAGTGGTTTGGGTTTGGGGGAAAAAAAAGGGAAAATGCCATGTGGAGTGGGAAAGGGGCAGATACGGTGGAAAAGGGGAGGCGGTGCTGAAAGAAGGGAGATGGAAAGAGGAAGATGAAGGAAAAGGAAGGAGATGGAAAGAAAAGGAGGAAGATGGGGGAAAATAGGAGATCACAGAATCACAGAATGTCTGATTGTCCTGGTAAGGTGACAGTAAAACAAAATGTTCAGAAAAGTTAATGTAAGCCTTAACGTACTGTCAAAAAATCTTCACTATTAAAATAGCATAATCTGGGAGGCAGAGTGAATCACATAAAATTAAGAAATGTCTGAATTCAGTTTGTCCATATAATCTAAAGCGTGTCTCAATGTCCCTCATTCCTATGATAGTTCTTAATTGCACTGTGATAAATGCCCTGATGTAGCCTGTCTAAATTAGACACTGAAACAGCTAAAACTCAAGCGTAGTTATTCAACATTGTCCTGATAGCCTGTCAGGAGGCAGGTAACTTTCACATCTGATTCTGCCACTGCAGGAGCTGAATGGTCCCAGGGGTGGCTTGGTTCATTCCACTGACCTCAGAAAAAGTGGAAAGTGGAGGCACCTCAATTAAGTGCCAACAGCAAGATAGGATGAATAATAGAAGGAACAGAACTGCTTTGGTTCGGAGAGGCATCTGTCAGAATGAATGGTGAAGATTTAATGAGCATCTAATCAATATTTGGTATTCTCTCTGGTGCTAAGTGAGTGAGCATATGCCATCTTTACTGAACACATCTAATTTTGCTATCCATTCAGAATAATTAATTTCCTCATTAGTATTTCTGTGGTGCTCCTTACAGAAGTACCTGAATTACTCATAAGAATTAATTGATGCACTTTCTTAACACCCTGTGCAAGATGACACACAGAGGCAAAGACTCTTGGGATACGTAAAGCTCAGCACTGTGATATAGAAGAGTTACCTACTGCGTCCACAGTGAAGTCCATATGGTTAAATTATACCCTTAGACAAATTTACATGTAACAGTAGACAGCAAGTGCCTTTGGCTGGAGCTCATGTCTACCAGGACACTAATGGTTAGGAGGCCCAAGCTGATCAGATAGGTAGGACAAAGACATTGATGGGCATGTCTGAAATTCACTTAGGTGGCACCACCTCCCCTTTTCCACTTCACACAGCATTTTCAGTTTTTTTCCCCCAAACCCAGAGCACCTGGGTTCTGCTGAATTTCTGTCTCACTCCCACGAAAAATTTCTCTCTTGCAGTGTTTTCACTTCTCTACAACTATTTTCTCTCCGTATACCAGCTGCTAGCAAGAAATTACACACAGAAATGCTTCCTGTACTGGTTCTCAGCTTCAATTTTTCCCTTGCTTAGTTTCTCCCTGTTCAGTATCACATTTGACTAGTGTTTTCCCCACCACTTCACTGGTTCTGAAGCTCATCTGTATATCAAAGACCAACAACTTTCTTGTATCACTTTTTCTTACTAGTACTTTCTACTTCTAACCTCCTTTTGAGTGGGAAAGAAAAAAAAAAAAGAAAAAAGATACCAAGTCCATCTATGATGATGATTGCTGGTTCCTAATACTGCCCCTGGAAACAATGGCCTAATTACAACAACTATTAAAATGAAAAGTTTTATTGCTATGCATATTCAAATCAAGTAACATTCATACTTCAGTAGTGTAACAAAACATGAAAGAAACAAAGATTAAAAAACTTCTCAGAAAGGACCACAATATTTGTCTGCTATGAACAGGGTTGGAGAAAGAGGCCATAGAACTTGTGATCAAGAGAACACCAAAGAAACTGCCTTCAGGGCTCGGTAAGTGGGATTATCACCTTAATCTTTTTGAGACAGATCTATTGAGTTCAGTGTCATTAGCTACACTTTGTAAGTCTTTGGGAAAAGAAGAAAATCTGTAAGATTGAGGGTTTGGTTAACATGAAAGGCTGCTTACATCTGACCTATATAGCTATAAATTGCACAGTGCTTCATAAAGCACTTCACCTTGTCTCTTAGTGTTGGGAAATCCTTAGCTGCAGTTAGCAGACATCCCCTCAAAAGATGCTTAGTGAAAACATTGGGACCACGTAGAAGGAACATAAACAGTACTAATATAAACCGGGAAGAACAGAGAGAGTCACGTGAACTGTTATTAACCTGTGTACTTTGATGATAGCTATGAGTGAAATGCTGTAACCTCTCACTTCCCACCAGTTCAATCCAATAATTTAGACTTGCATGTGAATCTGGGCAAATCATGCACCATTTGGACATAAAAGAGTAGGTGATGTGGCCCTTTCCTTTCTCCTGAGACTTTGTCAGGGTGTGAGGTTACTCCTGAAAGTGAAGGTTTCACATCTTTTAAAGGTCTACATAATACAAAACAGATCTTTCCTTGGCTGTTATTACAAGTACAAACATTATCACCAGTCAACAGTTTCAACTAGTTGTGATATTTTGTTAACGAAAGCATGTCTAAAATCCCTGAGTTATCTGTAGTGTTTAAATTATAAACAGTTTAGCCAATGCAGATAATAAAGATTATTCTGACATTTCTAAATATGGAGTCCTATATCAAGGCACTTTTTGATGGTTTTTTAGGATACCTAGGATTCATGCATATTACAGAATTTATCATAGAATGGTAAGGTTGGAAGGGACCTCAAGGATCATCTAGTTCCAACCCCCTGCCATAGGCAGGGACACCTCCCACTAGGACAGGTTACTCAAGGCCTCATCCAACCTGGCTTTGAACATGTCCACGGAGGGAGCAGCCACGACCTCCCTGGGCAACCTGTTCCAGTGCCTCACCACCCTCACTGTAAAGAACTTCCTCCTAACATCCAGTCTAAATCTCCCCTCTGCCAGTTTAAGCCCATTGCCCCTTGTCCTGTCATTGCAGGACCTTGTAAATAATCCTTCCCCAGCCTTCCTGTAGGCCCACTTCAGATACTGGAAGACTACTATCAGGTCCCCTCGAAGCCTTCTCTTCTCCAAGCTGAAGAACCCCAACTTTCTCAGCCTGTCCTCATAGCAGAGCTACTCCAGCCCTCTGATCATCTTTGTGTCCCTCCTCTGGACCCACTCCAACACTTCCATGTCCTTCCTGTGCTGAGGGTTCCAGAACTGCACACAGTACTCCAGGTGGGGTCTGACGAGAGCAGAGTAAAGGGGCAGAATCCCCTCCCTTGCCCTGCTGGCCACGCTTCTCTTGATGCAGCCTAGGACTCGGTTGGCTGTCTGGGCTGCATGTGCACACTGCAGGCTCATGTTGAGCTTTTCATCAACCCAGACTCCAAGGTCCTTTTCCTCAGGGCTGCTCTCCAGCCATTCACCACCCAGCCTGTATTTGTGCTTGGGATTGTGCCTACCCAGGTGCAGGACCTTACACTTGGCCTTATTGAATTTCATCAGGTTGGCCTGGGCCCAACTCTCCAGCCTGTCCAGGTCCCTCTGGATGGCATCCCTGCCCTCTAGCAAGTCGACTGTGCCACACAGCTTGGTGTCATCTGCAAACTTGCTGAGGGTGCACTCCATTCCTCTGTCCATGTCACTGACAAAGATGTTAAACAGCACTGGTCCCAGCACTGACCCCTGAGGGACACCACTTGTCACTGGTCTCCAGGTGGACATTGTGCCGTTGATCGCCACTCTCTGGGTTCGACCATCCAGCCAATTCCTTATCCAGCGAGTGGTCCATCCATCAAGTCCATGCTTTTCCAGTTTGGTGACCAGGATGTCATGTGGGACAGAGTCAAATGCCTTACTCAGGTCCAGGTAGACGGCATCAGCTGCCCTTCCCTTGTCCACTGTCGCTGTGACTTCATCATAAAAAGCCACTAAATTTGTCAGGCAAGATCTGCCCTTGGTGAAGCCATGCTGGTTCCCACCAATCACCTCTGCTTTGTTTTCCATTTGCCTTAGCAGGACTTTCATCAGGATCTGCTCCATGATCTTGCCAGGCACAGAGGTGAGGCTGACTGGTCTGTAGTTTCCAGGGTCATTCTTTTTACCCTTCTTGAAGATGGGTGTTATGTTTGCCCTCCTCCAGTCAGCAGGAACTTCACCAGTCTGCCATGACTTTTCAAATATATTAATAGGATTTTAATCACAAGATCCTAGATCATTGTTCTGTCTGTTATGAGTTGAAAGTGGATGCTTTGTTGGCTTTTGTTTTTCATTGCATAGTACTGCTCTCTAAGGGCCCAAGAGAAAGTTATTCTGAAAGAGCTAATAATTTCACATGCATAAGTTATTAATATATGTCTAACAGTGTTTCGTTCCAGAAAATAGTGGTATGCTAAATTTGTGCAGGAATTACTTTATACTATTTCACCATTTTTGCCACTACCCAGTTAACATATTATTTGATGATTATGTAGTTATTCAGGAGACATGTAATTAATGGAATGCTGTTGTGCAAATGCTGTGTTCAATGAACAACATCAGTATTTAGTGGATAGATTCTCAATGGTTTAGATGGTGTCTCTAACACTGCTTAACACCAAAGCATAGAGAAATGAAAATGCTTAGTTAACTTATATTTGAAGCATTCCGGTTCTGTGTCTTTCTGAATAAAAACTGAGGTTGCACTTAAGAACATTTTCACAGCAATTCAAAGCTCAAGGTTTTACCTGAGAAGTCCCTTAACCATCTCTTGCATTTTCAGTGATTTAAAGACTTTTGACTGTAAAGACTCAATCAATAGTTCTCTAAAAAGCTTAAGATTTTGACACTTAGAAAGGTTCATCCTGAAGGCAGAGACAAGACAATCAGCCAATTTGGAGTTAACAGCACCCAACTGACTTAAAAAAGGAGAGGCAGGTCTGTTCACAGGCAGAGAAAGAACTGTACCACAGTGTTCTTAAGGCAGAACTGCATAACTGTCACCTTTTCAAGGAGGAAATCAAGGTGATATGTACTGTCCTAAAGGAATATGGAGCCAGGCTTGCTCTGGGGTGCCACTCTTCTCATCTATGTAGGAAAGCATTCGCTCTTCATGCCTATGCTGCATGTAGTCAGAGCAGCACAATAGCTTTCAGTGTTTTATAATGTATACTCACTACTATTTCAAAACCAGCAACCACAAACTCAACCCTTTATGAGAAGTCCTATGATCACCTCTTTTATTATATTCCTGTTCAATAACCACATTTTCTACTGGAGTAATTTGCATTTCCTCCCCCCCCCCCTTCATAACTATTATTTTTGGACTAAAATTTTCTGTATTATTAAATAACTTTTTCTCAGTTTAATTGATATGTCTGAGTTTCTTCTTTTTCCTAACTCTCCTTTAATAGCATTCCTTCCCTTTCCCTCTCCCTGCCTCCTTTCCTATATTACTGTTTCCCATCAAGGTACTTTTCACTTCCTTCAGTGTTTTATCATCTAATGTAATGTTGTGTAATGCAATCTAATGTAACCCAGTCTAACCTGTTTTTCTCTCTAAGCATTTTTCTTGCTATTACTATCTACTATCACCTCTCTTTCATCTCCTTGGGTGGTAATAGATTATGAATTCTGTCATGCTTTAAATACTGGGAGTGAGAAACTCAGTTGGTGTGAATATATGCATGCTGCCTCTCCAAGAGAGTTAAATGGTGACTGTGAGTATGCAATGACCAAAATGAGCTTTTTGATAGTATTCACTGGCATGGTGTTAAGAAAATAGCTAAAAAGAAGACATGTATCTATATACATTTATTGGATTTTTTTTTAAGGTAAAATGCATCCTTTTTAGGTTAAATATGATGAAGGAAAAGTAAAAGGAAATTAATAAACTACACTATTTTATATCTTGAAGGAACATCTTAAAATCTATTTAATTTATTTTTTTTTAAAAAGCATACATATAGCTATACAAAATACTAGAGAACCTTCATTGTCAACAAAAGCCTTCAGGAGATATCTATTTTTCAAATTTTTTTTTCCAACTGCTTCCTAATCTTTTGAGATTTGGCTTACTGAAGAATTACATCTGAGAATACAAAGAATTAATATTGCCATTTCTGTTAAAGCTGTAATACAATTATCTTTCAAGATATAAAATTTGCAGAACCAACAGTGTTCCAAAGTGTGCCCAAGTAGAAGCACATTAAGAAGACATTAGCAGTATGTAGTCCAGAGCCACATGCCAAGCATGAGTGGCTCAGGGCTTGTACTCAGGTGGGCTCAGCTCTACTTCAACAGCAAAGGGCACATGACTAATTCTGAGAGCATAAAAAGGAAGCCAAGATGTAAAGTGAAATCTGAAAAGAGTGATGGAAAAACGACAGTAAATCAATGGCTCTTCAAAACAGTTTCTGTCAGTTTTCAACGAACAGGCCTTATTTAGGTGAGGATACATAAGCAGGTATACTTTACCAAATTACTACAAGATATGTTTTGGCTCTTTCAGGTTGAATAACATTTTTTTTTTTTTTTTAGCATGAGTCACAGATGTCAAACAGTCAGTGGTCTGAAGATTGTTTTCCCTATGTTTGTTATGAACTTTCATGGAAATGCAAGCTCCAGAGAGCCTCCAGTTAGAAGGCATGTATTTAAAAGCACCTTTGTATGAGAAATGAGTCAATTAACTAAAAGTAGTATATAATAAGATAGAGTTCACAGAATCACAGAATTAACCAGGTTGGAAAATACTTTCAGGATCATCAAGTCCATCCTATTACCCAACATGGTCTAATCAACTAAACCGTGGCACTAAGCGCCACATCCACTCTCTTCTTTAGACACTGCCAGGGATGGCAACTCCACCACCTTCCTGGGAAGCCCATTCCAAGTGCCAATCACTCTTTCTCCAAAGAATTTCATCCTACATCCAACCTAAACCTCCCCTGGCACAGCTTGAGACCCTGTCCTTTCATTCTGTCGTTGATTGCCTGGAAGAAGAGACTAACCCCCACCTGTCTACAACCTTCTTTCAGGTAGTTGTAGACAGAGATAAGGTCCCCCCTGAGCATCCTCTTCTCCAGGCTAAACAACCCCAGCAACCTCAACCAGTCCTCGCAGGGCTCCAGACTCCTCGCCAGACTTGGTGCCCTTCTCTGGACACATTTGAGCATCTCAACATCTTCTCATGCCATGTTTGTTAGAGTAAGGTAAAAGAAATGCACTTTGCACTATGGGTAACAGCAGAAGAAATTCATGGTGGCACATTTTTTTTTTTTGAGGGTGTGGGTAGGAGTTATGGAGAGTAGGGAGGCATGTTTGAATCAACCTCTAAGAAATAGATGTCACCTGCATAGATGAATTTTACTACTGGAGTAGAAAGTCATTATATTGGAAGACTAGCAATGTGACTGATGCTTTTATTTCTGAGCTTTAGACTTTTATGCTTCTGCTTTCTTGAGCACAGGCCATAAAAAGTGTTGTAGGGCAGAGGCTTTGAACTTGATTATGTGTTTTGTAGAATGGACACCAAACTTATTGTCATGAAGGCCATAATTTACGGTGTGGCATCTGTTGCATACTTAATTTGGCAGAAGTTAATGTAACACATACAGGTACTGTAAAGATACTGGTATTTCTGTAGGGACTTCATTTACACAGTCTGTTACTACTTCTTCACAGAAAGCAGTAGAAGGCAGCTCACTGAGCGAGGTCTGATGTAGAAGGTATGGCTGTTTCATCCAAGGACTCTATGGTATGAATACAGTTAAGCTGTTACAGTGAAAAATGAGGGTGTCTGCTGGATGATGTGCTCCATCATGTGGATTTATAAGTTTCAGGGTGTGTTATTGTGTCCCCAAAATGTATTGTGAAGATTTACAGAAAGTCCATGTTCTTCTGTAGGAAATTCTATAGGAATTTCTGGAAAATGAACTTGATGTGCTCATGATGGCCTCTTTTTCTAGAACATAAATGACTGCCCTTAGTGCTATTTGTAATTTCTTAGGCATTGAAGAGATCACATCAAGGCACATCAGTAACCACTGATGATTGTGGAAAGGACTAATAGCTGAGGTCAGGATATTTTTCTGCAATGTAGGGCAAAGCCTATGGGTTGGTAGCTCACTCCTGGAATGCAGTCTAAACCTATAACACAAAGATACATCCCTACCAAAATGATCTTTCATGAGGTTGTCATTAGGTGATCTTGCTCAAGCATCACATCATCTTGCTGTTAGCACTGCCTGTAGTAAAGAACTGATTGACACAAACATCATTTTAAAACTAGTGGTACTTGCTTCAAAGCTATTTAATCAAATTTCTTACATAGTCACTGATTGTTGATGATGTAGCATGTTGAAAATATGATTCATTAATGACAGCAAAGGTGGGGCTAGGGTTTTTTATCAAACAACTTCTTTGGAGGAGGGATTCAAAGCCTTTGACACTTTCATGTCAAGGATTAGACACAGTTGCAGCCTGAATGAAGAGGCTGAACAATCACCAGGATCAAGTGATTCACACAGGAATGACAGTTACCTTCAAATATCTGTACTCAGAGGTGTGATGGTGATGCACAGTATGAAGGTGATGCTCTAGTTTCACAGATTCATATTTCTCAGGGTCTTTCTTCATCAGACATTTAATTCTGTCAAAGAGATTGCATTTTCCTTTATAGTTTTCTGTTCCTAATGTCTGACATAGTCAGCCAGTTCATGTGCATACAATTGAGTGAAATCTTTCTGACTGTTAATGGCACAGTGCCACAGTTTACAAAACTGAAAACCTGAAGTACAAAGGAGGGGCAGATGGCAGCATTTGTAGAAATTCCTTCATAGAAGCAAAATGAGAAAGTCAAACTGATTTGTTTTGAGTGGCAGAATACCCTGAACACCCCTGAAGTGACAATTTTTATGCTTAGTCTAAATTCAATCTAGACACGTATACTGTGTGTAAACATAGGTCCTGGGGATACTCTGCCAGAAAAACTCTGAGATTTCAGGACTCAGCCTGCTTTAAGGGTGGTGGCTTTTGCCAGAAATGTCTGCTTAGTAAGTAGGAGATTCAGGTTCCAGTGCTGCTCCAGGGGAGAAATGAATCTCTACCACAGTGGCCAGATGACTGGGTTGCAGGCTGGATCTGGGGTTGGATGGCCTTTTAGCATGGTGCCTGATTAACATGAAGCTAGGACTGCAGAATTCATAAGATCAGAGGCAAAAATTCAAGTGATTATGTTGGTATCTTAGAATTCAACTTAAAGGGAGAGTAGAGGTGTATAAGTAATCCCTGAAAACATTAAAAATACTTTTAAAATTTAACAGTGGTCCAATTAAGAAAAGCTATATTGAGCTTAGGTACCTTTTATTGCAATTGTCAGTATGCATTTGTGTGTTTCCAATGCAAATGGTAGACAAAATTGATTAATTTGCAACATTCATTTCTGAATTTCCCCAAAATTTAAGGTATAGTTAATACATTACTGAAGCATCTCAGTTCTGTTGCAGTTGGTTTTTATGTAACCATGAATTCTCTTTGTGCTGTTCTTCATTGCAGACTGATGTACTCAAACACTTGCTGTAACAAATGAAAGGAGTAAGTGTCTATAAAGTGTGGTCTCATTTACCCTTTTTCACTTTACTCAGGGTGCTTCTAGAGAAGATAACACATCTCACACCCTGCTCTAGTGATGAATGGTGGTGCTCTGGATACTTTCTGATGAGAATGAAAATAACTTTATGAAAATAAGTTTTATTTGTGTCTTCTTATTTCTTATTCTTATCCTTTGTGAAGGTTTGGGAGNAGCCAGGAGGGTTAGAAGGAAAGTGGTTAGTGAGGATTAATCAGCAGAGGAGCCAGAGCCCAGAAGCTGCTAGATCCAGCAAGCTGTTCTCCTAGCAAACGACAGACAGAGACTGAGACTTATCTAATGTTTTGGTTATTGTTCCCAAACAACTTTTTTTTTTTCAGCAAGTGTATGAGTGAAGTAGACATCATGATGTTTTCCTTTCACAGCCTATAGTGTAATTTTCTCTATTAAAATATTCTAATTAGCCTCAAACCAGCACATCCTTATTTGGACAATTTGGTTTTAAAAGGCAAAAAAATCCCACTAGTACCAAGAACCATTGCATGTTTAGTTCTATTTTAATCACATTGATAGAAAGTTGTGCATTGACACAGCAAGGCAAGGAGATAGGACCTTACTGAGGTCTATCTGATTTCCTGTTGCAAATGTAAATTGATTGTTTTTCATGGTAAAATTGACACTGGGTGTGCTGGTTTGAAGCTAATTGGAATATTTTAATAAAAAATTAGATTATATGCTCTGAAGAGAAAACAATAGTGATGTCTACTTCACTCATAGGCTTGCTGAGATGTATAAAAACAAGGACACAAGCATAGATAACACAGAGAGTCTCTCTCTGGGAGCTGCTGTGTCTTCTGGCCTTCTGCTGTGTAACCCAACTAACCACTCTGCTTCTAACCCCCCTTACTGATCCTCCAAACTCACCTCACACGTAAGGGAGACCCTGGGGTAAGGTAGAGGGGTGGAAAGAAGGTGGAAGGGTGGTTGGGAGCCTCTCCTGGGGACTCTGATTTCTGGGAGGGGAGTTGTGTTTCTGTATTACCTTTAACTTGTATATTTCTGTAAATATTCCTGTCTATTGTGCAAATATCTGCCTGTAAATTGTGCTAAGCTGTAAATACAGCTACACTCCTTAACTTTCAGCCAGCTGAGTCTAGTCTGGGTGATTTCACTGTGTGTGTGTGGGGGGGGGCAGGTAACTCCCAAACCATCACACTGGGGTATTTTCCAAGCAAATTCTTCTTTCCTCATAACTTAAAGTTGTGTATTGTTCATTTCATCTCTACAACAGCAGAATATAAATGGAAAAGTACCAACTTTATTGTCAGCGTGCAACTAATAATACATAATAATTATCAGTTCACATGAATACAATGGAAGAGACGTTTGCAGTACTACCTTGACAACTCCTTAGTTTAATTACTTCCCTGTAGGCCATATGAAGAAAACTGGAATATTAAAGTGAAATTAGTATTGTGTATCTCCATGGTGGCAAGGCAAAATATGCTACTTGAAATTATACCTTTGAAATAATTGTGTGCGGGTTTGCATCACTGGCTGCTGTTAGACAGCAGTTTCAGTGTAGGAAAACTATATCAAATAGAAATATCTCAAAGTAATTTGCTAGCCATCATGAGTCTGATCTTATTGCTTAGCAGAAAAATACGCTACAGCTGCTCAAGAGTGTTTCAGTTTGTTTCTGTAAAGATGCCTGTAAAATTTCATCTTTTGTAGCTGCTCCTCACGTGAAGAAACTTTTGAGTCCAGGCTCCTCATGTCCAAAATCAGACAAAAATGTTCTGAAGAGCTTCTTATTTCTCTGTGGGTAAAATTGTTTATGTCTAGATTACTATCAGAAGAATGGTAGAGGTTTTTGAGGCAGTTCCCTACTCCTGCAGGCTGCATATACCCTAGGGAGCGCTTCAACCCCTGGCTCTTGGTGTATGCTCTGGCTGAATGCCTGCACCATGTTGGAAGAAATGTAAATGTACTCCTCCTGTCATCTTCTTGCTTTCTTCACCCAGGAAGCTGACTGAAAAGGATGTGCTGTAGCTAATATTTTCAGAATGAACTGCTCAAAAAAATAAAAATAAAAAAAAAAAAGAAAAATAAAAAGAAAAAGAAAAAGAAAAAGAAAAAAAAAGAAAAAGCAAAAACCGGTGTAGTTTTTATCCTGTATGTCTTAATAGTCTTTTAGAAGACCATCAATGAATAAATAGTACTGCTATCTGAATTACTCAATGAGTGAGTCCTGACTCACTCAAGTTCTGCATCCAGAATTGCAAGTTTATGCTTTCTGTTTCTTTACTGTTCACATCATAGCACCTGATATTTTTCAAAACACTAATGAAGAACTTGTCTTCATAACCTGAAGTGAAGGGAGCAACATTAGCTCTGCTTCATTTACAAGGAACTGAGATGCAGAGGAGCGAAGGACAACATTTGCTTTAGATTTTATTATAGGTCAATTGTTCAGATCATGATTCCAGCCAATGTCAAGAACATCCATGAGTCCTCAGCAATTCTGTGAATTTTGGAAAAGCAAAACTCAGAACTACAGCCTGGACACATTCAGGTTAAGGTACATATTTAGAGTGTTGTAGTTATACTATATTACAGGAAAAAAAAAAAAAAGTCATTGCTATCTGATTAATATTGTAATTGTTTACCTTGTGTTAGAGAAAAAATCTAGCAGTCATTAAAAATTGTCTTCTTCAAGGTGACATTCAACTGATTTAACCCCTGAAAGCAGTTAGGCTGACTACTTCAAGTGAGAAAACTGGCAGAAATAAGATCTTTGGAATTACAAAAATGAAGAGACAGAAAATATGTCTTTATCCAGAACTTGTGGCCTGCTGAAGGGTTTTCAGGCAATGTCCTGTTCTGCACAACATGGTCACACTCATTTACAACCTTCAGGAGCTCAGTATACACTAAAAACCTCCATTAAAATTTTAACAGGTCCCTATATGGCATGTGTCAATTCAGACTTCTATAAAAGCTCAAGACTTGGTCAACCAGAAGCCATTTTTTTCACGCAAATGGTGAAAATCTGAACTCTATCACTTGATTTTATGGCTCTGTTAGTTTCTCAATGAGAATAAGTTAAATGACAAGCAAGTTAATGTGCAAAACCAATTTTTCCTCATCTCACTCTCAGAATAGGGTGAAGTAGTTCTTTTGAAGCTTTCTGGCTTCTTTTGGTCTAGAACAGGTACTAATAATGAAAAATGTGCTTCTAAAGATTAAGATACAGAAAGAAGAAAGATAAAGCTACTGGGAAAACAGAAAAATACAGGAAAATTTGTGAAGTGCAACAATATAGTTATAGCTTTCTCTTTCTGGAGAAAAGTACTTAAGCACATTTTCTTTGATGGACTCTCCTGGGTTTATTGCTTTATTCACATTAATATTTTCTATGAACAGTGATGCAGAAATGCTGACTTCATTAATGCTAGATGCTGTTAATTTCTTGGCAAAATATTTCCCAGGAAACACATTTAACTTTATGCTAGGAAAATCCTTATGCCAAAGTGAAAATCATATCACAGACAGAAAAAATAGCTCTTGCTGTCCTAACCTCTGATTGTGCTAATTGTGTCTGGTTGATCCCTCCATTATTAAAGAAAATGTATCTCCTAACTGAGCATCTGCCTGAATACTATCCAGTTTAAAAACAGGAGCCAAACCCAAAGCAGATATTAAGAATTAATTATCTTAGCTCCAGTTCTTGAAGATTCAGTTCTTAGCCTTCCAGTATCTGAAGGGGGCCTACAGGAAGGCTGGGGAAGGATTATTGACAAGGTCCTGCAATGACAGGACAAGGGGCAATGGGTTTAAACTGGCAGAGGGGAGATTTAGACTGGATGTTAGGAAGAAGTTCTTTACAGTGAGGGTGGTGAGGCACTGGCACAGGTTGCCCAGGGAGGTCATGGATACTTCCTCCCTGGATGTGTTCAAGGCCAGATTGAATGAGGCCTTGAGTAACCTGTAGTAGTGGGAGGTGCCCCTGCCTATGGTAGGGGGTTGGAACTAGATGATCCTTAAGGTCCCTTCCAACCTTACCATTCTATGATTCTAAGATGTATGGTCTGGATCTCAACTAACTTTATTACATTTGACAACCACATGTGAATGTATGAAACCATCACAATGAATGGGCTATATCTTCAGGTATCTAATAGTGAGGTAACTTGCTTTATAAGGCAAGGTCTAGCTAGGTTATATACATAATGCAACCCAAAAGTCTAATAATGCTTTCTGTAATGACAGGAACACAATATTTTGCCTGTTTACAGTTTTCCATCCCCAGAGTATTTACGATGCAAACCTCAATTTTATTTTTATTGTTTCACATTAAATAGGGACAGTACCCAAAGCTTATGGAGGGGTTGCTGTGGGTCATCTCAAGGCCATTAGAAGCTTTGGAATTTTCCCAGGCTCTTTTCTCAGGAAGCTGGGAGTCTGGCACAGTCTCTGACCTGGTTCCTCTTGACTCCTGATTCAGTAGAAGCCTTGCAGAGGGGCAGGCAGGATGCAATGCCATGTGCAGGCTTGGCACAAGGTCAGGCTGGCTGTGCAGGCCGATCACCTGCAGGCATTTAGAGCCTGTTCCTGGTAAACTCGAGGTGGTGAAATTTTCTGGCAGTTCAGCATGCAATGGGGCAGCAGAGTATACTGTGCTACCTGCTCATCCCTTTTTATCAATACAGCTCAAGACTAATGGGCTTTTGGACGTAGATTCGCCAATCAGGATGGCACTTTGCCAAGCTTGACCATATTAGATGCAGCCAGGGCTTTTGTTTCCCTTTCTTGTGGTTCCTTCCCCCAGCACAGAAGGAGGGGGAGCAGGGGAACATATCTGGGCAAGCCAGAACCCTTAGACTCAGTGGCTCCAGGTTCTCTGTCCTCTTTCCCACAGTTGCTTCTCCCTATAGCAGGAGGTGGGGAGAGCAGAAAAACATGTCTGGGCAAGCCAGGACATGTATAAGCCTATTTTGGCCTGCTTAGGCCTACATCAACAGAGGGGTAGGATCTCACAATAGATAATCCTGTTGGAGAAGCTGATAAGAAATAACTTTTACAGCATTTTGACTTCGTCAGAAAAATAGATCTACCTTGGTTTGTAGTCTCCAGCCTTTCTGAGCTTGTCACAGGGTCTCACATACACATCAGAAAAATGTTCTTCGCATCATTCCTGAAGGATGCATCCTTGAGCTTTTATGAGCAAAGCTGGAAAAGATAGGATTGGTGAACAAAATGTGACTCCTGATTTACAGGAGTAAATAAACAGCTGAAATGGAGGTTGAGGTGGATTATGCAGAAGTAAACTAGAGGTCTTCCAATCTGGAGAAATTCTGCAAGAACTTGCCTTAGGTAAAATTGTATTTAATGCTTTTATTAATGCCATATGAAGTCATAAAAATGTACTGATGATAGTTGCATATGACATCACATGTAGAACAAGAATTCAGTGAATGGATGTAAGAATATCATACTTGATAATCTTGAGAACTGAGAATCATAGAATCATAGAACATAGAATCATAGAATCATAGAATGCTAAGGTTGGAAGCGACCTCAAAGATCATCTAGTTCCAACCCTCTGCCATAGGCAGGGACACCTCCCACTAGTACAGCTCACTCAAGGCCTCATCCAACCTGGCCTTGAACACCTCCAGGGAGGGAGCAGCCACAACCTCCCTGGGCAACCTGTTCCAGTGCCTCACCACCCTCACTGTAAAGAACTTCCTCCTAACATCCAGTCTAAATCTCCCCTCTGCCAGTTTAAGCCCATTGCCCCTTGTCCTGTCATTGCAGGACCTTGTAAATAATCCTTCCCCAGCCTTCCTGTAGGCCCCCTTCAGATACTGGAAGGCTACTATCAGGTCCCCTCGAAGCCTTCTCTTCTCCAGGCTGAAGAGCCCCAACTCTCTCAGCCTGTCCTCATAGGAGAGCTGCTCCAGCCCTCTGATCATCTTTGTGGCCCTCCTCTGGACCCGCTCCAACACTTCCATGTCCTTCCTGTTCTGAGGGCTCCAGAACTGCACACAGGACGCCAGCTGGGGTCTGACAAGAGCAGAGTAAAGGGGCAGAATATACATTATTACAAAAATAACATTACTCATTAGAGGGCAAACCTGTGAAATGTCTTCTACTTTCAGGAGTTGATTAAACAGAAGCAAGAGGGCGGAAAGAGCTGCTGACAAAGGACATGGACAAGGCTGAGGTGCTCAATGACTTCTTTGCCTCAGTCTTTAACAGCAAGGGCTCCAACCAAAATGTCCAAGTTGCAGAGGGTAAAAGTGAGGACTGGGACCAGGCCAATCTGCCTACTATAGTAGAAGATCCTGTTTGTGAGCTCCTAAGAAACCTGAATGTGCACAAGTCCATGAGGCCTGATGAGATNACCTGAATGTGCACAAGTCCATGGGGCCTGATGAGATCCACCCACGGGTCCTGAGGGAACTGGCAGATGAAGTTGCCAAACCACTGTGCATCATATTTGAAAAGTCATGGCAGACTGGTGAAGTTCCTGCTGACTGGAGAAGGGCAAACATAACACCCATCTTCAAGAAGGGTAAAAAGAATGACCCTGGAAACTACAGACCAGTCAGCCTCACCTCTGTGCCTGGCAAGATCATGGAGCAGATCCTGCTGAAAGTCCTGCTAAGGCAAATGGAAAACA
>VWZE01018780.1:53727-69790 GCA_013396675.1 Eubucco bourcierii
GAGATTTAGACTAGATGTTAGGAGGAAGTTCTTTACAGTAAGGGTGGTGAGGCACTGGAACAGGTTGCCCAGGGAGGTTGTGGCTGTTCCCTCCCTGGAGGTGTTCAAGGCCAGATTGGATGAGGCCTTGAGTGAACTGTCCTAGTGGGAGGTGTCTCTGCCTATGGCAGGGGGTTGGAACTAGATGATCCTTGAAGTCCCTTCCAACCTTACCATTCTATGATTCTATGATTCTATGAAAGAAATAACTGGGTGTATTAACTGATTACAATAAGTTTTGGAAAATGATTATGAAAAAGTCTAGTGTTCAATGCTAGTATCAATTGAAATGCTTTTTTTTTTTTTGGGCTAGAAGAAAACTGAAGCCACGATATGTGTCTGTCTTCTCCAGCTGTGCTGTTTGCAGAGGTAATGACCCCTGTCCTGTTTCCAGCTGCTAATCACTTTCTCCTTCACACCATGGTGTGAGTGCCTTCCTAACTCATTTTACTCAAAGTGATCCAGGTTGTCTTAAAGATTTTAGGCTGGGATAGCTCATTTTCACCTTCAGTTCATTTTGCCAAAAATAAAACAATAATCTCTTAAGCAGCTTGGCTGGCATAATCTAAGCAAGTGATAAGCCCATCATGGTATCCTTGGCAAAAAGTTGAGCATAAAAGGGAATGGTAACCTCTGGTTACCAATATAACTTTTTATGGATATCATAAAAACAGTAAACTCTGCACTGTGTGTGATTAGGCTGGAAGATGAGGTAACCATCGCTAAAAAGTACAATGTACCAAAACACAGCTCCCTTTTCATTTGAGGGCTACTTCTGAGAAACTGTGGACCATAAATAAAATGTTGGAAGATCTGTGTGCTAGTTTGAGGCTAATTGGAATATTTTAATAGAGAAAATTACATGATAGGCTGTGAAAGGAAAACATCATGATGTCTACTTCACTCATACGCTTGCTGGAGAATTGTTTGGGAACACTAACCAAAACAATAGATAAGTCAGTCTCTCTCTGTCGCTTACTGGAGCAGGAGCTTCTGGGGCGATCTAGCAGCTTCTGGGCTCTGGCTCCTCTGCTGATTAATCCTCACTAACCACTTTTCTTCTAACCCTCCTGGCTGATCCTCCTAATTTACTTTGTGTGTAAGGCAAACCTTGGGGTAAGGTACAGGGGTGGGGAGAAGGTGGAAGGGTGGTTGGGAGCCCCTCCTGGGGTCTCTGATTTCTGGGAGGGGAGTTGTGTTTCTGTATTACCTTTTATTTGTATATTTCTGTAAATATTCTGTCTATAGTGTATATATCTGCTGTACATTGTGCAAAGCTGTAAATATAGCTTCATCATTTAATTTCCAGCTGGCTGAGTTCTAGTCTGGGTCATTCTACAAAGTGTGGGGGGGCGGGGAACTCCCAAACCATCACAATCTGAAGAAAAATCTTTGAGCACCCGTAAAAAAGTGGGAAGTCCCAAATTATAGAACTTCTAGCTTAATTTAAATTCTTAGAAACATTTTTGACCAAATAATCAAATTTATTTCTGAGCATCTAGAAGATAACAAGGAAATAAATAAGAAATGGCACTTAGAATGGTAAGCTTGGAAGGGACCTCAAGGATCATCTAGTTCCAACCCCCTACCATAGACAGGGACACCTCCAACTACTACAGGTTACTCAAGGCCTCATCCAACTTGACCTTGAACACCTCCAGGGAGGGAGCAGTCACAACCTCCCTGGACAACCTGTTCCAATGCCTCACCACCCTCACTGTAAAGAACTTCCTCCTAACATCCAGTCTAAATCTCCCCTCTGCCAGTTTAAACCCATTGCCCCTTGTCCTGTCATTGCAAGACCTTGTCAATAGTCCCTCCCCAGCCTTCCTGTAGGCCTCCTTCAGATACTGGAAGGCCACTAGAAGGCGTCCTTGAAGCCTTCTCTTGTGCAGGCTGCAGAACCCCAACTCTCTCAGCCTGTCCTCACAGCAGAGCTGCTGCAGCCCTCTGGTCATCCTCGTGGCCCCCCTCTGGACTTGCTCCAACACTTCCATGTCCTTCCTGTGCTGAGGGTTCCAGAACTGCACACAGTACTCCAGTTGGGGTCTGATGAGAGCAGAGTAAAGGGGCAAAGTCCCCTCCCTTGCCCTGCTGCCCACACTGCTCTTGCTGCAGCCTAGGACTCGGTTGCTGTCTGGGCTGCATGTGCACACTGCAGGCTCATGTTGAGCTTTTCATCACCCCGGACCCCAAGGTCCTTTTCCTCAGGGCTGCTCTCCAGCCATTCACCACCCAGCCTGTATTTGTGCTTGGGATTGTGCCTACCCAGGTGCAGGACCTTACACCTGGCCTTGTTGAATTTCTTATTATTTATTTATTATTATTGACTTATTTGTCAAGAGTAAATCATGTCAAACCTACTTAATTTCTTCCCATGACATAACTGAAGAAACTGTGAACAGAGGAAAAGTAGATGTCATAGACTGACTTTCATATGGCATCTGAAATTGTCTCTTGTGACATCTTCATAAGCAAACTTTAGAATCATAGCCTGGAAGAAAATTACCAGGTGGGTGTTAGACAGCTTTACTAACAGTACCCACAGAGTCCTTGACAATATTTCATCCTCAAGAAAAGAAGGAAGGGTCGGATGGGAATATATGAGGTACTGTCATGGGTCTAGTTCTGTTCAATGTTTTTATTAACAAATTGCACTGTAATTGAATCAAAATGGGAAAAATGCTTATTGAATTTACAGATGTCATGAAATTGAGAGACATCACAAGGATGGAGGCAAGAATAAAGTTCAAAATGATCTTGACAAATTGGAGAAATGGCCTAAAAATTGGATGAAATACAAGGTACAGCACTTAGGTAGAAATAATCTGTGATATTAAGTAAAGGAACAGCAGGCTCACAAACATGTTTCAAGAGAGAGGTCTTGGAGTGTGCTGGTTGGAGACTAACTGGAATATTTTAAGAGTGAAAATTACACTGTAGGCTGTGAAAAGGAAACAATGGTGATGTCTACTTCACTTATAGGCTTGCTGAGATGTTTAAGAGAAGAAACCAAAACATAGATAAGTCAGTCTGTCTGCAGGGGCACAGTGTCTCTGTCTAGCAGTTTCTGGCTCTTTCTCCTCTCTGCTGAGTAATCTCACTAATCACTTTTAACTCCCCTGGACAATCCTCCAAGCTCACCTTGTGCATAAGGCAAGCCTTGGGGTAAGGTATAGGGGTTGGGAGAAGGTGGAAGGGTGGTTGGGAGCCCCTCCTGGGGTCTCTGATTTCTGGGAGGGGAGTTGTGTTTCTGTATTACCTTTAACTTGTCTATTTCTGTAACTATTCCTGTCTATAGTGTATATCTCTGCTTGTACATTGTCCTGAGCTGTAAATAGAGCTTCAGTCCTTAACTTCCAGCTGGTTGAGTCTAGTCTGGGTCATTTTACAAAGTGTGGGGGGCAGGGAACTCCTAAACCATCACGCAGAGTAAGAGGGGAAAATAGGACAAAGATTTAACACAAGCACTAGAAGAAAAATATGTACTTGTTGGAGTGATTATAGTGGAAAACAGAGAGAATTATCAGGAGTTTAGAAAAATTATATTAGAGAAAAAATGGAAGAAATGGATGATTTATTTAAAATGCAGCAAAGATAGAGAAAGAAAATTATAGCTACCTTCAGGTAGTAATGTTGAAAAGAGAAATTATCTACACTGCTTGTGAACAAGAGAACAGGACAGACTATGTCTTCAGATACAGCATAAAAGTCTGATTTATACATATAGGGGAAAATGGTAATGTTCATAGGATTAAAGCACAGGAATTCTTTGACCGGGAAGACTGTGAATTTCCACTCACATCTTAAGTATAGACCATTTGCCATGAATGACACCAATAGATGACCTTCCTTTGAGAAGTGTCTTGACATTATCACTACATCTACTCACTCAACTCCTATCTAGCTCATATTTGTCACCTTTACTGTGAGATGCAAAAGAAAGAAGCCATGAAAGGGTATTGAAAGCCTTACTGAAGTCAAGGTTCAGAAGATCCACTGATCTCCACTTGTTTACCACATCACTCTCAGGTTTTCAAGCTGGTCAAACATGAACTGACTTTAGTGAAGCCATGCTGTTTCAAATCATCTAGTCTTTCATGTGCCTGAAGTTTTTTTCCCAGAATTAGCTGCTCCCAGACCTCTCCAGGGACCAAGGTGAAGCTGCTTGCCCCTAATTCCCTGGCTTCTCCTCATTGTCATTCTTGAAGATAGGAGGAAGATTTGCTTTCCTCCACTGATAATTTACCTTGATATAACCAAAAGTATCATCACAATAACATCAGCCATCTCTCTCCCTCACAAGTGCCTCCTGACAGGGCCTATGGTTTTATATTTGTACAGTTTGCTTAAGTATTCCCTGACCTGGTACTCTTCCAACAGTGATAAGTGTTAGTTGTTCCATAATTTCCCCCCTGATGTCAGGAATCTAGATTGGAGGCCAATCTTGCTATCAAAAACTAAGGCAATTATTTACTGTTCATAGTATTGCTATTATTTAAATTGCAGTTAAATATGGTAGAGGTGTGGGAAGAAGGTGGGAGGGTGGTTGGAAGCCCCTCCTGGGGTCTCTGATTTCTGGGAAGGATGTTTTGTTTCTGTATTACTTTTACCTTGTATATTTCTGTAAATATTCCTGTCTATTGTGTATATCTCTGCTTGTATATTGTGCTAAGCTGTAAAAATAGCTTCATTCCTTAACTTCCAGCCAGTTGAGTCTAGTCTGGGTGATTTTACAAAGTATGGGGGGTCAAGGAACTCCCAAATCATCACAGAAGAGTTTGTGGGAGATTAAGGGAGTTAGCAAATTAAAATCAAGGCAGTGCAGAAAAAGAAGACTCCCATCAACCAGATTTCCCCTGTGACCATGTTTTCCATCCATATTCTGATGCATGTATCTGTAATGCTGTGTATTTTCCAAGTCACTATGTATCTGTCACAAATACAGGTTTGGTATAGAAAGTACAAGTTCCATTGTCAGTTAAACAGCACACAGATGAATGTCAGGTGCAAGCTATAATTGATATTACATCTGCTTCTGTTTGATTCAGTTCCCTGAAAAGTTAGGTATCTTTTAACCTTGGAGTTTTTTTTCCTAATTTTGAATTTATTGAGAATGACAGCAATATTTCAAAACCTGGAGAAATTAAAGTTGTCAGAAGTCAGATGATTTGTTAGGTTGCAAATGGTCTGTATCTTACCATAAATGAAGCTATTTAGAATACATTGGTTGATAAATAATTACTCTTCTTTGACTCTTGTATGCAAAACATTGTTACACATATTTGAAAAACTTAGAAAAAATTATAACAAGTATTGCAAATAGATCAGGGAGTCTGTATGTAGAAGCTTGTCAAGCTCACTAGAAATAAAATTCCCCCTTGTCCTGGTTTGTGGCAAACTGGAATATTTTAATGGAAAAAATTCTAAGCTGTGAAAAGGAAACAATGGTGATGTCTGCTTCACTCATAGGCTTGCTGAGATGGATAAAAACAAGGACACAAATACAGATAAGACAGAGAGTCTCTCTCTGGGAGCTACTGTGTCTTCTGGCCCTTCTGCTGTGTAACCCAACTAATCACTCTGCTTCTAACTCCCCTGGTCAATCCTCCAAACTCACCTTGCACGTAAGGCAGACCTTGGGGTAAGGTAGAGGGGTGGGAAGAAGATGGAAGGGTGGTTGGGAGCCCCTCCTGGGGACTCTGATTTCTGGGAGGGGAGTTGTGTTGCTGTATTACCTTTAACTTGTCTATTTCTGTAACTATTCCTGTATATTGTGTATATCTCTGCTTGTACATTGTGCTGAGCTGTAAATAGAGCTTCAGTCCTTAACTTCCAGCCAGCTGAGTCTAGTCTGGGTGGTTTTTCATAGGGAAGGGCAGGGGGGCAGGTAACTCCCAAACCATCACCCCCCTTTCTAATTCAAAGTACAATTATAACATTTCATACTTGGAGAAATAGACTCCTCCTACTTCTGCTGACTGAACTCTGTTTTAAAAACTATCTTGTTATCTGAAATTAATAGATTATTCCTTCAGAATGCTCAGAAAATACAGCCAGCTCAGTAAACTGAAATATCCCAGAATTACTGCCCAACAGCTTGATAAGAAAGACATGAACATACTGAGCTGCTAATCTTCCTAGTTGCCAGTGAGAAGCCTGTTTAACCTTTACGAACAAAACTACTTTTTCAGGGTTTGTGGGGTTTTGTTTGTTTGTTTGTTTGTTTGTTCGGTACAAATATTTTTTGTTAGCTTTACTATATAATGGATTTCCACAGTAAAACGAGTGACCACAACTTGTTTGAAAAATTGCTTAAATCTTACCTAACAAACTGTCACTTTGGTCTCTGTAGGAGAAAAACAAAAACAAAACAAAACAAAAAAGAGGTATCACATTATGTAGTCTTTTACAGGGCATGGTCTTTTGCACTCTCAATACCATTATGCTCAAACAGGCTGCTTAATCACTTACTCTGCTTTTTCTCTTCATTTATCTTCTGAAAAGACTGGCAATTAGAATTAAAATCCATTCAAATTCTATTTGTAATTAAATCATGGTATTACGCTCATACCTGTGGCCCCAGTAGACCTAACATGTTTTCTTGCAAGCAATGAGAAGAAGGAGGGGCCCCTGAAAACATCTGGAAGCCACTGTGGGAATCCAAGGTATAGTTCATGTCTCTGTTGCCTGTATGGCAAAAAAACAGAAGGATGCTTTATGCAGGATTCAGGCTGCCTAGACTTCTGCTATGGGTAGATGTTTAGTGGAGAAAATCATCTCTTTCAGCAGACAATTCTGCCAGAAGCATCCCAAAAGCCTATATTCATGGATCTCCTCATCTTGAGGAAGTCTGGCTCTCCAGTCACAGCAAAATTATAGTGTTTTGAGGAGTAGCAGATAAAAGAGTCCAGGTGTGTACTGATGGAGCAAGCAGATGGTGCTAAATCTGGCTGGCACAGTCACTAGTGGTCTCCTCCAGGGTTGTAGCCTATCCTCTTTAATATCTTTATCAGTGATCTGGATGAGGAGATTGAGTGTGCACTTGGTAAGTCTGTAGAGGACACCAAGCTGGGTGGCTGTGTCAATCTTCTAGAGGGTAGGGAAGCTTTACAATGGGATCTGGACAGGTTAGACTGATGGGCCAGAGTTGATTGTATGAAGTTCAACAAGGGCAAGTGCCAGATACTCCACCTGGGTCACAACGACCCCATGTAAGTTGTAGATTTGGGAATGTGTGGTTGGAAAGTTACGGCTTGGTAAGGGACCTGGGGGTATTGGTTGATAACTAAGTGTAAGTCAGTGGTGTGCTCAGGAGCTCAAGAAAGCCAATGGCATTGTGGCTTGTATTAGAAACACTGTGTCCAGCAGGAACAAAGAAGTGCTCATCCCCCTGTACTCAACACTGGTGAGGCCACATCTCAAGTACTGTGTTCAGTTCTGGACCCTTTGCTACAAGAAGGATATTGAGGTGCTGGAGTGCATCTAGACAAGGCCAACAAGGTTCATGAAGGATGTAGGGAATATGGCCTATGAGCAGCATCTGAAGGAGCTGGGGTTGTTCAGTCTGGAGAAGAGCAGATTGAAGGGAGACCTCATCGCTCTCTACAAGTGCCCAAAGGGAAGTGGCAAGTGACAGGACTGGAAGAAATGGTTTCAGGCTTCACCAGGGGAGGTTCAGGTTGGATGTTAGGAAATATTTCTTCACAGAGAGCATTATCAAACATTGGAATCATCTGCCCAGGACAGTGGTGGAGTCACAATTCCTGGAGAGTTCAAGTAGCACGTGGATCTGGTGCTTAGGGACATGGTTTAGTGTTGACCCTTCAGCTTTGGGTGAAGGTTTGAATTGGATGACCTTTGAGGTATCTTCCAGCAAGATGGATTCTGCAATTCTGTTATGGCTAGGTGGGGTTTTTTTTTACTGTCCTGTGGTTGCTACTTTGCATAATTTCTAGTAATTTTCATATATTAATAATTTATTCCCTTTTTGATTTAAACTTTAATGTCCAGCTTTTCTCTGATAGCAATAGATAGTTTGGATATTTATGAATTCTCAGTGAGACTGCCTTTGTTTGGAAGGTCAGTAAAAGTTCTGTTGCTGAAACCATCCCAACAATGACTTTAAAAAAAATCTATCATGTCATTTGCAAATACTGCATTAATGAATTGCTGTTTACAGGTCCATTGCTTAAAGGAGTTCAGTTTTCCAGTTCTCTTGTTTTACACACAGTTTTGCATTCAAATGCTTCAAGTTTCCATATAGATCAAGATCTCCCACTAATGCTATGTATTATTTTGGCTGATTTGGGGGCATTTCTAGAATCTCTTTGCATTTCTTTGCATGATTTTTTCTTTTTCTCTATGTCTTTGTGGTCATGTGACTATACACATTAACCTACTCTATTCTTTCAGTATCCTGCAGATTTAGTCTGTCTTAGCAGGGAAATTTGCAGCAAATTTGCAGATGACACCAAGTTGGGGGCTGATGTTGATGGGTTGGAGGGCAGAAGGGCTCTGTAGCAGGACCTTGACCGCCTGGACAGATGGGCAGAGTCCAAGGGGATGGCATTCAACAAGTCCAAGTGCATGGTGCTGCACTTTGGCCACAACAACCCCATGTAGAGCTACAGGCTGGGGTCAGAGTGGCTGGAGAGCAGCCAAACAGAAAGGGATCTGGGGGTGCTGATTGACACCTGCCTAAACATGAGCCAGCAGTGTGCCCAGGTGGCCAAGAAGGCCAATGGCATCCTGACCTGCATCAGGAATAGTGTGGTCAGCAGGAGCAGGGAGGTCATTCTCCCCCTGTACTCTGCACTGGTTAGGCCACACCTTGAGTCCTGTGTCCAGTTCTGGGCCCCTCAATTTAAGAAGGACATTGAGGTGCTTGAAGAAGAACAAATCTTGCTCCTCTGGACAGAGATATTGTTAATCTCTGTTCTCCAGAACATGACAATTTCATTAAGCTAAATTATTGATTGTAACTGGCAACTTTGGAGACACCTTCTTTGGAGATGCTACATTATTTCTTTAATATAAATATTTTCACTCCACGATTTCTGTTTATCCTTTCAATCTAATCTTCTATTATTTTTGTTTGTTTGTTTAAGTGCAAGCCCTTATGTTTAATAATAATAACTAAAAAAAAAAGTACACAAAAAATATACTTGAAGAGGGTGCATACAGGCAGTTTTTCTGTTAGGGACATATATAATACAAATATGAAAACATTTAATTGTAACTTGAAATATGATTCACTGCTACTGTGAACCAATGAAAAACCTCTGCAGCACTGCAGCTTCACAGTGACCACTGTTGGATAACAGGTCAAGCTTACTTTTGAAACTGCTTACTTGCAGTGAATAATCTTAGTATAAAGAGTTAGTAGTGAGATCAAAGTTGTGTGAAAGGCCCATCCACAAATTGTTGTGTCTCTGTGTTTTATGGACTTTAATTCTGATCCTGTCTTTTATGCATCTTAGCTTCCAACTGCCTGGTAAGCTTTGGACATGACTAGCTGAGTATTTCCATGTTGGTATTATTTAAGGGATTTTTGAGCTACTGGCCTTGTTCTTGTACTGGGTTATATAGTTATAAAAACTGAAAGAAAAGAAAAAAAATAAAAGGGAAATTTAAAAAAAGGTTTTGTTTTTTTTTTAAGTAAGAATGGGAGAATCCCTTCTATTTCATTCTTGTAAGTATTTGTGGAAATAAAAGAAAAAACTTTTGCAATAAATTTCATCACAAAGATGATCAGAGGGTTGCAGCAGCTCTCCTATGAGGACAGGTTGAGAGAGTTGGGGCTCTTCGGCCTGGAGAAGAGGAGGCTTCAAGGGGACCTGATAGTAGCCTTCCAGTATCTGAAGGGGGCCTACAGGAAGGCTGGGGAGGGATTATTTACAAGGTCCTGCAAAGACAGGACAAGGGGCAATGGGTTTAAACTGGCAGAGGGGAGATTTAGACTGGATGTTAGGAGGAAGTTCTTTGCAGTGAGGGTGGTGAGGCACTGGCACAGGTTGCCCAGGGAGGTTGTGGATGCTCCTTCCCTGGAGGTGTTCAAGGCCAGATTGGATGAGGCCTTGAGTGATCTGTCCTAGTGGGAGGTGTCCCTGCCTATGGCAGAGGGTTGGAACTAGATAATCCTTGAGGTCCCTTCCAACCTTACCATTCTGTGATTCTATGATTCTATGACTCAATTAGCAAGAATTTCACCTGCAAAATACACCAGCTGTGAAACTTCACCCTCAGAACATCTGTCAGAATCTGAAAAGAAATTGAAAATTTGACAAGAGGATAACATCCTGAATCTATACTTTAACTGCAAGTTGAATTTTAATTTTGCAAGTTAGTGGAACCTCTATCACAAAATAGCCCTGGAAGCTCTAAATATATCATCGCCTTTTGTGTCATTCTTTAACCTTAAGATATTTGAGCCAGTGACTTTATTACTTCTGAAATGTTATCCCGTCAAAAGCTCTACTTGCATTCTAATACCACACATTTATTTCTGCTTCTACTCCTGCTCAGGAATGAATTCAGTATTAATAAGAAACTGTTAAAATGGGAAAACATACTGGTTTGAATGTGAAGGCAACAAAGCCTGACACGATGCATCTGTACTGCATGTATTTCCTAAAAGTGATTAAATATTCACAGCACAGCCTTTAAATGTTGCCTAGATTTGGAAAATTTAAGAAGTGTTAAGCCTCACCTACAGTTCACCTTCTTCCACTGATTCCTATTACAGTAAATGGCATTTTCACATATCTCAGTGATTTTCAAAGGTCATTTTATTGGCTCGAAATACATGCATTACAGATATACATTATGTAATCCATTTGCATTTGTTCTGTAGTTAATAACAACCCCGGTTACTTACACTTAAAATGCATATGTATGGCATGGCAAATGATTAGACCGAGGTCTTCAATTAAGCATGCATGAGAGATGGTTCGGTGCCAAAGCCTATTAAGATTTTTTGAAATAGCTTATTCAGTGGTGACAGAGAGATGAAAAATGGGGCAGTTACAACACTGAGAACAAAAATTGTGTAATTGGTTATACGTTTTCTTTTCTCTTTTACAGATGCAAAATCATTAAATGCTCCGCAATTGCCAGCTACCAATTCACAACAGAATTAGTCCTTTCGCTAGAAAATTCCACTTTAAGGTTTTTGGCTTAATAAATACTAAACTAGGTATTCAAACTAAAAGAATTTTAAGAAAGTGTATGCCTATCATAGAAACCTGAGGATGATTTTCAGAAAAATAGCACTTTTTCAGTGGTGCTCAGTGACAGGATAAGAGGTAATGAGCACAGACTTGAACATAGGAAGTTTCATATTTAATAGTAGGAAATTAATAGTAGAAAAACAGGCCAAGTAGAAGGATTTTGAGGGTGTAGTTCCCACTGTGATTAGAACTGGAGGAGTGCACACTCTGCAGCAGAAAGCTCTGCCTAGAGCATCCAATTCTTACTCAGATGAGAGAGGAATATAAAAATTAATAATGAGAGCCTCAAGTAGAAGCCACCAAGCATGGTAGATTCCTTCCTTACTGAGCCAGGCACCTCACTCCCCTTGTTTCACACAAGTTATTTCCAACAGATGAAGTGTGAAGCAGCAAGAGGACAATCCTGTTAGGCTGCAAGGGTGCAGCAGAGCCCCAGGGGACTATTTCACAGTATCACCAAGGTTGGAAGAGACCTCAAAAATCATCAAGTCCAACCCAATACCACAGACCTCAAGACTAGACCATGGTACCAAGTGCCATGTCCAAACTCACCTTGAACTCTTCCAGGGATGGTGACTCCACCATTTCATCTAAATGTGAGAAGGAACATCATTACTTTAAGGGTGGTGGAGCAGTGGAAAAGGCTGACCAGAGAGGTGGTGGAGTCTCCATCTCTGGAGTTATTCAAAACCTCCCTGGACACTATCCTGAGCAACCTGCTGTAGGTAAACCTGCTCTGGCAGGGGATTGGACTAGACCTCCAGAGGCTCCTTCTGATCTCTGTCATTCTGTGTTTCTGTGTTAAATCTCTAATAAAACAACAGGAGTTCTGAGAATTAAAATACAACAGTTAACAGTTCTTTTTTGTTTTGCAAACTTTTCCCTGCAGAAGCCTTGGCTTTTCTTTTTCCAAGTGGTTTTTACATTCATTGTGTAGTTTACTAGAAAAACACTAAATACTGGCTGTTAGCTGTCATTTATTAATGTACTAAAATGATAGTGGGTAAAATCTCCATTGCTTACAGAAAATTCAAGCAGATATAGAAGGAACATTAAATACTTATTCTTTCTGCCCCTTTACTCTGCTCTTGTCAGACCCCACCTGGAGTACTGTGTGCAGTTCTGGAGCCCTCAGCACAGGAAGGACATGGAAGTGTTGGAGCGAGTCCAGAGGAGGGCCACGAGCATGATGAGAGGGCTGGAGCAGCTCTGTTATGAGGACAGACTGAGAGAGTTGGGGTTCTTCAGCCTGGAGAAGAGAAGGCTTCCAGGACACCTTCTAGTAGCCTTCCAGTATCTGAAGGGGGCCTACAGGAAGGCTGGGGAGGGATTATTGACAAGGTCCTGCAATGACAGGACAAGGAGTAATGGGTTTAAACTGGCAGAGGGAAGATTTAGACTGGATGTCAGAAGGAAGTTCTTTGCAGTGAGGGTGGTGAGACACTGGCACAGGTTGCCCAGGGAGGTTGTGACTGCTCCCTCCGTGGAGGTGTTCAAGGCCAGGTTGGAGGAGACCTTGAGTAACCTATCCTAGTGGGAGGTGTCCCTGCCTATGTCAGGGGGTTGGAACTAGTTGATCCTTGATGTCCCTTCCAACCTTACCATTCTGTGATTCTACGATTCTGTAATATATTCTTTCTGAAGAAGAGATTGTCCTTTGTGTAAATATTCCTTAAGAGTCAGACTTTAGAGTTAATATTAAAGAGTTAATATTTTGATTAATGAAAGCTCTTACTCACAAATTTAACCTGTTTCAGTTTGATTATTTTTTGGTTATTTTATATTACTTAGTTGTTATCTAGAGGTAGTTGCAAGCATACACTCAAGTGTCGTAATGTACTGCTCTTTTACTTGTTGTTTTTCATACTACCAAGTGGAAGAAATCACATGAGATTTCTGGATGTAGCTTAGTGCTCAAAGTGTAGTAAACATTTTTTAATGGAATGTTAAACTGGAACAATGTTTTCTTTCTTGGAGGAACGCTTGTTTCTGGCATTCTTTATTTGTATTATACTTTTAGTGCCTTCAAAAGGCACTTTGACTCCTTTTGCATGTTTTCCTTGCGTAAGTTTTTAACGTCAGTGGAATAGAAAATGCAAAATAAGCCAGAGATTTCAGTAAGTTCTGTCTGGGCTCTGAGCTTTGTTTGCTTTCATGCTGTATAAGAGAAAAACAAACAAACAAACCACCTGCACAAATAAAGGCACTTCTTAATGAATAATAGCTGCATACTGTTTAAAGTGCCCACTGGGAAAGTTCAGAAACTATTACTATGACAAGTCCAGCTTGGACTCATTCATGTTTAATGGGACTGACTTCAGAAGGGTGGATAAAGCGTTTATGTAAACCCCTCAGGCAGCTCATAATTGGCTATGTTAAATGAATCTGAATATGTTTTGAAAGAGACAATGAATACTCAATGCCTTTGAAAAATCTGGTTGAACTTGTGAAAAATCACAAGGGTATTTCTAGAAGTTTGTGTTGCTGCTGCATGATTACTCTAAAACCTTAGTATAACAGTAGTGAAAATCACTGCTGTGAACATCAGAATTCATTTAACTGAGCTACAAACTGAGTGGAAGTGAGCTGAGGCCTGTACAACAAGTTACAGGCATTGGCTACATGTTGCTTCCTGAACTATTTATTTAGAAAATAGCACTAATATCAACAATCAAGGGAGGAGGACCAGAATCTAAGATTTCTCCTCCATGAGTACCTAATCAATAGACTGAATTCATGCTGCTTTTCCTTTGTTCTTGAGTACCCAAACAGTATACCAAATCTTCCTTTAACTTCTATAGTTCTCAGACTCCTAACCACACAACTAGGCAGCTTCAACAGAAGGAAAAAGTGCATGTCTGCCAGAGCCTACAGCCTGGTGGCTACAGTTCCTGCCTAAGATATAATAGCCAAAGCAAAATACGCTAATTATTAGGCTACCAAACATTGTTCCTTGCCTCTTAAAAAATAAGAGACCTTGCCCACTGGGCAGTCAATCTGCAAAACAGGTTGACTCTCAGGTTTGCAGGCAGTGGGTTAAAAAAAGTCAGTTTTAAAGCACAATTCATCTGCTTAAGCACCTACTCCAGTATGAGGGGCCATACCCATTAGTGACAATTTAACTTATTTAATTGTAAAAGCAATTTCTGTGGCTAACTCAAGTGTTGATATCTACGCTGCAAATTTGGCTGATATTTAATTACTGTTAAGGAGTATTTTAAATGTCTAAATTCCAGAGAGGTATTTAAGAGTTAAACAGGCAAAATTTCTACCTGCCTTTCCAGAAGTACCTAGATCATTACTGGCAATGAAGGAACCCTTCATACATAGTTTGTGTGCTGCAGCACACCCCTAGGAACTAAGATCTTGATGATTAATTCTTGTACTCGAACTAGGTACTGTAAAAAGGTAGTCTGACTCATTCCTTGAGTTACTGTACTTTTACTGGCTGATCAGAAAAGTGAGAAGAGACAGAATATAGTTAGTCTGTATTGTCTTGATCTGAACAAATTCAGTCATTATGTAAGAGTAGGGGAAATTATACTATGGTTCTGCTAAATATTTGATGGTGGTACAATCTGAAACACATTTTTTTCCCTATCATCTATCTCAAGTCTGCTCATGAGAATGAATAGAATATTGAAAAGAATATTCTCCAAAATTCTGGAAGAGTGAGTAAACAGCATCTTCATCCTATCCTGGCAGTGCACATAAATGAAGACTGTGATGGTTTGGGAGCTCCCCGTCCCCCCACACTTCGTAAAATGACCCAGACTAGACTCAGCCAGCTGGAGGTTAAGGACTGAAGCTCTATTTAGAGCTCAGCACAATGTACAAGCAGAGATATACACTATAGATAGGAATAGTTACAGAAATAGACAAGTTAAAGGTAATACAGCAACACAACTCCCCTCCCAGAAATCAGAGACCCCAGGAGGGGCTCCCAACCACCCTTCCACCTTCTCCCAACCCCTACACCTTACCCCAAGGTTTGCCTTACACGCAAGGTGAATTAGGAGGATCAGCCAAGGGGGTTAGAAGAAAAGTGGTTAGTGAGGATTAATCAGCAAAGAGCAGTCAGAAGCTAGACCACCCGAGATGCTGTGCCACCTGAGAGAGATAGACTGAGACTGACTTATCTAATGTTTTGATTTAGTTTTCCAAACGTCTCAGCAAGCCTGAGTGAAGTAGACATCACCATGTTTTCCTTTCACAGCCTACAGTGTAATTTTCTCTATTAAAATATTCCAATTAGCTTCAAACCAGCACAAAGTCTAACAAGATTATGCCAGCACTTTGCAAGCTTGTCTATGTAGTATGAGTTTTGGGTATTAAAAATGTTCCATACATCATTGCAGCTTTTGTTGTGATGGACATCTAAAGAGCAGTAGTATCATGATGATATAACTACAATTAAAGGAAATTGCCAGCAGGCACTGCTGGTTTAATGTTGCAGAATACTGTTGTGGTAGGCTTAAGCAGGCCAAAATAGGCTTATACATATCCTGGCTTGTCCAGACACGTTTTTCTGCTCTCACTCCTTCTGCTATGGGGAGAAGCAACCACAGTTACTGAGTCTAACATGTTTAACATCAGCAGTGGCAACATGGCCAGTGGGATTGAGTGTATCTTCAGCAACTTTGCTGATGATGCCAAGCTGTGTGACATGATTGACATGCAGGAGGGGAGAGATATCATCCAGAAGGATCATGACAGGCTTGAGAGGTGGGCAAATACAAATTTCATGAAGTTCTACAGAGCTAAGTGCAATGTGGATGAGAAGAATTTTTTTT
>VWZE01018780.1:69872-96601 GCA_013396675.1 Eubucco bourcierii
AGAGCTCCTTTAGCACCTGAACCCCTTACTGGGCCCAAACTGAAGTTATGGATGCTAACATATAAAACAAAAATATAAATTAACTTAAGAGATCTTTCCTTGAACTGAAGAGGAATGGCATCTAGTTATTACATGTGAAAGTGCTGTGACTGAGCCCAGTCTGGGTAGTGCAGAGAGGTCAAGATGAGCCTCCCAGAAGAAGATTGTGAAATTCCACCATCGATTAACACCTCATAAAATCAATGACAGAACTCTTAAATAGCAGCAGACTCAAAGCATGATCTGAGTTTGTACTATTTATCTTGAAATATTTTTATTCACATATCATTTTAAGATTTGATTCAAGCTGAAAAGCTGGATAATTGTTTAATGAATTAAGTTCATAATGATCCATATTTACACTGCTTCAGCAGTTACATTAATCAGAGAATAACTGTCATGCAGCAGCTCAAACAATTTATTAAATTGTATAAGTAGTAGTTCACTGTACTAGTGGGAGGTGTCCCTGCCTATGGCAGGGGGTTGGAACTAGATGATCCTTGAGGTCCCTTCCAACCTTACCATTCTATGATTCTATGATTCTGTCCTAAATGCTGGATAACAATTACTATGTGGTACATGAGCAGGAGTATACAACACATAACACAGTATTGAACACTTCATAAATAATTCCTCATCAGTTTTTCCTAAATTTTGCCTGGTGTGTGGAAAACTCTATTATATTTATAGAATGACTATGCTGGTTTGCTGATTCACAACCTAACAGTCACAATTGAGGGCATAGATTTTAAAGACATGGAAAATGTAAGCAAACCATACAATAAAAAAAAATAAAAATCATAGAATAGTTTGGGTTAGAAGGGTCCTTAAAGATAACATAGTTTCAACCCCCTGCTATGGTCAGGGACACCTCCAGCTATAGCAGGTTGCTCAGGGCCCATTCCAACCTGGCTTTGCACATTTCCAGGATTGGAGTCTCCATAACTTCTCATGGTGAAGAATTTCTTTCTAATTTCTGATCTAAATGTATCTTCTTCCTGTTTGAAGCCATTACTGTTTGTTCTATTGCTATACACCTATGTAAAAAGTCTCTCTCCATCTATACTGTAGGCCTTCCTAAGTACTGGAAGGCTGCTGTAGGGTCTCTCTATAACCTTCTCTTCTCCAGACTGAACAACCTGAACTCTTTCAGTCTGTCTTCATAGGAATCACAGAATCACAGAAAACACCAAGTTGGAAGAGACCTCAAAGATCATTCAGTCCAACCCTCCAGCCAGCAATGGAAGGTCAACACTAAGCCATGTCCCTAAGTAGCAGGTCCATGTGCTGTTTAAACTCCTCCAAGGATGATGACTCCACCATTTCCTTGGTCAGAGGATTCCAATGTCTGATAACTCTCTCTGTGAAGAAGTATTTCCTAGCATCCAGCCTGAATCTCCCCTGGCAAAGCTAGCTTGAAAACGTTTTCGTGGAATGATAAAGTTGGAGGGGACCTCAAGGATCATCCAGTTGCAACTCCCTGCCATAGGCAGGGACACCTCCCACTAGGACAGCTCACTCAAGGCCTCGTCCAATCTGGCCTTGAACACCTCCAGGGAAGGAGCAGCCACAACCTCCCCGGGCAACCTGTTCCAGAGTCTCACCACCCTCACTGTAAAGAACTTCCTCCTAACATCCAGTCTAGATCTCCTCTCTGCCAGTTTAAACCCATTGCCCCTTGTCCTGTCATTGCAAGACCTTGTCAATAGTCCATCCCCAGCCTTCATGTAGACCCTTATTTCATCCAATCCTGTCACTTGCTACCAAGGAAAAGAGACTGGACCCTTCCTCACACCAACTTCCTTTCAGGTAGTTGCAGAGAGCAAAGATGTCTCAACCTCCTCTTCTTCACACTGAATAAACTTCCATCAGAAGAGGTGTTCCAGGCCTCTGATCATCTTTGTGACCCTCCTCTGGACTCAGTCTAACAGTTTCATGTCTTTCTTGTGTTGGAGACTCCAGAGCTATACAAAACACTCCAGGTGAGGTCTCACCAGAGTGGAACAGAGGAGGAGGAGGAGAGTGCTGCAAGCTCACACTGCTGGCTCTTACTGATCTTCTCACTGACCATCATCCCCAAGTCCTTCTCCTCAGAACTGCTTTCTATCTATATGTCATCTAGCCTGTACTTGTACACACTTGGAAGTGCCCTGACCCATATCCAGAAGAAAGGATATTACATGCTCCGCCTTCATAGATTTACTGACAGATGAAGCACTAAATGTGATATAACCTGGCTTTTAGGAAAGCTTGCAACACAGTTCCATATCACGTTTTCATAAACTACTTGGATAAATATGTTCTGTATTAAAAGATCATCAGATGAACACACATCTTGGTGTACAATTTGGCTCTTACAGGAAGTGTCACTTATTTACTTCCCATCCCAAAGACAGTTCAGTTGAAACCATGCAGGAGTTATAACTGAGTCTGAATCTATTCGGTATTTTTGTTAGTAGATCAGGTGATGGACTAAAGAACAAAATGCATGTTGCTGATAAGGGAAATCTAGAATTTTAGGGAGAACAATGAGAACTCAAAATAGTCTTCCTGATAAACTGAAGGGATGACTTAAGGGAAACAAGCTGAGATTCAAGATGAAGAGGTGAAATACAACATATTTAAAAATAAAATAGCAAGTTGAGATGAACTGACTAAGCAACCATATTACAAAAGTGGAAGTGAATGTTGAAGTCTGATCCAAAAAATGTGACATTCTTCCAAAAATCAAAGGGAACATTCCAGGATGTCTTAGCAAGACTTGAGTTTTCAAAATGTACAGGGTTCTAAATTTATAAAGGCTTATAGCAGAATTCTGTATATTTTCTGAGAAACATGCTTGAAGAAAGATATAGATAAGCTGGAAAGAATTCAGAAGTTAACAAGTATTACATGAAATTTCAAAATTAGTTGAAAGAATGTTGCAGTAGAGACAGACAATGTGACATGTACCAAGTTAAGGGGGAAAAGCAGTAGCCTTTATTCCAGGCAAAAGACTAAAAAAGGCCCTGACCACCTCGTGTTGACTCCTTTTGTCCCATCATACCAACAACACATTAACATGTCATAGTAGGCCTAAATAGGCCAAAATAGGTTTATGCATGCCCTGGTTTGCACAGATGTATTTTTCTGCTCTCCCTCCTGCTATGGGGAGAAGCAACCATGGGGAAGAGGACAAAGAACCTGGAAACATTGAGTCTAAGGACTCTGGCTTGCCCAGGCTTGTTTTGCTCCTGTTTACATCCTGTGGTGAACAAGGTACATACTCTTGGCTTGTGCTTGCTTTGTGCAAGGCCTATGTTTTTCCCAAATTTGGGTAAAGCAAGCCTGTGGCTTCACCTAATATGGTCAAGCTTGTCTAATTGCCATTCTGATTGGCTATTCTGTGTCCAAAGGTCCATTAGCCTGGGGTTGCATTGCTAAAAAGAGATGAGCAGGTAACACAGTGTTTAAGTGGTATAATTAACCGTAAGCGGTGTATTGACTACGAGAACCTTCTCTTCCAGTATAATGATTGCATTTGCTAGTTATCTCTTAAAGTGTTCTAGTTTTACCTGTTCCCTGCATGTGTAAGTATCCAAACCATGTGTTTTGAACATTGTAAACAAGATTTCTGGGGAGATTTAATGTTAATAAACTATTCTCATAGTTATTAACAATCTTCACCTGAATATAAAAATTAATATCAAGTATTATTTTTGCATAATTTGTCATGTAACATAATTGAGGTGAATGCAGCCCAGTCTTTAACATACATTATGCCTGTTTTTTCCCCTGGGCCAGGTGTCCCACTATCTTTCCTCATGGGAGGCATTCTGAAGCTGTGGGAATGAAGATCCTATGCTTATACACAGCTCATTATTTTTCTTTCTTACATTTCTTCTTCTCGTTCTCCCACAGAAGAATTAGCTCGTTCTTCCTTAAAAATGAAGTCTAAGGAGAGCTATTATCTCTTCTATGTGAAAGAGGTGTTGTAAAATGAGTGCTGGAAGAGAACAACAAATATTTCTGCAAAAATTATTTAGGTTAAATTTTTAGGGAAGTTTTAAAGCATGTACCTGAATATGAAAAAAAAACCAAACCAAAGAATATTGAATGCCCTTCACTGGAAGTGAATAAACAAAAAACCCCCAAGTTTATTATGGCCAGTGAGCGTGTAGACACCTGAATCAGCAAAGAGGTCTAGATTGCTTATACATATATTGTTGTACTGTTAGATACAAATAAATCCTTGCTGGTTGGATGATTTCACTCTGCAATTTTAAATACCTAATGTGGGGTTACATACTGAATATCTACAACATTCTACTGAAAAATAAAATCTTGACGAGGAGACAATCATCTTTAGAATGAAAGAACATGGTAAAAGATGAATTCTATTAGATCTACTGAATATTTACCTTTCTTCAAATATAGGCAGAGGAAATAGAGGCTTCAGTAATTTGCTTAGCATAAGTACACTGTTGGTGTACACTTTACAGTACTTATTCTTAAGCAGAAGAGGCTGTGGTTAATTGGGGAATAAGCATAAGTAATGGTTTTGACTGCAATTTTTGGGCTGGATACTAACATTATTTTGGCATCAGCAATTTTGCTTAAGAGCCTGTAACGTTAAGTCACATAAGAACACAACCATGCAAAGGTACTGTAGAACTGATGTATATTTAAATTAATATTTTGTATAGTTGGCAATGAAAGAGATTAATTATATCATTAAAATATATTATTTGAAAATAACTGTAAAATTAAAGTTAAAAAAGAAAAAAAAATGTGCTTTAACAAGCATATTGGGAGGGTAATACTTCAAACCATGGCACATATTAAGGCCAAGCTGTCTTCTTAATTGGGCCAAGTAAACAAGATCCGAGCATGGAACTAGACAGCAAGCTCTTGACAGATTCTACTGTGTTAAAGTGCTTAGTTTTAACAGTATCCATGGAAGAACATAGTGTACTTGTCAGATTCTGCTGAAGCAATAAACCTTCACCTTCCTGCAATAATTTCAGAGTGAAGGGAAAGAGTCAAACACAGGCAGTGTCAGGTCTGTTGAACAGACCTGACCTAATCTAGCAATCGACATAGCCCCAGCACTTCAGGGAAATATCATCCATTTCTCTTTATGGTCCTTGTTGCAGGTTAAAAAATACTACTTTTATGCCGTTTCAACCAAGACAGGATCAAAGTGCTTTATTGATTTCTAAACACAAAATTAAGCAGCAATCAGTGAGCTGCAGATTCAGGATCGGTATGGATCGCAAGTATTAACAAACACACAGGTTTTTGAATGTGCTTTTACAATTAAGTCCATGTGATTCCAGTACGTGTACATGTACATATACACAGACACACACATACAGTGCCACAGGGCACCTTGGAGAAGGTAGTGTCTTTTGGCCCAGGCAGAACCCACAGCACCCACGCTGTTCCTCCTCATTACAGATCTGCAGACTTCGATGCTGCTTTTCAAGCCTGTTTGTTTGTTTCAAATTCTGTTTGTAATCTCCTGGTAACTGCTTAATGCCTTCACTGATTATCATTGACTTCCCCTTTAGCATTATTGATTTGGGCCAAATGCCATCCAGAATATTTTGGGTGTATTTGTACATTAAAAACTGTTGCTGTCCAGGCTATTATTTTGTTACGGGTGGTCTGCAGGAGTGCCCAACAAGGCTACTCTGTGTTCAGTGCAGGTAGAAAGCATTACAAAAGGTTGTCTTGGCAGCAATAACAGTATATGCACTGCCAGGACTGGTCCCTTAGCCAGGCAGTAAGTTTTAAAGAGTGATAAGCCTGTCTGAGTCATAATGCTAGGGTAGCATAAAATCTAATAAATTTCATAGGCCATTCCTCTGCTAGCACTGAAATGTTCCCCAGGGCACGCTGTGCTGTATTTTCCAAGACTTTGTCCAGAACAGCTTTACATACATCATACAATGTGCCTTCTTGCCCACAGGTTGGTTTGTTTGTTTGTATGGTTGTTTTTGTGGGTCGTGGTTTTGTTTGTTTGTTTGTTTGTTAGTTTTTTTATATCTGGTTTGTATTCAGGTACAAGTATGAAATGAAGACAATATCTGTTTCCTGAAAATTTCTGATGAAGCCTACTATTCTCAGATGTCTCTTTGACATGAATACACAACACAGACCAAGAGTAAAACAAATAATGTGAATAGTGTTTAATCTAATGTGCGACCCTGGCATAAGATGAAGTAAAATGCCTGCTGGCAATAGAATATTAGTATGGGGACAGCATCTGAACAAACCTGAACAGAACTACTGTAACAGTTATATATATCCCCAGTATGATACATGGAAAACCAATTCTAGTGCTAACATTTGGAATTATCGACCTGAAAGAAGCTGAGGGACAAATATAGAAAGAAAACAAAATAGCAGTTGACAAGTAGAGATAGAAGCATTAATGAAATTATGCTTCTGATTACACATGCAGCTCTTAAACTGCATGTAAAATGTGGATAGCTGCCCAGACACAACCACTCTGTGCACTCAGAGCCTACTCCAGCCACTGCTTTACCTCCAGATAAGCAGACTCTACTTTTTAATCCTCATTGACACCTCCTGCATAAGGAAATGTTCTAAGCTTGAGTTCTTCAAACCAGAAAAGCCTGCTCCAACTGAAGATCCAAAGACCAGCTTTGGGTCCAAAGGTATCACAATGAGTTCAGAAAAAGATGGAAGACTTCAGTATGTATAATTTTGGCACAGTACCTGCTGATCTGTGATGAGATTTGGTGTCCCTTGAGGTTTAGGATATATTACAGAGGACAAACCATTGCAAATGGAAAGTCCTGCAAACCATCTGTAGCGGAAGGGGTAATTAATTACTGTGAGATGATATTATTAAAATATTAATATAGTTTATTAATATTAAATATTCAGAACTCGCAGCACCCCGATCACCAAAATAATAAAAATAACAGGTTCTTACATCATTATGGAAATGATATACAGGTTATAATAGGATCTAAAAATAACTATTAAATATATATATTAATTGAACTCGACTAAACTGGCAGAGAAAGCTTTGCAGTCAGTGCACTGCTTGTGATCAATACACTACTTGCTCACTAGATGGACCCAAGGAGCAACTTTCTGCTTATGGTAGAAGGCAATTAATGATTATTAGAGGCTTTTGGTATTTACTCACAAAAATATTATCTGACAGTACCCAAAGCTGGTGGCAGGGTTGCTGTTGATAGCTGTCAGAGGCTTTAGAGTTTCCCCAGGCTTCTGGGTGCTGGAGAAAGGAGACAGACGATCTCTGACCTGTTCCTGGCTTTCTGGGCAATTTGTGTTACCTCCAAGGCTTCCGTCTGGGCAGAAGGCTTTCAGGTGCAGGCAGATGCCTTGCGGTGTGCAGTCTGGGCACGGTGTCACTCTGGCTATGCAGGCCGAACACGTGGAGGTATCAGAGCCTCATCTCAGGATCAATGAGGCAGCAGGCAGGGATGCAGTAGCAGACACACCTTGTAATGGCAAAGCGCACACACTGCTCCCTGCTCGTCTCCTTTTTATCCAATACAGCCCGAGACTAATGGGCCTTTGGCCACAGGATAGCCAATCAAATGGCAGTTATCCAAGATGTGACCATATTGGGTGAAGCCATAGGCTTGCTTTACCCTTTTTTGGGCAGAACACAGCCTTGCACAAGGCAACCCTGTGCACTTTGCTTACCGCGGTTGTTGGGCAGGCCACAGACCCCAGACTTAGTAGCTACAGGTTCTTTGTCCTTTTTTCCCGCGGTTGCTCTCCCCAAAAGAGAAGGAGGGAGAGCAGAAAAACATGCCTGGGCAAGCCAGGACATATACAAGCCTAATTTGGCCTGCTTAGGCCTACCACGACACCATCTACTTGGTATTTTTTACTGAAAACTAAATGCTTATCCTATTCTTTTTTCCTTCATTCAGGAGGATTGATTTTATTCTCTTTCTCCATAAAAGAAATCAGCAGGGAGTCATTGTAAATTCTGATCTGATTCATGCATAAATGCTTTCTTCTGTGTGGAAAGGAATATTCTCTGAGTATTTGCCTCAGGATTATGTTACTAAGAAGTGAAACAAAAATGAAAAGCCAGTGTAATTCTTTGTCTCTTTTTATTTTTTCTTTTCTTCCNTTTTTAAACTACGTTTTTCTAACATCTTTGACATAGTCCACTTCTTTAAAAACAAAACAAACCAAAACCCAACCCAAATGCCAAATGGATCATACTTAAATCCCCCTCACCAAACACCAGAGGGAGAGTGCAGGAATATTTTTAATGAAACCAAAGTATAGTAAAACTTAAAGTGAAACTGTTCTCTTGGACACATACCATGATCTCTTGAATATTTTGTACTTTTTCAGCATGTGGAATTTCAGGTGACATGGGTAGAATTAATGAAGCCTCTATGTGAGGGATTTGTAGTGAAAATTTAAGAGGGTAACTTTCTACTGTGTATGTAAATTCTCCAGACGCTTTGAAACTCAGAAGGGAAATTCTGGTTTAAAACACTAAACTTACTACACTGATTTGTATTGTGCTTGGGGGAATAAAATGGGAGTAAAATCCAGTAAATCTAAATTGCAAATACCATGAAATATCCTCCAATAGGAATGGCACTGATGATTTTATAATCCCATTTAAAAACCAGAATTACAGCATAAGTAGTGACAAAGTAAACCAATTAACATGACTAATATAATCCTTACTTTTTTTTTTTTTTTTTTTTTTATTTAAAGGTTTGATACTAGTAGGTTTCCTTCTGTTTTTCTCTGTTCAGAAAGACAATATGATTCTGTAGTCTGAAAGTGCAGGAGCAGCTGTGCAGGGTCAGACCAGAGGTTTGTCTAGCCCAATAGCTAGTAGTTGAAGTAGTAACTATAAGAAAGATCTTATAGAAAGATTAAGGGAAAATGGAAAATATTATAAAGCAATTTTCCTTTTATACCCTATCAGTTTCTGACAATCATCAGGATTAAGAACTTCTAAGCTCCAGGTTAGGCACAAGACACATTTTTAATAGCTCCTGATAGACTTTTCCCCCATATACCAATCTAATCCCTTTTTCAATTTTGTGACATTTTGTGACATTCTTTGGTCTGAGTTGAACCTGTTGCCAAATAGTTCCACTGGCTATGGCCAGGTTTCTCTGGCATGGGAAATAGCAAAGAATCATATGACATTCTTCTTTCTTCCCATGCACTGTGATGTTCTATCTCAGTTGTCTCTTTTTCAATGAGGAGATGCAATCTATTCAGTTTTTCCTATGTGAAAATATTTTTTGAATCTCTGTTCTTGGTAATTTTCTAGGTTTTTTTATATCCCTTCTAAGACAGGAAGGTTAAAAACATGTGTGGTTTTCTTGGGATAGAATTAATCTTTCCTAGGAAGATGCCACACTTTGTTTACAAGCTAGTTGATTAGTTACAGCTCATCATCCAGACTCTTCTCATCACCTGGACTCTTTAACCCATTGAGACACATTGGCATCTCTAAAATCATATCACTTGGATGTTTTTTGGTAAGGTGACTTACAGTACTAACATAGACATTTGATTGGTTAGGTTTTCTTAATTTTTATTATTTTTGTGTCACAAGTTGAGTAAATGAAATTATATCCTAGAGTGCCTGTACAATATACTTACATAACTGCTTAATTTTTTGTTTGTTTTCAGTAATTTTATGAATATCTGCTTTTCCCTTGTCTTTTGATGCCTACCAAGTGTTGAGTAGTTATCAACAGAATGAGGAACAAAGATGTGTCAATTTATGTAATTTATTCTTGCTAAGATATTGTTTGATCGTCTGAAAAAAAAAAGAAAATGAGTGCAGTGTCAGATATAATTAGACGTCTGTAACTGCAAAATGAAAGAAACATTTCACTGTGGGATCCAACAGACAAACTTTATCAAAATTTCTGAATGTATTCTATAGTACCTTTAGAATAATAAATAATCCTGGTAATATTACTGTGTACAGCTTTGTGTATACTCGTTAGAATATTGTATTCCTGTATTGAATTTTATTTTAGTAATGATTTGGTTTTGCTTTTAGCAATTCCAAAAATATCCAGTTGAGACTTGCACATACTGTAATTATGTAACTCAAAATAATGACAGCAACAATCAAAGAAAGCAGTTGTATTCTCTTTTATATTGTCACACCAAAATTCATATGAAAAAGCCTTTTCAGGAAAATACTATTAAAGATATCTGAAAGGATTTTTCCTGGGCTGCTGGCTAACAGGTCTGCAGTCTCAAGTAATTTGTTTACAGAATAAGTGAGAAGTATCTTAGTTTTAAGGAAAGATTTCTGGAAGCATGAGAGGACTTACTGTTCTAAACTTTTAAACTTAAGACTGTGCTTATATGGGCACATTTTTCTTTGCATTGCTTTAAGTTGTAAATATCTGTATACACTGTGTATATATGAAGTCTTGGAGTGGGTCCAGAGGAGGGCCACAAAGATGATCAGAGGGCTGGAGCAGCTCTCCTATGAGGACAGGCTGAGAGAGTTGGGGCTCTGCAACCTGGTGAAGAGAAGGCTTCGAGGGGACCTGATAGTAGCCTTCCAGTATCTGAAGAGGGCCTACAGGAAGGCTGGGGAGTGACTATTGACAAGGTCTTGTAATGACAGGACAAGGGGCAATGGGTTTAAACTGGCAGAGGGGAGATTTAGACTGGATGTTAGGAGAAAGTTCTTTCCAGTGAGGGTGGTGAGGCACTGGCACAGGTTGCCCAGGGAGGTTGTGGCTGTTCCCTCCCTGGAGGTGTCCAAGGCCAGGTTGAATGAGGTCTTGAGTAACCTGTACTAGAGGGAGGTGTCCCTGCCTATGGCAGGGGGTTGGAACTAGATGATCCTTGAGGTCCCTTCCAACCTTACCATTCTATGATTCTATGATATCCTTGTAAATTTGTGCTATGCTGCACCTCTAGTCATGAGGTCTGTGGTAACGGATTGGACCTGATGATCTTTGAGGTCTCTTCCAACCTTTGTGATAATGTGATACTGTGACATATAGCTTCATCCTTAATTTCCTGCAGGCTGAGTTAGTCTGGTGAACCTTGGAGAGTCAAACTCCAAAATCACCACACTCATGCTCTTTAGATCAGCTATGGCCTTTCATTCGTAGTTACTTTCTTCCTCCTATATCCCTTAATGCCCATAATGCAATTACATTTGTATGTAAAGATGTACAAGTGTACACTGGAACTAAATTTCCAGTTTATTTCCAATGAACTGGAAATTTGAGTGTGAAATCTTAAACAATACTTGTTGAGACCCTGTCTCCTTTCCAGGGATGCTGTATGTGGTAATTTTATATTGGAAATTTGTAGATGTGGTAATCTGTAAATTAACTACCTATCACCAGAAAAACACATTGCACACCACAGCTAGCTAAGTCTTTCATCCCTAACTCTCTTGCTTTTACTGTAGTACTTTATCATCTTTTCTGTTTAAAACTGCCCTGTGTTCTAAGCCTGTTTTCACATACTTCACTTAGATAAATAATCAATTCTTCCTGGTTATTAATTAATATTGAGGGAAAGTTGTGTAGTTCCAGTGTTTACTTGCCTACTTGAATTTTAGACATTTTAGTGCTAATTCTGGTGATATTCAAGGGGAGTTGTTTTATAGCTTTTTTGCTGATGGAGACAATTTATGTTGATTAATGTATATAATTACAGGACAAGATAGATTAGAGTATGCTTTTATTGTGGTAAGCCAAAATGTATCAAGTACATTATAAGTGAAGAAGAGAGGTTTTTTCTTAACTTAGTTGGTAGGGTTGCATTTAATTTTATGTCCATTTTAATAAAATTGTGTTTACACTTTTCCATCTGTAGAATGCACATTAATTCTAAAGTCAAAGCGCTGGTAACAAATTGCTACCAGGAAATGTTGACAGTTGAGATCCCTAAATCTCCCAGATTGCAGCAGGTGATAATAATTCTGTTCTCCATATCATCTTGTACGATCCAAAGTGATACAAATGCTGCAAAGTACAAAATATCCCATTTTTATACCCTATATATGAAATTTAAAGATATGGGTGAGATGCTGTTCTGGTTGTTTTGAAAATTCTCTTTCAGTAACAGTCTTACTCTAAACCGATAGAAGCATTCTTTATGAAGACAAAAAGGCAAGTGACAGTGAAATTCACTGGGAGTTGTTGAGACTGTTTCACTTTTTTGTTTTGTTTTGTTAGAGTGAAATATATGAATCTATCTGTGTAAAAAGAATTATTTTTATGGTCTTAACTATAGGTGGATACTGTAAGCTTGCGCTGGATCTGAAAGCAAGGATACATCGCTTCATTTGTTTATAAAGTGAAACATAAAGCCTCAGAGAAACTAATGTTGAAACTGTCAATATACCATGAATTATATTACCATGCATTACTTTTATTAATCTGCTTCTCCTTGAATAAAAATAATAACAAAAAAGAGATCAATTTAGACTGGATGTTAGGAGGAAGTTCTTTCCAGTGAGAGTGGTGAGGCACTGGAACAGGTTGCCCAGGGAGGTTGTGGCTGTTCCCTCCCTGGAGGTGTTGAAGGCCAGGTTGGAGGAGGCCTTGAGTGAGCTGTACTAGTGGGAGGTGTCCCTGCCAATGGCAGGGGGTTGGAACTAGATGATCCTTGAAGTCCCTTCCAACCTTACCATTCTATGATTCTATGATTTAGCAGAATAGGAGGATGAAAGCCAAAGCTGAAGCATTTTGCTACTTTTCCTGAGATCTGGTACTTTTTAAAACATTCACATTTGAAAGACATTAACTCAGAAAATAGTTTTCTTATTTTTATTACAAGTGATAATTTTATTCCCCCCTCCCCCCGAATTCCTTTGGGTTGATACATCATATGAGAGTCTGTTTTCATCATGTGCTCAATTATCAGATCACAATGTATGAAGACTTCTATTTCTCAGTCACAGAGCAGCACAGTAATATTTAATTCACATAAACCTGGTTGCTGAACAATAGCTAGATTGTTGCTTTGCAAAACTGCTTAATGTATTTTTTCCACTGGATAGTTTTTGTGTTAAATAGTAATAATAAAGCTATTTTAAAGAGTACAGGTATCCCATACAGCACTTTTTCACTCCCCTGTGGGGTTTTGACCGTTGCTGTTGCCTTGGTGTTCTCTATCCTATCTCTGTGAGTGATCATCTTGTGATAGCTATACTTTCCCTCTTGAACATTTTGTTTAATCTTGTAAGTATATCAAGTACATTTGAGATAATCTCTGAGCTGTCTAATTGTACAATATCCCATTGTTGGTGCTCATTGTTGCATTTAGTAGCTCTTCTCTGTGGATTTGAAATACACACTTCAGAAGCTACGTACATTATTTCTAAATATATCTTCCATTTAACTATAATTTTCTGAGTCAATGCAATTATTAGTGCTCTCATAAGTGAAAACTAAATGCTCCCCTAATCCTGATAAATTAACAAACAGTATTTGTTTCATAGCCTAAGAGCAATGTTCTGTAGGTGGTAATGAGAATTTTTAGAGCAGTTGGAGTATTTCAAGTAGTGCTCCTGTGACCTGGTGAGTGGTAGTCTCACTGCGGGAGATGCCTTGAGCTCTTTCTACTTTGCTTTCAAGGACAGCTCCTTTTTACAGTACTGACATTTTCAAGGCCAGAGATACTTACCATTCAGTTGTGGTAAACTGAGATTCTCAGATTAACATAAGGAAAATGTAAATTAATGTCAAAGTTAGACATGAGGAACTCCTGTCTCCCTAATTTCTGTTCAGTCCATGACAGTGAGTCTCACTATGGCGCACTACACTTCTGAAAAGGATTCAGTAGCAGATGTCAGGAGCTTGCTGTTTGTCAGGAGAAGAGGAAAGAGGTATGGAAGTGTATGAGATATACAAGAATCAACTATTAGGCTGGCAATTTTCATGAAGCAGTGAAACTGTGCTTGGTGTTATTGCTAGTGGAGGTTTGGACTGTTTTAATGATCACTGAATGAATTGCTGTACTAGCATTTGCTGTCAGTGGACATCAAAGAGTCTGGAGTAACTAACGTCATCAGGAGAGACAGGTAATGTGTATAGGCTGAGCAATGTGTTGAGAAAACAATGGGAGAAATCCTATAAATATGCTTGTCCTATTACATTCACATTTTATGTGTAAACAATATCTATTTTTGCAGCTATTAACAACAGTGAGAATACAGGATTTTTTCCCCCTCAAATAGACTGTATGCATTAAATATTTAGCAAATACTCAATTTAACTGAACATTAAAAAGGCATTTGATAGTGAGAAGGTGTTGCTACTCACAGTGAGCAGACAGGAAGGATCTGTTTACAGAGTTGGTTGTTTATTCATCTGTTCCACAAATAAGAATACCCCTGAAACTTTCAAAATGCGATGAGATTTAAAAAATAATGCATGTAGGAATTGAAAATCTCCAATAATGCTATGGTGGATATTTGGATCATCATAATCATTACCATGACTATAGCAATTATAACACTTCTAGTTTCAAGGCTTTGGCCTTTTTACAGTTATGTTGAAAGCTTATGACAACCTTGCCTAACATGAGAAGGATTTCAAAACTGTGTTTAACCTTTCAAGACTCTGTCTGAGCAATTTGCTGTTTAACTTTCAAAGAGAGTACCCATTAAAAGCACTAGTGGGGGAACACATGTTTGCATTGATTTACCAGAACAAGGTTCAAGTGAAAATCTGGTGTTAAAAAAATGGTGGAATATTTGAAAGTGCAGTCAAGATGTGAGTAAGCTACATTTTTGTACTTTTAAAGAGCACAGAGCGTGGTGATGAATGGCACAATGTCCACCTGGAGACCAGTGACAAGTGGTGTCCCTCAGGGGTCAGTGCTGGGACCAGTGCTGTTTAACATCTTTGTCAGTGACATGGACAGAGGAATCAGTGCACCCTCAGCAAGTTTGCAGATGACACCAAGCTGTATGGCACAGTTGACTTGCTAGAGGGCAGGGATCCATCCAGAGGGATCTGGACAGGCTGGAGAGGTGGGCCCAGGCCAACCTCATGAAATTCAACAAGGCAAGTGTAAGGTCCTGCACCTGGGTAGGCACAATCCCAAGCACAACTCCACGCTGGATGGTGAATGGCTGGAGAGCAGCCATAAGGAAAAGGACCTTGGAGTCTGGGGTGATGAAAACACAGCATGAGCCTGCAGTGTGCACATGCAGCCCAGACGGCCAATCGAGTCCTAGGCTGCATCAAGAGAAGTGTGGCCAGCAGGGCAAGGGAGGTGATTCTGCCCCTTTACTCTGCTCTCGTCAGACCCCACCTGGAGTACTGTGTGCAGTTCTGGAACCCTCAGCACAGGAAGGACATGGAAGTGTTGGAGTGGGTCCAGAGGAGGGCCATGAGGATGATCAGATGGCTGGAGCAGCTCTCCTATGAGGGCAGGCTGAGAGAGTTGGGGCTCTGCAACCTGCACGAGAGAAGGCTTCCAGGAGACCTTCTAGTAGCCTTCCAGTATCTGAAGGAGGCCTACAGGAAGGCTGGGGAGGGACTATTTACAAGGTCTTGCAACGACAGGACAAGGGGCAATGGGTTTAAACTGGCAGAGGGGAGGTTTAGACTGGATGTTAGGAGGAAGTTCTTTGCAGTGAGGGTGGTGAGACACTGGCACAGGTTGCCCAGGGAGGTTGTGGCTGCTCCATCCCTGGAGGTGTTCAATGCCGGGTTGGAGGAGGCCTTGAGTAACCTGTACTAGTGGGAGGGGGTTGGAACTAGATGATCCTTGAGGTCCCTTCCAACCTTACCATTCTATGATTCTATGAAAATCCCACTTTGTCATATGTGATTACTCTTTTTTTTTTTTTTTTTTCATTTTAAGAGAACTCAAACATAATTCACTTTGCAGTTGTTATCCACATACTCAATTCAGCAGCAGATAATGAAGAATAGCCAGCAGCAAGTTTTGGTGATAACCTTCAAACTAAAATATTGCTCAAATAGACAGAGAAAGCTGAATAAATCCTCTCAATGTAGAAAGATGAATAGGTAAGTTCACAATTATTAAGTAGATTAATCAGCTTTTTAGCAAAAGTATAATTTATAAATATTAACTTTTGAATGAAAAATAATTTAAAAGGAAAATCAATGACTTTCAGGATTACTTGTAAAGTGATCTATCAGATTTCAGCTTTTTCCAACATTAGAAGTTTGATCTAAACTGATCTAAATATACCCAAAGTAAACTCATGGTCTTAACTTTATTTTCCACAGTGCCTAACATTTTTTTCTTCTTCCTTAGTCTAGAGTAGCTTCTAACATTCCTCTATTTATTATAGAACTTGTCCCTTAACACCTATCATTTAATTTTCTCTCACACATAGCTCAATCTCTTATTTAACCCAAGTCACATTATTTTCCACCTTTACCACTGGATCATTGTACTCATTCTTCTCACGTCCATAAAATGCCTTACACTGAAAAGCATGTTAACCTGTCCTTGTAACCACATACCTTCCTTTCTGCATCCCTGCAGGGATTCACTCTCTGCAGCTCTGTCAAGTACAGCATTCAAAGTGCCACTGTAGTTGGTCGCCACTCCATGTTGCCATGAGATTACCTGCTTCATTTCATTACCTTTATTTTCCCCTCAATGTTTTTTTTTTTTCATTCAACTTCTCACGACTTCTATGAAATATTTACTCATTTGGACAGGAACTGTTTCTAATACTGTGCATGCACAGATTTGCTTAGGTATTAGTAAGATTTTGGTCCTCTCTCTAGATTGGGAATATGTTTGGACTAACTTACTGAAGCCCTGTTATTGAGATATTAATCACACCAGACTCCCAGCCAGGTCTGTCAACTGCTCAAAGTAAGTGTAATGCTATTCACATTATTCTTTTTCACGTAAGTGCCTCCAACTTTCCAATTCTCAGATAAGAAAGAAAAAAAAATTTTTTAAAAGATGCTGCAGTCATTTGGAATTCAAATCTAACATGTTCACTCCTAGTCTAGTACACTTAACACACTGTGAACCTGATTCTCTATGAGTATAAATTAGTGCAGCTTCACTTACATCAATGGCAGGCTGTTGACTGACATCAACGGAAAAGCCCTACAGGATACACACATGTAACAACCACAAATCTGCAGAAAAGTGGGACCCTTCTACCTCTTTGCTTTCTTTTGTGAGCTGCAATTTAGCAGTTCTTGCCACTCTAACACAGATTTTTTTTTTTAATTGTAATTTTTATTTTTGCAGTTACCTCATGAAGAACAGAAAAAGTAGAAAGACAATGGAATACAACTGGAAAGAAAATAAGTACATTTCCTATGGGAAAAAAAACCCCAAACAACCACTTCTGGAAGTGGGTCATATAGTGAGAGATCACCTACAATATTTTTCTGATTTTCATACAATTATCTTCAATTCTACAATTATCTTGGGTAGGCACAATCCCAAGCACAAATCCAGGCTGGGTGGTGAATGGTTGGAGAGCAGCCATAAGGAAAAGGACCTTGGAGTCTGGATTGATGAAAAGCTCAACATGAACCTGTAGTGTGCACTTGCAGCCCAGACAGCCAATCGAGTCCTAGGCTGCATCAAGAGAAGAGTGGCCAGCAGGGCAAGGGAGGGGATTCTGCCCCTTTACTCTGCTCTTGTCAGACCCCACCTGGAGTACTGTGTGCAGTTCTGGTGCCCTCAGCACAGGAATGACATGGAAGTGTTGGAGCGGGTCCAGAGGAGGGCCACGAAGATGATCAGAGGGTTGGAGCAGCTCTGCTATGAGGACAGGCTGAGAGAGTTGCGACTCTGCAGCCTGGAGAAGAGGAGGCTTCAAGGGGACCTGATAGTAGCCTTCCAGTATCTGAAGGGGGCCTACAGGAAGGCTGGGGAGGGATTATTTACAAGGTCCTGCAATGACAGGACAAGGGGCAATGGGTTTAAACTGGCAGNTGATTCTATGATTCTATGATCTTATTTCCTAACATAAGAAATTTCTCCCTTCAAGGTGCAGAAAAAAATAAGCTCTCGGGTCTGCATATGGTAAAGATGAGCTCAAGTCATAACACTCAGACTTATGAGTGCTCCTAGAATGCAGGAATATTCTAATTCACATACAGCAATATTTTTTAAATGCAAAAAAAGATTTTACCGTCATTGGCAACTTATGAGTGCTCCTAGAATGCAGGAACATACTAATCCACATACAGTAATATTTTTAAATGCAAAAAAAAAAAAAAGATTTTACCCTCTTTGACATCTTTATAACTGTTATTATCTATCCAACAAAATTTCTTTCACTGAGTGTCTTTTGCAGAAAATCTCTGACAAGGAACCATAACCCTTTCCACAAATCTTTCCCCCAATAGATCATACTCATCTGTGTGTCCTGTTATTGCTAATTGTCAGCATCTCCATTCAGCCTAGTGGATATGGATAACATTCCAGTCATGTGCTATCTATTTACTCATTTTGGTTATGAGGGTGCAAAAGCTTGAAGTGCAAGCTCCAGAATTGTATCCAGTTTGTGCTGCCTATGCAAGCTCACTATTAACTTACCTTCTTTTCACCACACATTAAAATATTCAGATCCTGGTGTGGGAATGTTTCTCAGAGATTTTTCTTCTCATTGAAGAACTTTTTTTGTCTTCCAGGAAAACTTTGTCTCTCTTTTTTTTTTTTTTTTTTTTTTTTTTTTTTTTTTTTTCCCCAGGAGACAGAAGGTATCTTTCACCAAATTTATTTCTTCAGTCTTTACCTCAGCCCAGTTTGTTACACTCCAGAACTGTTTGACAGCATAAGGGAGCTCTACTTCTTCTCCATTGTCACTTGACTTTCTCACTTCCTAAGCAAAAGACAAAATTCTTGGTTAAAGATTGTTGCTAGGATAAGCTGTAATTTTCATACCTGTAATCACCTTGGTGCCTTAGGTTGCTTTAGCAACCTATGTTTCTGAGCTGATCCCAGTATTCTGAGTCAAATATAGTCTCATCAGACAGGTGCTTAGCTTCGATTCACATGTCTTTCTAGCAGGCAGACCCCCACAGCTTGTAACTAGATTATCAGCATCCAGGTATGTGTCGTGGAATCATAGTATCATAGAACAGAATCACAGAAAGCACCAGGCTGGAAGGGACTTTTAGAGACTGCCTAGTCCAACATCCTGCAGTAAGAAAGAACATGTTTAACTAGATCGGAGCCCCATCAATCCTGACCTTGAATATCTTCAGGGATGGGGCTGCCACCACTTGCCTCTTTCAGTGTTCCACCACCCTCATAGTAAAGAACTTCTTCCTAATGTCCAACTTAAATCTACCCTTCTCTAGTCAGAAAACATTACCCATTCTTAGGTTGCTACTGACCTTTGCAAACAGTGCCTTTCCAGTTTTCTTGTAGACCTCCTTCAGGTACTAGAAAACAGTTATAAGGTCTCCTCAGAGCCTTCTCTTCCCCAGACTGAACAACCCAGACTCTCTCAGCCTGTCTTCATAGCAGAGACATTCAGCTCCCTGACCATTTTCATGTCCCTCCTCTGGACCATTTCCATCAGGTTCATGTCCTTCTTTTGTTGAGGGTGCACACCGTATGAGATCTCACTGGAGCAGAGCAGAGTGGCAGAATCACCTCTCTTGATCTACTGGCCATGCTTATATTGATGCAGCCCAGGATATGATTGGCCTCCTGGGCTGCAAGTGTAGATTGTTGGCTCATGTCCAGCTTTTGGTCTACCTGTACCCCCGAGGCCTGTTCTATAGGGCTGCTTTCTATCACATCATCTCCCAACCTACACTGAAAATCCCACATATGCTGTACTCCTTATTGGATGGTAAAAGAGAATTCACTTGTTATGCTTTCCCAGGCTATGCAGTGCCACAAATCACGTGTGGTGCTCATCTGAAAGGATCCATATCTGTGGAGATGTATGCAGTTGTCACTACATCCTACCCCTGTTTAGTAATTCTGCACAACTTCATTGGTGTACATAGAGAGTACATAGTGCTTTACTGTAGATCCATCTGGTCTGTCCTTCCTGCGGACAGGAAAAGTAAACAGTTTATGTGAATATACATAGGCTTGCAGCAGGACACATCACACACATAAGTCACACCTCTGTAGGTTCTAATTCTATAGCTGCAAAGATCACTACCCACTGCATTTCTCTCATCCATATCCTCCCATTCCTTCTCCCACAGTCTCCCATAGTCAATCACCTATGTCCTGTGGTGCATGGGGCTCTCTCATTTTCTGGGACCAGGTTTATCCTGGAGAATTCCTTTTTTATTTTCAATTGTAAAAATAGCATTTTTTTTTAACAGATCTTTTTCCTTTTATTGTCCTCCTCCTTTCCTCCTTTTTAATAAACATTTACCATCTCCCTCTGGGAAGTATTTTATGTTGCCCGTACAATTTTCCTTGTCTGACTATAGGATCCTGCTGTTCTTCCTCTTCAGGGAACTGACCATGCTGCCATACTGAAAGCTTCAGCAAAGAAAATGTGCTCATTTATTTCAGAAAATGCGAAAAAAAACCCACCCAAAAACCCAATTAACCAAACAAAAAAAAAAAAAAAAAACAAAAAACCCAACCCCAAACCCCCAAACCAAAGTCTAAAACCCAAAGCCCAAACCAAAAATGAAAGTAAAACAATGATGAAACCCAAATTCTGCTGGTACGTCACTGACCACCAGAATAGTAGCAACAGCAAGGTATGACATCATCTAGTTCCAATCCCCTGCCATAGGCAGGGACACCTCCCACTAGTACAGCTCACTCCAACCTGGCCTTGAACACCCCCAGGGAGGGAGCAGCCACAACCTCCCTGGGCAACCTGTTACAGTTTAAATCTCTCTGCAAATCTCTTTGCCTCACTGCAAAGAACTTCCTCCTAACATCCAGTCTAAATCTCCCCTCTGCCAGTTTAAACCCATTGCCCCTTGTCCTGTCATTGCAAGACCTTGTAAATAGTCCCTCCCCAGCCTTCCTGTAGGCCCCCTTCAGATACTGGAAGGCTACTAGAAGGTCTCCTGGAAACCTTCTCTTTTCCAGGCTGAAGAGTCCCAACTCTATCAACCTGTCCTCACAGCAGAGCTGCTCCAGCCCTCTGATCACCCTCGTGGCCCTCCTCTGGACCTGCTCCAAGACTTCAATGTCCTTCCTGTGCTGAGGACATCGGTGTACGCACACTTCAGCTACGCTGCTGATTTCACCCGACACTGATTTACCACTCTGAGTTTCCTTTGTGCTTCAGCAGCTTCTGTCCTGCCATTCACTACTCAGAAATGTTCAGAGCATTTCCACTGTAACACAGGAACCAGTTCAACCAAGTCACACACCGAGGGACAGATTATGAAAACAAAGGAAAAAAAAAGCGTCACACCTAAGTAACCACAATATTAATATGGTTACAACAGTATGGATAGGTTGGATATCTGGCTTTGCAGTATGCTAGAACATTGTGGAATACACATGCATGTCTGCAACAGCTGGGGAAAATAAAACACTTGGGAAGAAACAGTACCTGCACTGACTTATCTGAAAGTGGATCTAGCATGAAAAATAAATTCTTGGAAAAAGTGAGGGAATAATCAGAAAATGAAAAATACCAGTAATCCAGGAATGAGAATCAGATATACAAATGGGTATTCTGGCTTCAAGTGTACAGATACAAAGGGCAGAGCATGATGGAATTTCTTCTAAGTGGATTTGATTCAAGGAACAAGCTCTCCAGCACAAATATGAAGGGCAGAACATGATGGAATTTATTTTAAGTGGGTTTGGTTCAAGGAACAAGCTTTCCAGTAAGATGTTCATTTCACTAAAGATTTCAAGAATCTCTGTCTCCTGTTAAACCAAATAGCAGCTGGAAAATAGAGCAGATGCAGTAAACCATTAAAAATGGAGATTCATTTAATACAGATTATTCTAGCTACATTAGTGTGCCACTTAATAAAAACCTTAATGTGGGAAACACTATAAATATGTCACTCATCATAAAGCTGCTTTAAACAAAGAGAATGTAGTGACATAGCAGGATGAGTGTAGCCACGAAAATAACATACACAGTAATTCTGCTCTCTCACCCAAGAGCTGAAGAAAATGAAGTGGTACTAAGATCACAATGGCTGCAATCATTTTTATTTTATTCATGTTTCAATGAAGTTTGATGCACATACTCCTGTCTGTGCTAGACATTTGTGTTAGATAACAGGCAGTATTTTAGTAAAGGGAGTGGATATGTGTGACTTTAGGATTAAAACTCCCTTTCCTCTCTCAATGTTATTATTATTTCAAACCTCATGTCCACTCATGTCACAACATGAAGTAGCTCTCATTTTAGCAATTGTTTTTCACTGCCAACCTACTTATTTTCTCAGTGTACTTTCATAAGTTTTTGGTTTTGATGTCTTATTCCAATTCCCTTATCCCAACACTTCAGCTCAGTTCTTTCCACTTGAGTTCTGACATGCAGCTATTTACTTTATTCACGACCTCTTCATTCTTCCCTATGATTATCTTTCTCTTTTACCTTTTTTCCTCATTCTTCTTTCCAGTTCTTTTTCAGTATCCTTTTCCTTTTCCTCTCCTTTCAGCTGTCTCCCACTTTTCCATATTAAACCCTTTATCTTTTTCTCTCTTAACTCATCATCTTTTGTTTCCATTAGTTTTTTCAGTCTGACTTTTCTTATTTGTGTTGTTGCTTTTTTTTCATCATCCTATTTTCTTTGTTTGTTTGTTTGTTTTGTTTTGTTTTGTTTTGTTTGCTTAGGTTGGTTTGTTTGCTTGGATTTGTTTGTTACTTATTGACATTCTCAAGTGTACCAGAATGGTTGCACCTGCAGTGTTTTGTCAGCTAAAGAAACTAGTGAAAAGGAACTATTCTAACATGAAACTTGTAAAAAGACCTTGGACGGTTGGATTAACAGGCACTGCCAGACCTTCTTATAAATAAAGTGGGATGATTCTGTGACATAAAGATCTTATTTCTATTCCCCTGTCTGATGACGTTTGACTTCTGTAGAAGAGGAGACATAAAGGAATTATGGGGAACTGAAAACTGAAAAAGGGACTAAAATAAAGCATGTAACAGGAAAGTGTGGTGCCTTAGAGGAATTACTATAGCTTCCTTATTGAGAACAAGGACTGGATGTTACACATAAGGGAGGACTCTAGCTGTGAAGATGAGCACAATGGTGTTTGCAAGCTCTGTGACAAAGTGGAGACATTTGATTTTCCTATTTTTTATTCTTAAGTTGCCCACAATACCTCTAAACATTTTTTTTCCTTGAATACTTTCCTTTTTGCAGCTCAGTAACTGCTGATGTTTTGTCAAAAAGTCATTCTGGGAACTCTTTTGGTGGATAGTAAAATTCAACAAGGAAAATCGAACTGGCAAAAAAAATAATTATCTCCTGAGAGATATGTGGCTTTGTAGCTCTGATTGTTATTTAAAAGTTATACACAAAATCAATGAGATGTATACTAAATGAAAAAAGAAAAAAAAAAAAGAAAGAAAAAAAAAAGGCTACTTTATGCATGACAACAGCTATGGCAAATGGAAAATTTTCTGAATCAAATGAAAATTGTATTTGTTGTGGGTTAATGGAGGTTGTTGTTCAGTTTGAAGAAGAGAAGGCTGGGTGGAGGATGAGCGTGGACCTCATTACTCTCTACAGCTACCTGAAGGGAGGTTGTAATGAGGCAGGAGTTAATCTCTTCTCCCTAATGAAAGCAGTGACAGAACAAGAGGAAATGGTTTGAAACTGAGCCAGGAGAGGTTTAGATTGGATCTTAGGGAAAAAAAATCTTTACTGAAAAGAGTGGTCAGGCGTTGGAATAGACTGCATAGGGAGGTCCTGGAGTCACTGTCCCTGAAGGTGTTAAAAAAAATATGTAGATGTGGTGCTTTGAGACATGCTCTTGTCAGAGTACTGGAGTACTGTGTGCAGTTCTGGAGCCCTCAGCACAGGGAGGACATAGAACTGTTGGAGCGGGTCCAGAGGAGGCCATGAAGGTGATCAGAGGGCTGCAGCAGCTCTGCTATGAGGACAGGTTGAGAGAGTTGGGGCTCTTCAGCCTGAAGAAGAGAAGGCTTCAAGGAAACCTTCTTCTAGTAGCCTTCCAGTATCTGAAGAGGGCCTACAGGAAGGCTGGGGAGGGACTATTTACAAGGTCTTGCAATGACAGGACAAGGGGCAATGGGTTTAAACTGGTAGAGGGGAGATTTAAACTGGATGTTAGGAGAAAGTTCTTTCCAGTGAGGGTGGTGAGGCACCAGAACAGACAGATTGCCCAGGGAGGTTGTGGTTGCTCCCTCCCTGGAGATGTTCAAGGCCAGGTTGGAGGAGGCCTTGAGTGAGCTGTCCTAGCGGGAGGTGTCCTTGCCTATGGCAGGGGATTGGAACTAGATGATCCTTGAGGTTCCTTCCAACCTTACCATTCTACGATTCTATGATTTTATGATTCTGTGGTTAATGGATAGGTGGCATTAGGTCAACAGTTGGATGCAATGATTTTAGAGGTCTTTTCCAACCAAAATAATTCTCTGATTCTGTGATTCCATTTGTCTTGGCCACTACCACTCAATCTGTTCATCAGTGTCCCAGAAAAAATATACATCAGCCAGATTTTCCAACTGTAAATTTTAGTCATGGCAACTGTTCTGACAAGCCTTGTACATTTAAACAATGCATATTTTAACATATCCAAATTTGAAGTCTTTGATCTAAGTCTAAGGAATGCTTACTGATGTACAGCATACTTTGCATGGTTTTGTAAGTATTCTGGAAAAGCTAAGACCTTTCAAACCCTATAGGAAGAAGAAAGAAAAAAATGAGCACGTTCTTGCTCTGCACTCATCTCTCCTACCTTATTAAGTCATGCCAAACATGTAGATTTCAAGTAACAGTAATATCCTTTGATAATTGGTGATGACAAGAAGTCTCTTCATAAAGAAAGATAGTAGGAAGCAAACACAAGCCTCACGGATCAGAGGGATTTTGTCATTCTCATTAATCTTGAATTTCCCATCTGATTATGTCCTCTTTGCTGATTTTACTGAAATGTGAGAATTATTTGTGTCTGAAGGGATCTAGCTGCTGACTAAATAATTCTTTAAAAATCAACTTCAACAAATCCATCGCCTTCAAAGAAAGTGTTAAATTTAGAATAATGAGATCTGAAATTGTGTTCTTCCCAGTGAGAGAGACAGAACAAACTCGGGTCCTGCCACCTGCATCTTACAGGCAAGAAACCTGCACCAAAACTCCATTTGGCACCTTCTGCGAGGTTTTGGACTTTTATCTGTCTGAGACTTCCATAGGCTATTTCACAGCATCCTGAAGAGAGCTCTAGGGGAAAAAACATTGTTTGTGATGTACTCAGCTGAAGATCACCAACTGCATTTTATTAAGTAGTTTCTTTCTGCCTAAGGAATCCATCAATATCTTCCCATATAATCCTGTGGAATCAAAACCCAGTGAATAGAATATTGTACTCCATCATAAAATATGGTATTTATTAAATACACACACAAGAAAAATGCTGGATACATGCAGAGTTTGCTGTGAATACTTGAAATGCTATTAGTAGGGTTGGATTCATTTTCTCAGTTCTAGCAGACTTTATTTGTAAAACATATCTTATTACACTGGCATAAGATATGCTGCACTGGCATCCCATCCCAGGATTTTATTGCAATGGTTACGGCTTTCAGTAGTCAAGTGAAGAACTCCATAAAAGTATTCTGAAATTGCATTTTTTTTTTAAATTCCACCCTTGCCTACAACAATAAACTCAGAAGATTTTAAATTTCAATAAAATAACTGAGTATTTAATTTTCCTCTACTCTAGATCTGCTACCTTATATCTTTTCTGTCAGCAATTTAATGTACAGTCCTGTAAACCCTGCACATGATCTTGTGTCTCTGCAGAGACATCAAAGTATATATGACTTGAGAAAGCACAAAATAACATAGGTACAGAATGCTACTGCTTTTGTTGTGGTAGGTACAACTTCAAGTTAGAATGCATAATCCTACTCCTTTCTGTCTCTGCAGTAAAGGGAGGGAGAGATGGTGTAAAGTTGATTTAATCGTGAAGCTATGAATATATTTCCAGGCCACGACAGAGAAACCATTTCATAAACACTAGACCATTTTCTGGTACAACCAGCCACGTAGAGAAGGGGCTCACTTTTACAATAGCACATAAAATCAATGTCTTGAAAAAGTCAGAAATGATAACACAAAAGAGCAAGGCGTTGTACCTACAAAGGTTACATACATCCACTTCGGTATTTAGGACATCAGACTTAGTAAACACTAAAAAAAAAAAACCAAAACAAAATAAAAAAACAACCTCAAAAGCAACAAACAAAAAAAAAACCCAACCAAAACCCAGCAAAAATCATTACCACTCAGAAGTGTGTAACAATATGTGACAAAATAGGCTATTTAGTAAGCTTCTGTTTATAAGCTCACCAAGGTGGATTTAGATGGTTTTTAAAAACTGCTCTCTGTAATACTTGCTCCAGTAAAGTGCTCAGAAAATTGTGTTTTATCAATACTTCTGTTATGGAAACAATTGGTAAAATGAAGTAAAAGTGAAGAACCCTGGTAGATTGTACTGGTTTGAGGTTAATTAGAATATTTTAATAGAGAAAATTACACTATAGGCTGTGAAAGGAAAACATCATGATGTCTACTTCACTCATAGGC
>VWZE01018780.1:96794-121778 GCA_013396675.1 Eubucco bourcierii
GGGGCGGGGCAGGGAATGCCCAAACCTTCACATAGATATTCACAGGGCAGTATTTATTACATTTCAAAACTGTTTTCTTGCCGATCCTACACACTCACCTTGCATGTAAGGCAGACCCTGGGATAAGTTAGAAAGGTGGAAAGAAGGTGGAAGGGTGATTGGGAGCCCCTCCTGGGGGCTCTGATTTCTGGAAGGGGTATTGTATTTCTGTATATAGCTGTAAATATTGTAATGTATTGTAAATATCTGCTTGTATATTGTGCTAACTGTGAATATAGAGCTTCATTCCTTAACTTCCAGCTGGCTGAGTCTAGTCTGGGTGATTTCATTGGTGGGGGCTGGAGGGGGGTGGTGGTGGAATAACTCCCAAACCATCACACCTGCATAGGCCTGAACCTGTGTAAGGAGGCATGATGATTAGCTGCCTGGGACTATGCTGGGGAAAAAACAAATACCAAAATAGAGAATGTTTTGATTTTATAGAGACCTTTAAAAGTCATCTAGTTCAACCCCTCTGCAGTGATCAGGGACATCTTTAGCTAAATCAGCCCTGTTCAACCTGTACCTTGGATATTTCCAGGGATGGAACTTCTACCACCTTCTCTGGGTAACCTTCTCCAGTGTTTCAGTGCCCTCACCATAAATGATTTCTTCCTTATTTATAGTCTAAATCTACCCTTTTTTAGTTTAAAACCATTACCCTTTGTCCTGTCACAACAGGCTCTGCTAAAAAGATGGGTACATCAAGAAGTGTGGTCAGCAGGTCAAAGAAGGTTCTCCTCCTTCCCTACTCTGCCCTAGTGAGACTGTATCCAGTGTATCATGTCCAGTTCTGTGCTCCCCAGTTCATGAGAGAAAGCGATATACTAGAGAGTATCCAACAGAGGTTATGAGGATGATTAAGGACTGGAACATCTGTCTAATGAGGAATGGCTGAAAGACATGGAGCTGTTTAAGCTGGAAAAGAAAAGACTTTCTGGCCTGAGTGCACATTGCATGCTCACATCCAGCTTTTCATCAACCAGTATCCCCAAGTCCTTCTCCACAGGGTTGTTCTCAATCACATCAGCCTCCGGCCTGTTACTGGAAGTTGCCCCAACCCAGGTGCAAGCCTTCACCCTTTGGCTTGTTAAACCTCATGAGATCCACACAAACCCACTTTATGAGCTTGTCCAGGTTCCCCTGGATGGTACTTCATCTCTCCAGCATGTCCGTTTCACCACGCAGTTTGGTGTCACCTGCAAATTTGTTGAGGGTGCACTTGATCCCACCGTCTAACATTCACATCTTAGTGATATTCAGTGTCAGGAATCTTAAAAGCAGAGGACTGTATCTGATTAACAGTGACAAGGAGGCTCATCTGGATCCTAGTTTGAGCTGATGGAGCAAGGATTAGTTCCAGATTAGTGTTGTAATCACTGACATCTTGACTACTCAAAAGCAAGTACAGAGATGGTGCTCACTCTAGTCTCATCAGTTGTCCTGGTAGGGCATAAATCTTGCCAGGCCAGTTTAACACTTGCTCTCCTTCTCCTGTTGCAGGTCCAGGAGTTGTAGTAGATTGAGCAAACAATGGAGCTAGGAGCTTAGCACCACATGTCTGGTGTCTGGTGCTGCCCCTCAACGTGCCTGCGTGGTCACATGAGGCATGAATCTTTGGATTCACTGGGCAGAACAATGATGCTAGTGCCTATTGTCCACTTTCATTTTCAAAATGGTCTATTTAATGGGGGGTGATTTAGAAACCCTGCACCTTTCTGCACTGCCTTTTCTGCCTTTCTGCACCAACTGCCTTTACTGCACCAACTCTCTGCAGGGAGCAGTACCCCATTCATGGCTTGTTCACTAGGAGTTGTTGCATCCACGTGTTTGCAGCTTACACTGGCAGCTCAGCAGCAACTCAGTTCTTCTCTCCTTCCCTCTATCTGGAATATTTTGTATTTTATGGCAGGATGATTATTGTGAGTTTTGGAAGCATTCTTGTATAGGAAATTTACTCAGGGACCAAGGCATCATGAGTACCTCTGCTAGAGTTGATGCTAAGGCTCCATAAGTATAGTTAGAATTTTTTCCTGTTCTCGTGTTCCTATTCTCCAAGTTCTGTTTGTTTAAACTGTTTAATTCTGTGTTCATAAATATCCATTGTGCAACTATTTCCTGTCAACTGAAAATCCAAAGAATCTCAGGGAATTTGCATGCATTTAAAAAATATTAATAACAAATTTAATATTCATACATAAATAAATAATCACAATCCATAACAGATTATTAGTATCACATCATTAGTTCTCTCCTGGACGTGAGAAACCTTTGCTGTCAAAATTGCTTCTATAAGGGAGTTATCAGTTTGAATGGAAATTTCCTGATGAGTGCAAGTACATATCCAATGACACAGCAAATGATCTCAGTTCCAAATCTAGGAGCTATTGCATTATTTTTCTGCATTAACTCTCAGTTTAGCTTTACCTTGGAAATGGAGGAAAATACAATGGCTTCTCTACCATATTGATTTACAGTTGAAAAAATACATATTGTGGATGCTCCCTCCTTGGAGGTGTTCAAGGCCAGGTTGGATGAGGCCTTGAGTGACCTGTACTAGTGGGAGATGTCCCTGCCTATAGCAGGGGATTTGAGCTAGGTGATCTTTGAGGTTCCTTCCAATGCACCTAGAAGGTATCTTTAAAAATCTTGTTCACAAGAAGGACACTAGGATGGCATTTCCAGGAAAACTGATATGTTTTATATGGGAGACCCAATAAAATGAGCTGTAACCCTGACTTTATAGAAACTACTACCAAAATACATCTAACATATAAAATAAAAGGAAACAAAACCTAAAAGAAACAAACAACCAAACAAGAAAAAGAACGTTAAGGGAACAAATTTGCAGCATCCACTTTGTATCATAGTCTGTTGTTTTAGTGTTGTAATTCAGCAGCAAGTCGCTAGCTGAGATTTCACCTTGGAGAGAACAGCTCCTGTTGCTCCACTCAGTCTTCACCAAAAGCAGATGTGTGCATTGAAGAGCACTACTACAATATATAAATTTTCATTTGGCTTGGGATCTAGTCACAGATATTGCTGCAACAGACCTAAAATATATATATACAAGTGAGATGAAAGCTGCAGTGTGAATTTCTGCACATCATATGATGCTTAAGACATGTGCATAAGCAATTCAGTTGGAGGGGACAAGGAATAGGTAAAATTCCCTGAATCTCCATGAGGTGTACAGACTTCTATGTAAAACATTCCCATACATTTTTGTCAAAATTACTCAAATTTATGTTGTTTCCTATCCTCTGAGAAACAAATGTTTCATTAACTTTTACAAGGCCAAGTGTAAGGTCCTGCACCTGGGTAGGCACAATCCCAAGCACAAATACAGGCTGGGTGGTGAATGGCTGGAGAGCAGCCCTGAGGAAAAGGACCTTGGAGTCTGGGTTGATGAAAAGCTCAACATGAGCCTGCAGTGTGCACATGCAGCCCAGACAGCCAACCGAGTCCTAGGCTGCATCAAGAGAAGCGTGGCCAGCAGGGCAAGGGAGGTGATTCTGCCCCTTTACTCTGCTCTCGTCAGACCCCACCTGGAGTACTGTGTGCAGTTCTGGAACCCTCAGCACAGGAAGGACATGGAAGTGTTGGAGCGGGTCCAGAGGAGGGCCACAAAGATGATCAGAGGGCTGGAGCAGCTCTCCTATGAGGACAGGCTGAGAGAGTTGGGGCTCTTCAGCCTGGAGAAGAGAAGGCTTCGAGGGGACCTGATAGTAGCCTTCCAGTATCTGAAGGGGGCCTACAGGAAGGCTGGGGAGGGACTATTTACAAGGTCTTGCAATGACAGGACAAGGGGCAATGGGTTTAAACTGGCAGAGGGGAGATTTAGACTGGATGTTAGGAGGAAGTTCTTTACAGTAAGGGTGGTGAGGCACTGGAACAGGTTGCCCAGGGAGGTTGTGGATGCTCCCTCCCTGGATGTGTTCAAGGCCAGATTGGATGAGGCCTTGAGTAACCTGTACTAGTGGGAGGTGTCCCTGCCTATGGCAGGGGGTTGGAACTAGATGATCCTTGAGGTCCCTTCCAACCTTACCATTCTATTATTCTATGATTATCCAACTGCCTTGTTTCTGTTGACTTCTCTTTGACTACTGATATCATTAAGAATTTCACAATCGATCCTTGTAAATAGAATAGGTTTATAGGAAAAAAAAAAAAAGAAAAAAACCCAAACCCATAACAACCCCCCCAAAACAATCTGATCCAAGTCATAAGATGAACAATTGAAAAAAGTGATAAACAGGGAACTGTGAAATCAGAAAATCTTGATTGTTAAGAAGCAACAAAAGCCCACTATTACCAGATTTAAAGCAGTGATGGGCAGCACACTGATTGAATGGCACTTCAATTGAAACTGAATGCAGTAGCATTATGGATAGATCCTGCTGTAGTACAGTGCACCTGTGAAACAACTCTCCTCTGCTCTCTGTCCCACTGTCTTCCTGCCTGCCTCAGAGTTCTTCCTCATTACAATTTTCTTCAGCCTGGAGAAGAGAAGGCTTTGAGGAGACCTTAGAGTAGCCTTCCAGTATCTGAAGGGGGCCTACAGGAAGGCTGGGGAGGGACTATTTACAAGGTCTTGCAATGACAGGACAAGGGGCAATGGGTTTGAACTGGCAGAGGGGAGATTTAGACTGGATGTTAGGAGGAAGTTCTTTACAGTTCTTTACAGTTCTTTACACTGGCACTGGTTGCCCAGGGAGGTTGTGGCTGTTCCCTCCCTGGAGGTATTCAGTGCCAGGTTGGAGGAGGCCTTGAGTGACATGTACTAGTGGGAGGTGTCCCTGCCTATGGCAGGGGATCTGAACTAGGTGATCCTTGAGGTCCCTTCCAACCTTAGCATTCTATGATTCTATGAAGCAAAGTTACCCTGGGACAGAGTCAGATCAGAGATAGTGTGGCTTCAGTAGAAGCTATAAATAATTTATTACTATTTTATTCCTAGTCTTGAGGTTTGAGGCTTGTTTTTTTGTTCATGTCTTGACGAGTAGATTTCTCATTAAGGTGATGTTCTGTATTCATAATTACTTCTAAGTTAATATATTAGACTTATAAGCTTGCAAAAAAAAAGCTTCTAATACTGGTAATGAGAGACCTACAAAATGTTTACCTAAGCTGAAATTGTCCTTTGATGAAAAAGACTGGAAAAAGCTCTCTCTCCTTCATGCTTTCTACACTTGGATGATGTCAGTAAGAGGTGAGTGATTTCACTGAAAGACAGTTATTCCCAGGCGAACAACACAAAGAATTCTCTTTTCTCTCAAACTGCCATGTGTGAGGTAGGAGACAAGGGTAAAAAGTACCATCAGTATAGTTTTCCTGAAGCTGTAAATCTGAGGCTTTCAATACCTGGCAAAGGTGTGGCAGGATAACAACTTTCCTCCTGTTACATAGTAATAGATTTCAAATCAGAGATTATGATATGCCTTGCTTTTTTCTTCAGCATTTATGCTTAATTATAATCACTGAACGTGAATGACAGTTTGAAAGAAATTAATTATTTTCAATAAAACTAACAAGCAAACAAACAAAAAAGCTAATATCAAAAGTAAACTAAAGTCCCACACTGGAAAGCAGAATCATAGAATCATAGAATCGTGGAATCAGTCAGGGTTGGAAGGGACCATATGGATAATCTAGTTCCTAGATCAGGCTGGCCAGAGCCTCATCCAGCCTGACCTTAAACATCTCCAGGGATGGGGCCTCAACCACCTCCCTGGGCAACCTATTCCAGGCTCTCACCACTCTCATGCTGAAGAACTTCCTCCTTGTGTCCAGTCTGAGGAGGAAGTTCTCCTGGAAATCTCCAGCTTTGCTCCCTTCCCCCTAGTCCTGTCACTGCCTGATATCCTAAAAAGTCCCTCCCCAGTTTTTTTGCAGCCCCCTTCAGTTACTGGAAGACCACAAGAAGGTCACCTGGGAGCCTCCTCTTCTCCAGACTGAACAGCCCCAACTCTTTCAGTCTGTCCTCATAGCAGAGGTGCTCCAGCCCTCTGAGCATCCTCGTGGCCCTTCTCTGGACATGCTCCAGCATGTCCACATCCCTCTTGTAACAGGGGCTCCAGAACTGGATGCAGTACCGGACGCTCACAAGACGTACACGACATTGTAAGAGTGGCATGCTGACAGCAAGAGCATACAACTTCATGTCTAATACATTTTCCCTAATGCCAGTAATGATATAATATCAAATCAGACAGACAATATCTCTTGTCCAGAGTAACAGTACCTCTATTCCTCCTTAGTTTGCTGACATTGTCCCTGAAGAGCTGATCGATGATGTTTACACTGACATCTCTGATTTAGGGTTATCTCATTATTGACTCCTCCAGGACTATGAGAGCAGGTGAGGATTAATGACATTGAACTTGTAGGTGACTGAAGCCTTCAGGTCTCTCAAGTTAGCTGATTCTCTTGTGCCAAACCAGACATCTATATCATATCTTTCTGGTCTCTTATAAGGTCCCTTGCTCTTCCTCTGGTTTTGTACGTAAATTATGTGTCATGTGAAAGAAATGTGTATGCTGTGTTAAAAACAATGATTGCTTCTGAAAACTAAGCTTTGTGGGAAGATGAAGTTTTGAATGTGAAAAAGTCTAGTGAGAAAAGTGAAGTTGCAGGATGCAAAGTTGGTATGATTCTGTTCAGGAAGGAATATTACATCAGAAAGGTAGGATGAAAGCTTTAAAGAAATGATGATTCTTAAGCTAATTTTAACAAAAAATGACCCTTACTAAAAATTACTTCTGTCAGTAACCCAGTTGGGGCAGTCTTTTCACTTCTTCACAGCCTTATTCTGCTCACCACATGCCATGCATGACTTTTGCCTTTGAAACTTAGGAACATGTAAATGATAGTACGCAATTATTAGTAGGAAGAACTTCAGCAGTAATAATGTTGGATTGCTGCTTTTGTCTGTGTGATGGTTTGGGAGTTCCCCGCCCCCCACACTTTGTAAAATGACCCAGACTAGAACTTAGCTGGCTGGAAGTTAAGGAATGAAGCTCTATTTACAGCTCAGCACAATGTACAAGCAGAGATATACGCTACATACAGGAATATTTACAGAAATAGACAAGTTAAAGGGAATACAGAAACACAACTCCCCTCCCAGAAATCAGAGACCCCAGGAGGGGCTCCCAACCACCCTTCCACCTTCTCCCCACCCCTATACCTTACCCCAAGGTTTGCCTTACACGCCAGGTGAGTTTGGAGGATCAGCCAGGGGAGTTAGAAGAAAAGTGGTTAGTGAAGATTAATCAGCAGAGGAGCCAGAGACCAGAAGCTGCTAGACTGCCCCAGACGCTGTTCCCCCAGAGAGAGACAGACAGCAAATGCCTTATCTATGTTTTGGTTTCTTTTTCCCGAAACAGATCTTAGCAAGCCTATGAGTGAAGTAGACATCACCACATTTTTATTTCACAGCCAATAATGTAATTTTCCTTTATGATCATGGAGTGAACACCTTTTGCTGGCACTTCCTAATGTGGCAGTGTGATAGAGGTACATACGGGGAACAATATATCTGTTTGTCTTTTGGCTTTGTTTCATTATCGTAATGCACAACCTCACAATATTTAAATATTGTCCGTTGTCTCAGATAAGAATTTCCATTAGCTAACCTCAATATTTGCGGTGTTCAGGTTATTTTTACTACGTGCCTATGGAAATACAAGGTAAGGCATATGCAGATAAAGCAAAGTAAACATTTCAGTCCATAATCTTCATTAAAATTGGCAGTGTTCACAATAACATTTTTGTCCTGAGGTGTAAACAACCTGTGATCTAAACGCTCAGTACAAAACTTCAACAAAAGTATTTAGACTTGGAAATTACCAGAAAACATTTATTAATAAATCTTTCTTTCTCAAAGGTAATGAATTAATAGTATATTTGGAAATGATGTGTCAGATGATGAACACAAATCTCAAGTGTACTTCTCCACATATGGGGTTTCAGTGCCTGTTTTGTTGATATAATGTGTTTTAAAAACTAAACTCAAACGCAGGTGTTCATTTTGGGACAGTGTGTGGTAGAATCATAGAATGGTAAGGTTGGTCCCTTCCAACCTTACCATTCTATGATTCTATGAAGGGACCTCAGAGATCATTGTGCTGGTTTGAGGCTAATTAGGATATTTTAATGGAGAAAATTACACTATAGGCTGTGAAAGGAAAACATCATGATGTCTACTTCACTCATACGCTTGCTAAGAAATTGTTTGGGAACAATAACCAAAACAATAGATAAGTCAGTCTCTCTCTGACTCTTGCTGGAACAGTAGCTGCTGTGGGATCTAGCAGCTTCTGGGCTTTGGCTCTTTGCTGATTAATCCTCACTAACCACTTTTCTTCTAACCCCCCTGGCTGATCCTCCTAATTTACCTTGCATGTAAGGCAAACCTTGGGGTAAGGTACAGGGGTGGGGAGAGGGTGGAAGGGTGGTTGGGAGCCCGTCCTGGGGTCTCTGATTTCTGGAGGGGAGTTGTGTTTCTGTATTACCTTTAACTTGTATATTTCTGTAAATATTGTGTATATAGTGTAAATATCTGCTGTCCATTGTGCAGAGCTGTAAATAGAGCTTCATCNTAAACCCATTGCCCCTTGTCCTGTCATTGCAAGACCTTGTAAGTAATCCCTCCCCAGCCTTCCTGTAGACCCCCTTCAGATACTGGAAGGCTGCTATGAGGTGTCCTTGAAGCCTTCTCTTCTCCAGGCTGAAGACCTGAGAATGACTGTATATGTTCACCAGAGTTTAGATTACAAGCTTTAGATTTCTTGCAACCTCTTTACTAAACTTATTGTTATACTTGGGTGCTTTCTCAACCAACCACTTCATGGGTAGCCATTTAGATGACCTGTTTCACAACTGTGGCATTTTTAGCACTAAGCTCCCGTTCTAAAAAAGGATACCCTCTGAATCCATTTAAAATTATTTGATCAAGCCAGATGTTCTTCATTTGAATTAATTATAATTTGAAATGATAAAAGCTCTCTCAAGCCATGATGATAATGCATTTTTACCACTACTTTATGCATTTTGAATTCAATTTTGAAATTTACTGTTTGCTGAAATGAGCTGTTGGTAGTACAGGTGAATTTTCTGAGCTGCAGTCAGTAGCTTACTTAGTAGCTTTTTGAGTGATTAATAAATAACAAAAGAAAATGAAAGAATGTGAAGGAAAAAAAATATTCAAATTGCAGTTTCCCAGTGAAAAGAAAGTGACTGCACAAGCTGTTTTGGTTTGGGGTTTTTTTGTTTTGTTTTGTTTTGTTTTGGTTTGGTTGTTTTTTTTCCCCCCACAGCTCTCAGGATTTAAACATCTCTTTGTGTTCTGTATCACAACAAAACTCAGGTCTTTTCTGCCTATTTTCAGGAAATTGAATGGTATCAAATAGGCCAAGTTTTTAACATCTCTCTTTTCATCTCTGTTCCTCCCTGGAAACAACAAAAGAGTCAGTCTTGAATCCAGTAACCTTTTACTAAAATGGACACAAGTCCATTAGATGCCTCAGTTTTAACAGTAAGACATATAAAAAATGACAGGTTGGGTGCCTATGTTATACCTCCAGATCTGAGTTTCCACTAGGATCCCCAATATATGTATGAAATAAAACATGTACAGCTTTAAACAAGTATATATGTAGTGAGGATTATTCTACTTAAATGAAAAAAAATAAAGTGTATAGAACTACATAGCACTGCAGCAATGAATTTGAACATCTCACTGTTAGGAAATACCTTTTATACATTGTGAGATTAGTTTGTGTTTGTGACACTGTGGAAGTGAATTGTTCAGGTGAAATAAGCAGTGCCATATTTTTGAAGTTGTTGGATGCAATTTTTCAAAAACATTGTCAGTGAAAAGACATGAGCAAAATCTTCTATGAAGTATATATATGTGTAGATATCCATATGTACACACACATGCACATATACATTCACAATATCACAGTATCACAGTATCACCAAGGTTGGAAGAGACCTAAAAGATCATCAAGTCCAACCCAATACCACAGACCTCAAGACTAGACCATGGCACCAAGTGCCACGTCCAAACCTGCCTTCAACACCTCCAGGGACGGTGACTCCACCACCTCCCTGGGCAGCCCATTCCAGTAGCCAATGACTCTCTCAGTCAAGAACTTTCTCCTCACCTCCAGCCTAAACGTCTCGGAGTGCAGCTTGAGACTATGTCCTCTTGTTCTGGTGCTGGTTGCCTGACAGAAGAAAGCAACCTCCTCCTGGCTACAACCACCCTTCAGGTAGTTGTAGACAGCAAGAAGGTCTCCCCTGAGCCTCCTCTTCTCCAGGTAAACAATCCCAGCTCCCTCAGCCTCTCTTCATAGGGCTTGTGCTGGAGGCCTCTCCCCAGCCTCGTTGCCCTTCTCTGGACACATTCAAGTACCTCAATGTCCTTCTTAAATTGAGGGGCCCAGAACTGGACACAGTACTCGAGATGTGGCCTAAGCAGTGCAGAGTCCAGGGGGAGAATGGCCTCCCTGCTCCTGCTGGCCACACTATTCCTGATGCAGGATTCATTTGCAGATTGTGTTGTCACACACATACTATTTGTGAATTCCAAAAGAAATATTTTTAAATCAGGTAGGCAGCTCCACTGTTTTTGATAAGTATTCAAATGAACAACTGTGGAACCATAAGGCACCTGTCTGGTGATACTTGGAAACAGAATGAATTCAACTGCTATAATTTTGCACAAGTGCCATGGGGGTTTTGGAGGTTGTTTATTCTTGTTATTGTGTTTTAATTAATTCAGCATTTGTAAGCTGATGATTTGAATGCAGATGCTGCTACAAGAAACATATAAGAAAATTGGATAGAATTCAAATAAACTGTAAATTCACCTTCCTGTACATAATACAACCTTCTGTCATTCTCACTGTAAAAAAAACAAAACAAAAAACCAAACTAAAAACTGTGCTGTTAACCATATTGGTGCATTTTCCTAGGGTGTGTGACAGGAACTTTAATTGCATAGAAATTGGATGGGAGAAAAATGCCATTTCTTCAGCATCAGACTTTAACAGCTTCTGCAAGAAATACTGGATGTTGTATATATGGCTTTGCGCTTGCTTTAAGGATGCTTTTGCCATGGTGCCATAGTTTACTTTATTTTTTTTTTTTAACTGAGGAAAATACTGCAAAAATGTAAACATTAAACCTAGTATACATTCTTTTTCTCTTTGATTTCTCTATGCTGCCCTTCATCCTATTAACTGTACATCATTACACTGGACAGATTTTTAGAATATACAGCTGAAAGACAATATAAGACATACAATTGTTTCAGCCAATATCTATCATGGCTCTAAACAGCCCTGTTTGGAACATTTCCTTGAGGTCTATAGTGCAGCCCAAGCTTAGTTCAGAACATTAGAGTTCGAGTATTTATAGCAGAGTATTTGTTGTAGTCTTGCACAATGTAAGAGCTCCAAGTCTGCAAATGGCTCCTCTGATACACAGTCAGAATTGTTTGCAAATACTTGCCATTTGTTTCAGGAACTGCTAGGCAGCAGGACACAGCAGGTATGCTTTAAGGACTACTTCTTAAGTCAGAAGGCCGAGGAATGTGAGAAATAATTGGCTAAAGAAAGACAGTTGTTGTAGGATTCTCTTATATGTTGAACAGTTCTGTCTATCTGAAGAATTTGAAGGTATAAAAGGTAAAATAAATGGAAATGCAGCCACTGGGAGTGTCTAGGTTGGACTCAGGTGCCCAGAGACAGACAGCAGCTGGCTAATGAGATGCTGACACTGGAAACACCAAGATCATCTAGAATATAGGAGAAGGGACTAATGAAATGAGACGGGAAGTTAAAAATGAAGAGTTAAAGCATGAGGAGATGCAGAATACCTAGAGAAATTTGATGAGCCAAGGATCTGCGGAAGAACAGTGAGAAAAATTATGGATTAGAACAAGGTGAGGCAATTTTCAGTGAAGGAAAGCAAGTAAATGTGGAATGTAAGACAGGATATAGGGAAAGAATTGAAATGATTGACCAAAAACACTGAATAAAAAGATGATTGAAAGTGGAATTGTGAGTGAGATGGTAAGAGAGGAGGGGAAGGCAGACTGGGGATGGAATGGGTGTCTAAACCAGCAAAAATAATATTTTCTGGACAAAGATACTTGACTTGTGATGAAACATGTGAGAGCATACTCATGCACAGTGAGGTGAGCTGTTAGGCCCTATTTGGGGGATAAAAAGAGGACCAGAACTAAAAAGATGTGCCAAAAGGTGCAAAGCTGGCATCAAAACACACAGTAGTTTGGAATGATTCTGTTCTCTGCTTGTCAGGTAATATTTGTGAAACCTGACTGTCAGTTGTCTCATAACTGATCAATATAGTACCATATAGAGGACAATAATCTACTCCCTTACTTGGAACAGGTGTTCTAAATGTGCATGGGTAAGCTAAAATGTTCCAAATTGCAAGTGCAATATGCAAAGGAGAAGGAAATTTGCTTAAATTTTGTAAATAACTGATACATTGCAAAGGTTTTTTTTTCTTGTCAGATGGTAGTTAACTTAAATGTAAGTTGAAAAATTATGAATAGAGCAACCTTCAGCATGGAAAAGGGATGCAATAGCGTATTGCACTGCTGTGCAAACTTGAGTCCTTTTCTAAAACATGTTTTTCTTTCTGTGAGTGAATAACACTTCTTGTTTCTCCTTTACATATAAGACTATCAAGTGGATGACTTGAGAGAGTCCTCTCTTGTACATGTAAATCAACAAGGTTACAATCATCTTTACCCATCAAGACTGCAGCTGCCCCAGATCTGGTGGGATGGTGGAAATACTATGAACAGACCAACTCCTGCCTGCCCAGGGATGGGTCTTGGGGTGTGAACAGGTAAGAAGGCAGAGAGGGGCACCCTGGAAGGTGCCACAAAGATAAGATTGCTGTGAAGGACCCATTTGATGTGTCACCCCTGCCCACCAGATAGCACACTTGGCAGTCTGTACTGGTTTGAAGCTAATTGGAATATTTTAATGGCAGAAATTAGATTATAGGCTGTGAAAAGAAAACAATGGTGATGTCTACTTCACTCATAGGTTTGCTGAGACATATACAAACAAGGACACAAACATAGATAAGTCAGTCTGTGTCTCTCACTTGCTTCTGCTGTGTTAACTGTTTCTGCCTGAATCTGTGTAACCCAACTAATTGTTCTGCTTCTGATCCTCCCTTGATGGTGCTTCCAACTCACCTTGCATGTAAGACAGACTCCAGGATAAGGGAGGGGGGGGTGGAAAGGAGGTGGAAGGGTGGTTGGGAACCCCTCCCGGGCACTCTGGTTGCTGGGAGTGGTATTGCACTTTTGTATTACTTTTAACTTCAATATTACTGTATATAGCTGTAAATATTCATAATATATTGTAAATATCTGCTTGTATATTGTGCTAACTGTGAATATAAAGTTTCATTCCTTAACTTCCAGCTGGCTGAGTCTAGTCTGGGTGAATTTATTGTGTGTGTTTGTGGGGCAGGTAACCACCATGGCTCAGCCTGGCAGCAACAGCCCAGAATGTCTCCCCACCACCAAAGGACCTTGCCATGTCCCTTGTAAGAGAAAAGAACTCCACCGAAGACACTACACACTGGAGGCTACACAGAGGAGGGAAAACCATCACGGCTTCATTTCCCCTCCTCTGGCTGGGCTGAAGATACCACACACTGGAACAACACAGGACTCGGCAGCACCCTAGAACACAAGCTGAAAAGGACTTGGACTCTGGGACCTGTAATATAATTCCTTTCCTGTTCTCCCCCTCCTTTTCTCCCTTTCTCTCTCTCCCCCTTTTCTCCCTTCCTCTGTTCCATTCACTTTATCCTTTTAATAAATAGCCTTGGATTTTATATTTGGCTTTGTTTGTGCCTTGATTTCACAACATGGGAATGTTTATGAAGAACTTGAGACTCTCTCCTCCTTCAGACCCAGACATGACTTGAATAAAAATACACTATTACCAGAATGATAAATCACAAAATCACAGAATGTCAGGGGCTGGAAGGGACCTCAAAAGATCATCTAGTCCAAGCCCCCTGCCAGAGCAGGATCACCTATACCAGATCACACAGGAACGTGTCCAGGCAATAAACAGAGTATCAATTTAATAAAAAAATTCAGATACACAAAACTAAATGTAATAGTGGGCAAGGAATAAAAATAATTGAAAATGCTTCCATGAGCATCGCTTTTGTGTTCATGGGGCAGATATGTGCCTGCCTATTAGATGGGTCTGCCAATAAATGATTGCTCTGTTTCTTCTTGTGCCTTTCCATTTATGAGGAGGATAGCTGGGATGCTGGATCTTCATACAGGTGGTCTTTGTGGAAGCTCAGCAGCCCAGAAAGCTAAGTATCTCGGTAGTCAAGGCAGCTGGAAAATCCAGAGCATATCAGTTTGAAGATATGGGCAACATGGCCATTTACAGTCTGGGCAGCCTGTGAAGAACAGGAGAGAGGTGCGAGGAAACTGTCACAGTATCACAGTATCACAGTATCACCAGGGTTGGAAGAGACCTCAAAGATCATCAAGTCCAACCCATCACCACAGACCTCAAGACTAGACCATGGCACCAAGTACCACGTCCAAATGTGCCTTGAACACCTCCAGGGACTCCACCACCTCCCTGGGCAGCCCATTCCAGTAGCCAATGACTCTCTCAGTCAAGAACTTTCTCCTCACCTCCAGCCTAAACTTCCCCTGGCACAGCTTGAGACTGTGTCCTCTTGTTCTGGTGCTGGTTGCCTGTCTCAGCAGGAAACACAGGCGTAGTGAAGATGCAGTAAGCCTGTGAATCTGAGAGCCTTAAGAAGATATGTGGCACTGTACAAGATACCATGGCAGTTTGATCGTTTGACAGTCCCTCCTGGATTCATAATTTCTATTGAAAACTGTGAGCAGCCCCTGTGATTTGTTTTGTAATAGTATCATGGAGGGCTTTGGGATTGGTCTCATCTTCTGCTCTGAATTCTCTCAAGGAGATCAGAGTGCTTAAGACAATGTAGTTCTTGATAATATTTCAAGAGGTAGATTTTCCTTCACAAGCTGAACCAGAATTTTGCTAGCTAGAAGACAGGATTAGAATGATAGAAATATAGAGAAAGAGGGTAAAGAAATAAAACAGTTTAGGAAGGAAGAATAGGAACCCACTTTTAACAGGTTGTGTTATATAGAAATTAGCTACATATCATCAAACATTTATTTTTCCAACCTATTCCTCTTGGGATGCCTGAAAAGGTATAGAGAACAAAGCTCAAATACAGATATGCCTAACCATAAAATCATAGGAACTGGTGGTCTGGAAAAGTAGAAACGAAACTGACAAATCAGCACCTCCCTGAAGACTGTCTAATCCACACTACCTAAAGAGTGATCTTCCAATCTCATAAACATTAGCAAACAAACACTTTTCAAATATATTATCATGAGCTTCTTTCAGAAGCATTTCAGCTCCTTCTAGTACCTCATAGTGTTCTGACAAGGAGCCTGCAAGTCAGCTTGTTGCAATTTTTTCAAGCTGAACAATCCACCTTGCCAATCTGATAAATAATTTTATGTAACAATACAGTATTGGCTGAACCAGTACTGAAATTGTGAGCTGGTATTTGTTACTTCAGACAGCTTAGCACACAGTCTTGCACAGTCTTTCTCTAGGAGAATGAACTTTTAAAATGCATCAGCTGCAACAACTGATATGTGGGCAAGTGATCAAGCAGATGACTTCAGGGCAGTCACAGTTCACTGAACATCTTTCATTTCTTCTGCAGACTCATCTAAGTCATCTCCTTCCCTATAGTTTCCCCATTATGTCCCAGTCACACAGATGTTTTTATAGACAGGTTGCCCTTTCCAGCACTTATTTTAGGAAAAAAAAATATAGCAACACAAAGAAAAGCCTATTGAAATTATCAGGGGAAAGAAATAGCTCAATTTACATAGTTTTGGGGTTTTTTTTTGACAGGTGAATTTTCACATCATGGGATTGCTAGTCTGGAAATTCAAAAAGTTATGTTTGTTTTCAATATTCAGCCCCAAAGTGACTGAATAATTAATCCTGAACAAACACTGCCTAACGTGAAGCAGAAGAACAAAAGTATTTTTTTCCCCTTGTCTCATCTTGTTGTGGAGGCAGGGAATTAATGTAGCCGAGTCAGGAATTGTGAAAAGAGAATTATTTCACTTTCCTGAAAGCCCTGCCCCCAAACTATATACAAAATTAGTTTAGATTTATTTACAGGTTCTAATTCGATTGGGAATTCTTCAACAGGATGTTATGGACAAATTTAGAGATTTAGGAAGTCAGGAAATGGAAAAGGCTAAGTTATGAACACAGTTTTACCTCACTATCAATCAGGCTGAGCAGAGAATTAAGGGACCAGTAGGCTTTACTCATGAAGGTGAGATAGATATTGGGTGATGATCCCTTGCTGGATTCTCTGCGGGTCAGCTGCCTTCTGATGCTGCAAGCAATATCCAATAGTCAATGCCACAAAGTAATGAACCCTGATACTCTGGGTTAGTCTGCCTGGAAACTGCTTGCTTCGAGTTTACCAGGAACAGGTTCCAAATGCCTTCACAAAATAGGCCTGCATAGCCAGAGTGACATCCATGTCAAGACTACACATTGCCAGACATCCTGCCCACGTCTGCCAACATGAGAAGTCCCAGAAGGGACACACAGATCGTCCAGAGAAATCAGGACCAGATGAGAAATTGTCTGCCTCACTGCTTAGCAGCCTGTGAAGCCTGGGAGGAATCACATCCCTCAGCCGCTGACAAGACATCGGCAGAACTGAAAGTATTTGGGTGCTGTTGAAGCTGTAGCTAGCCCCAGAATTCAGGAAATAATATTTTGTGAGTAAATACTCAAAAGCCTCAAAGTCAATCTTTAGTCAAACTCTGTAATTGTATCTAACTGAATCGTAGCCTTCTGCCATAAGCAGAAAGGAGCTCCTGGAGTCCATCTAGTGGACAAGAGGTATAATTAACCGCAAGCGTTATAATTAACCACAAGAACCTTCTCTTCCAATTCAATTAATGTTGTGTTATTGCTAGTTATTTCCAGATCTAGTTATTCCTCTGTATCCATGACCATGCAAAGAACCAATTATCATTAAAATTAGTGCTTGGGGGAGAGTGACTCCTGAATATCAAGATTAATAAAAAAGATTAATTTTTAAAAAATCCTATCTTGCAATCAATTAATTATTCCTCCATTACACTGACACCACGAGGGGCCTATTTTTCCCCTGTTACTGACATTTTTTGACAATTTCCATCCTTAGGTTTTCTGTGATTTGATTTTTCTCCATTTCTATTTTCTTCTACCCATCTTTTTTTTTCCTCCTAAGCTTATATCCAGCATCAGTTGGAGACCAGAATGAAAAGAGAGGATTATATTAAAATAAATTTGAAGGCACCTAGCAACAGGTGTGTTGCTTGACTGGAAAGGGGGTAAACTTTATATACTTTGGTGATGGTGGCTAGGAGCATACATTGTCCAAAGGGTCTGTGTGAGATATCCTCGAGGATGCCTCAAAGAATGTAGTACCTGAAGATGACAATCCTTGCTATGCTGTCTGGGTACTGCCATGGTCCACTGAGTGCTCAAACAGCTATACAATATTTCTGGTAGGGGAATGTGGCCTTAAAGTGTCCTCAGGGTGAATCACCAATACAATGCAAATGCAGCTACAGGCAACTGGAGCACAGGAATGTGCCTGGAGGACACTGGATTTAGCTGCCTAATGCACTGCATATTGTTAATGAAGCTGTCAACATTACACAGCACTGGAGTTTGCTGGCTCATCAGGTGACTGTGTTTTAAAATCCAGGACATTAATTTATATGCCAGTGTTTAATGTTACACTATGTTTCCCTGCTGCCAATTGCCCTTGTGGCCTGGTCACTGTTTCACATTTATTTACATACTGTTAGAGAGCTCTGTTCTTATGGTGAATATAGAACCATACATAGGCTATTTGGCAGTACAATAAATTTTGCTGGGAAGCTGTGAGACTGTACTTTCTACGTGTTTGGCCAGAGTGACTCTCATTTCCATGATCCACCTCTTCCATTTTTTCAAAGGCAATATAGATTAAGAGTGTATTTTCAAATTATGTCTCTGGAAATAGCAGGAAAAGAAGGAAGGAAGGAAACATTAAAATCTACTTCTGACAGCCTGTAATTCAGTAGTCACTTTCCAGATTCATAGGCAAAGTTAATAGAACTGGGAATAGTATCAGACATATCTGTATATTTCTGTCAGTTTCTGTCCATTTTTATTTCAGAAAATGCTTATTGAGACTGTGATTGTGATGCTCTATCTTTATTACTTGGTGGTCTAACCTTTGAAGGCTGTGGAGTTTTCATGGATTAGACAATAAATTTTGCTATAACAACCTCATTTAATTCCCCTATAAAACTGATGTTTCCTAGCACTTGTTCAATGACGTGTACTATAAATATGGCATCTATAAATTTCAGAATTTAGTCCCATGTGACCCATACAAATGATAATAAAAGTCTGTATAGCAGGAAGGAGTGATAGGAAAAGATTCACTGCATCAGTAGCAACTCAGAGCCTAATTCTATCCCACAAATAAAAAAGTGTAAGTCAAAAAAATGTCTTGAAATACATCATTTCCCAAAATTATACTTGTAATGTGACTGATTGCTACATTGCTTCTTTAGGTGTTACTTAAGGATCAGGTTGTTACTGAAAGAACATACAGGCAGAGGGAATAGTAATAAGGAACAAGACCTCTGTCAGTACATATGTGAGTTATGGATCTGTGCATGAAGCAGTAAACAATTACTTAACCTTCTATCATAGCAACTAAATAGAGACAGTCATGCCTCCCTCTGCAGATAGTGAATGTAGTCTTGCTGTAAGGATCCATAAGTAATTAATGGCACAGACTAGCATGGAGCAAGGAGAAAGGGGGAAAAAAAAGAAGACATTTTTATGCAACATTTCTATATAACAATTTTAGTAACCTTTCTATGTTACAGATTCTTGTCAGGTTTCCTCAACTGTTGGACCTAAATAACAGCCTAGAGTTGAGTTGCATTGTTTTTCTTGGGCTCTGCTGAACAGTAATCTCTATACAGACAGGTCTGATTTTGTACAACTGTCGTTAGAATAGCAATGTCTTAAACAGAAAGATGTAGAAAGGGAGGAAGCCAATAATTGAACTGTTGGAGTGGGTCCAGAGGAGGGCCACGAAGATGATCAGAGGGTTGGAGCAGTTGAGAGAGTTGGGGTTCCTCAGCGTGGAGAAGAGAAGGTTTTGAGGAGACCTTATGGTAGCCTTCCAATATCTGAAGGGGGCCTACAGGAAGGCTGGGGAGGGCTTATTTACAAGGTCTTGCAATGACAGGACAAGGGGCACTGGAACAGGTTGCCCGGGGAGGTTGTGGCTGCTCCCTCCCTGGAGGTGTTCAAGGCCAAGTTGGACGAGGCCTTGAGTGAGCTGTCCTAGTGGGAGGGGGCCCTGCCTATGGCAGGGGGTTGGAACTAAACGATCCTTGAGGTCCCTTCCAACCTTATCATTCTATGATTCTATGATTCTATGATAATCTCTAATTAATGACTCACTGAGAGATGAGGTTTTTAAAAAAATGACAGAAAAATTGAAAAAGGAGTACAGAGGCGACTTTGACAGTAGATTAGTCTCTGTCTTCGTACTTCAACCATTCCAGGTTTGTCACTTGTATGGTTAAAAGATATATTTTTCCACTAAATCTTTAAGAGTTAATAACTCAAGGCTAGCAAGAAGTTACAGATACAAAAGGCTGAGTAGCAAGACTCAGTTTCAATATTAACAATTATTAGTTTCAGGAGCTGTGTTGGCTGGTTTTCACATATTTGCTGAATGTTCTTCATTTAGTATTTTTCAAATTGCAAAAAACCTTATAATTCCTGCATCAGGAATAGTGTGGCCAGCAGGAGCAGGGAGGTCATTCTCCCCCTGGACTCTGCACTGCTTAGGCCACACCTTGAGTACTGTGTCCAGTTCTGGGCACCTCAATTTAAGAAGGACATTGAGGTACTTGAATGTGTCCAGAGAAGGGCAATGAGGCTGGGGAGAGGCCTCGAGCACAGCCCTATGAGGAGAGGCTGAGGGAGCTGGGATTGTTCAGCCTGGAGAAGAGGAGGCTCAGGGAGGACCTTCTTGCTGTCTACAACTACCTGAAGGGTGGTTGTAGCCAGGGGGAGGTTACATTCTTCTCTCAGGCAACCAGCACCAGAACAAGAGGATACAGTCTCAAGCTGTGCCAGGGGAAGTTTAGGCTTGAGGTGAGGAGAAAGTTCTTGCCTGAGAGAGTCATTGGCTACTGGAATGGGCNAAGATTATTCACAATATGGAAAAATTATGAGAAACAAGTCCAAGAAGGCAAACAGATCATTTCAAATAGAAGTGAATCTGCTTGTGTGAATATGTAGCTGCCTCCATAATGTCATTGTACAAAATTATGGTGAAAATGAGAATCCCAGGGAGCATTTTATAGCACCACTGAAAAAATGTAAGCTTAAGGATTCAGTAAGTTAAATCAGCTAAAATTAGGCTCACCTCAGAACAAGTTTACATCAATTTTCTCTGTAATTTATGCTAGGTACTCAAAAATGGATTGATGAACTGACAGATGGATATGAAAAAAAAATCAGAAAATTAGTTTAAATTTCAGGATTTAAATAAATTAAGCATGACAAGCAGAGCACGGGAATGCATTATTTATTTGGTTCATTTAGTTTATTTTTCATTTTTAAAAAATGCCAGTAAGTATTAAAGATCTCATTTAATGCAGAAGACAAGAACATGAATTTGGTATCTGATGTAGAAGGAGCAAACACAGAGCTGCAAGAAAACACAAATTCTGCTTGCAGAACTATGGTCTGATTCTGAAAAATGGGGTCATGGTTTAAGAGAAATTTGTACTATTGCTCTGTTAAACTGACAGAGTTCATTTTAACAATTACCATTTCACACTGGACAGTCCTTCAATTTACAGGATACAATATGTTTAAAAGAATCTAAAGATGAAGTGAGGGAGATTACATGAAGAATTAACATATTTTTAGTTTAAAAAAAATCAATATGAATTCTTACTTGAGTCTGAAAATATTCAATAAATCTTGCATTATTGTTCTAATTTTTTTTTTTCCTTGTGCAAACTCTTTTGTGCTGGTAGGGTTAGGAGGCTATTATCTACTTCAAGATAAGATGGATTTCAAGATCTATCTTTTCATTTTAAAACGATCAAAATTCAGGCATGAGATCTCTTACTATACAATTTACAAGGCTATGGAAGTACAGAAATTTATTATGCTTGAACTGTGATCTGATACCAACTATTCACATACAAATAGTGACATAACATACAAATCAAGTTTCAGTAAGTTTACAACTGTTGCAGATAGATTAACTTTGAACAAGCTGACATGCCAAAAAAGGCAAAATAACTTATTACACTCATTGCCTGAGTGTATCTGTCTAGATGTAAGATATTGACTCTGGCTTTGTGAAATGGTAAAGTATAATTTTTTTTGTTTGTTTCTGTCGTTGGTCTTTTCTTTTGGAATTCTTTATATTTGTGGCACAATACATGTTTCTTTAACTATTGGCTTAGTATGAACAGTCATCATTGAGGTTGAGTCTCTTGATCTTTTTAATGGTTCTATGTGAACCTTTGTGTTAGAGTTTGCAGTTTGCAGTTCAACACTCAGTGAAACACTCCAGGTCAGGAAACAGTCCAAATTTTAATTCTAGGAAATGGGATCTTTGGAAAGATTTAAGGCCTTTCAAGCCAGTTAAATCCTAAGCAACTTGATATTTTTTGCTTATTCTTCCTTTTCCACTTTCTCCTTTTCATCCTTTGCTAATTTCCTGCTTCTGCTCAATGAGAGAACAAGATTACTAACTTCCCAACTTTTGAAGATCTAATTAAATGTGTAAATATTGTTCACTTCTTTGTTGACCTAGTTAAATATCATGTAGAGGGAAGACTAGCAGATGTTCTACATATGCTTCATTTTTCTTCTGTTTGGTTTTTTTTTTTCTCCCTCTCCTTATTTGACCCTTACAGGACCTTTTAAGTATTTTGGAGATTAATAGACAGATTCGGCTGTTTGTATACGTAGCAATCCATTAATATTTTAACCCAGGAAATAAAACTTTAAAAAAAGATGCTAGTAATATCTCCAGTATGAAAGTAAATCCCAAAAGAAAACAGATGCTGGTTAAATACCTTCAAGTAAATTATTTTTAAAGGGTTTGGACAATTAGCAGTAAAAATAGGGCACCAAAATCTCTGAAGTCATGCAGGCAAAACTTTCACTGCAGTAATTCAGTCCATACCATCCAGTGATGTAATTTGAAGCATAGAATTTGATTGCTTTGACTGTTTAGAATACTCAACAGAGCTGTAGAATGATATATTGTTGTTAATAGCAATCTAATAAAATTCCAGACAGCCCCACATACTGTGATTACCATTAATAGACTAACATTTACACTAAGCAAGATCTATCTTGGAAGCTAGAATTTGTAGGGTAAGCACAAGTACTGCCAGGTAATTAAAAGGGAAATACAGATTGTTCAGAATGAAGATTAATATATGCATATATACTTCTTGGCCTGAAATAGACTGACAATCAGGTTTCCTGTTCTTTAACAGACTTGAGTTTAAAATGCAGTTTATTAAAATTCTTATTTATATGTTGTCATCCATTGGATTGTGTTTCACTGATTTTCATAGAATCATAGAATCATAGAATGGTAAGGTTGGAAGGGACCTCAAAGATCATCCAGTTCCAACCTCCTGCCATAGGTGGGGACACCTCCCACTAGTACAGCTCACTCAAGGCTTTGTCCTACCTGGCCTTGAACACCTCCAGGGAGGGAGCAGCCACAACCTCCCTGGGCAACCTGTTCCACTGTCCCATCACCCTCACTGTAAAGAACATCCAGTTTAAATTTCACCTCTACTGGTTTAAACCCATTGCCCCTTGTCCTGTCATTGCAAGACCTTGTAAATAGTCCCTCCCCAGCCTTCCTGTGGGCCCCCTTCAGATACTGGAAGGTTACTATAAGGTCACCTCAAAACCTTCTCTTCTCCAGGCTGAGGAGCCCCAACACTCATAGCCTGTCCTTATCGCAGAGTTGCTGCAGCCCTCTGATCATCTTCATGACTCTCCTCTGGACCCACTCCAACAGTTAAATGTCCTTCCTGTGCTGGGGTGGAAGACTGCTTAAGACTACCCTCCCTTTTGATCTACAAATCTTTACAGACTTGGTAATTTGACAAGACAGTTTTGTAGCACTACAAAAGAAATGTCTATTAAAAAAGAACTTGACAAATGACAAAAAGTAGTAAGGTAAACTTAGGGGAAAAAACAGAAATAAATCAAAATACATGTATGAAGAAATCTGCAAAGAGATGTTAAACAATTCTTATTGCTGGGAGTCTTGTCAAATTTTAGCCATGAGAAATGTTGGCATACAAAATCTGTTGGTTGTCAGGGCTACTTCCATAGTAATTGGAAAAGACAAACACTTGGTAAATTTCTTATTCCAGTTTCTTAGAAGCCTCTCATAGTTGCACCTGGTGAAATGTAATTTTAAATTTAGTTTTTACCTCATCTATAAAGCAGAATATTTGCCATGTTTAATTGGTTTCTAAAATGCTTCAAATGAAAAAGAGCAACTCCATAAAACCCTTCTCATCTTGGTTGAGTCAGAAAAGGCTTAATAATCCCTTCAATTTTGTGCCTGTGAGGATAAGGAATGAACAAATGTAGGACAACTGTGGCCATTAAAAATGGAGGAAAGAGACTAAAAAGCAGACATGCCCTTGATTTTTAGAATCATAGAATTCATTCTAAATAAAATTAAATCATAAGAACTGTGTAGTAACTAATGGCTTTGAAACAAAAAATAGTTTTCTTTCAAGGCTTTATTTATTTATTTTTATTAATATTATACAAACATACAACAGCCAAGGTTGGGAAGGACTTCAAAAGATCATCTGCCAACATCTCATAGGCAATAAAGTTTATATGAAATTATCTAGTATCCTCTCCAATTGCATCTCTAGAAAACCTCTAGTGATGAACATTCTGCTGTGTTCAGTGATCGACTATTCTCACTGTAAAGATTCCTTCTTCAATGAAGCTGAAACCCTTCCTGTGTGACTGGTACTCGTTGTGCGCTCATTGTGCGGCTCCTTATGAAGAGAGAGGATCTCTATCTTCTTCATGGCCACCTTTTAAGTGCTGTAATGCTACACTGAGGTTCCCATCAAACTTTCTCATCTTCAGGGAAAAGAAACCTAACTTATTCAGTCTTTCCCTATAGGGCAAATTCTTCAGCCCTTTAGTTGGATTTGTGAGTGTTCTTTGTACCCTCTCCCATTAATTTTCATTTTCTTTAAATCTTGGGGACCAGAACTGGACACACTACTCAAGCTGTGGCCTGAAAGCTGTGAGTAGAATGGGATGATCACACCTGTCTGCTAGTGAATGTGAATGCAGGCCAAGATCTTTTACTTAGTATTTATTTATATTCCAATTGTCAGCTCAATTCCAGTTATACCTTACAATCTTTAAGAACCCTCCTTTTGCACATTTCATAAGGGACTATGAAGAATTCACAGTACAGAAAGATTAAACTAATGAAGGGTGAGAGAAAAAAAAACCAAGGATGAGGTAATGTGCAAATATACATGACATACCAATAAAGAATTTGAAAATAGCATCCCAGTGTTATCATAGTTTCATAGAATCATAGAATAGTAAGGTTGGAAGGTCCCTCAAAGATCATCTAGTTCCAACCCCCAGCAATAGGCAGGGACACCTCCCACCAGTACAGCTCACCCAAGGCCTCACCCAA
>VWZE01018780.1:125968-145534 GCA_013396675.1 Eubucco bourcierii
TTCCTTCCTTCCTTCCTTCCTTCCTTCCTTCCTTCCTTCCTTCCTTCCTTCCTCTTTCAGAAAAGGAGGAAAATTCTACTGAAATAAGATACAGAAGCATTTCACCACACATTGAAGTGCTTGGATCAAACACCAGGATTGCTTCAACTCATTAGGAAAGAAAATCATAAAATGTTTCTTCTGGTATTGATATCTGCAGAAGGTGGACATGTATCAAGGAGTAATTTATTTTTTAATCTTCAGTATCTGAGTTAGGAAAATGAATGTTCTTTCCAAAAGTAAATAAGATGAATATAACAAACTTACCACAGCAATATTGCAAGCAAACAGCAGGAATAACGAGCAAAAAGAGAAGCAAAATATTCCTCAGGGGACTAAATTAGAGCCAAAAGGCCATCATCCACATGTATCATTTTTATGATTTTCCAGGAGTGCTGGTATAGTATATGTCAGAATCTTCAAACAGAACTATATCCATATACACAGTGAAGAAAGAGATGGGAATGTCTGTCTCTGTATATTTAGAGCTTTACTGATCCCTGCCATCATTCTTCTACAAATTGTCAGGCCTCAAGCAGGCCAACTGAAAGCCTTGAGTCACAAGACAGTGATAGGGAATGAAGCAATTTTAGTTCCTACAGACTGGAACCTGACTTCTTTCAGCAGACCCCTTTGTGATTATGGTTGCAGTTTCAGCAAAACTCCTGTCTTCTTGATTCTGCTTGATGAATACTTCATAGTTTGGAATGCAGCAGATGACAGATGTGATGCTGTCACTATGTCACTGAACATCCAGGGCAATAACAGAGGGATTTACCTTAGAGAAGATCTTCAAGAGAGCATTCTTCTTTGTAGACTTAAAGGTAACATCTGCAGATAAAAGAAAGGAAAGGAAAAAAAAAAAAAGAAAAAAGAAAAAGAAAAAAGACAGTTTTCTAATACTAGTCTTGTTAAAATAACTACAGAAAGCCTGGAGAGAAAGAGGATTTAGTAGCCTTACTGAAGGTAAGTGGGATGCTGAAAATGTTTACAACTTCACATGAACTGTTGAGCAAGAAGTTGCTATCACTCTGAGACTTCTCATTTCTCATGTTTTAAATTTTGACTGTTATGAGGAGAGAGAGAAGTCATCCCGTTTAGACTAAAGGTTAGTAAACCAAACTATTTTGAATTAAGGATTTAAACATATGAGTTAATCTTTTACATACCATGCAATCATATGAATCCCCAGAATAAGTCACTGGACATCTTTGCTGTATACCAAAGATACATATTATGATAAATGTAGTTGTCCTGTAAGATTGCTGCCACCAACACCATTAAGTCATTTAAGCTTCATCTTTAAATTTGAATTACATGGTTCTCGTTGTTTTAAATTGAAATGTCACAGTATTTTCACATGGACATTTTCATATCACATCATAAGATTTTTTTTTTCTTTTAAGCTTTATTTCCTTGCTTATCCCTCAGTATCAAATGCAAAAGACTAGTTGTGAATTTATTGTCTATGAGCTTACAAGATTTTGCCGTATGAGATCGCTTTACAAAGTAGTGTCGAGAATTCAGATCTCTTCTTGTTCCTTGTACTTGTCAGCATTTGTGCTATTTTTATAAATCCTCCTCCAGTAAAAGTCATGTTATATTTTTGTGCAAAGTAGTGATATCCTTCACCACATATGCACAACAATCTGTGGTAATTACAGAGTATTCATCCTATATGTAAGAATAACTGAAGTGTGGTTGCGTTTCTGTTAACAATAGAAATTAAATCATGTTTGAAGTTTATAAGAGGCGAAATATTTTAAGAGGATTAGTTTTACTTTTTTGGGGTGTTAGTTTTTTTAAAGTTTTCTGGCTACATCTTAAAAAGGAATTACTTACATGAACCACTTCATTTCAAGGAAATTACATTGTCTGCATTTCTGTAAAAGCAGTAGCCTCAGACCCTCTGACAGAGTTGAGCTCTTCAAAGTAGAAGGGGCATTTTTTTCAGAGCCTACCAGACATGCTGACTAGTTTAAAAACATACTGCTTCATATTTATGCTTTACAATAGGCACAGATATCAAACAAGAGATTAAAGAAAAACAATTGATTTTAAACAGCAGGGTAGAGCAGCAGGCTATCTGTACTTGTTTGGGATTTTTTTTTTCCTGTTACTCATCTGTTTTGTTCTTAGTCTTATGTAAGATACCTTGCAATGTAATGTTAAATTCATGCCTAGATACTTTTTTTCCCTTCAGACTCTGAAAACTAATTGTCAAAAGTTTTGCACAGTCAGACTAGTATCACCAATCTCCCCTTCAGTCCTTGCAAAGAATTACTAGCTTGGTGGAGCCCCTTCCTTTTCATTAATCACACAGCGTTGTCCAGGAGCTTCATCATCAAGGAGTTCCATTAACCGACTTGTTAATCTGGAACCCTCAGCACAGGAAGGACATGGAACTGTTGGAGCGGGTCCAGAGGAGGACCACAAAGATGATCAGAGGGTTGCAGCAGCTCTGCTATGAGGACAGGCTGAGAGAGTTGGGGCTCTTCAGCCTGGAGAAGAGGACGCTTCAAGGGGACCTGATAGTAGCCTTCCAGTATCTGAAGGGGGCCTACAGGAAGGCTGGGGAAGGATTATTTGCAAGGTCCTGCAACGACAGGACAAGGGGCAATGGGTTTAAACTGGCAGAGGGGAGATTTAGACTAGATGTTAGGAGGAAGTTCTTTACAGTGAGGGTGGTGAGGCNCTTGGTCAAGAGATGTGTACAAACACAGAACAGTCTTCTCTTAGATCTTCAACATCAGGCAAAAAGTCTGTACAAATGAAGACTGCATGTCTCATAAGTCTCTCTACTTTTCAGTGAGCACCAAGATACCTTATAAAAATTGTCAGTGGAACATTTTATTTTCCACACTGTGAAGCAGAACGATTTTAGCCTAATTAGATGAAAAAGAGAGGTCAAAAAAATAACAATGTGAAATGTTTATAGATAAGAAACTGTAAAAGCAGTAACTTTTTTTTGCCCTATGACTTTACACTATCCACACAGTGAAAACGACACTGAAGTAGGATCTTATCTTTCTGCAGATTAAGTAATGCAATCAGATTGAGCTGCTTGTCTGTCTGTATTAATGCTCTTCTGCATTCGCATTTGCAGATGTACACAACAGCTTTGCCCTGCTACTGTGTTCTATTGACACTGGTTTGTCGTGGTAGGCCTACATAGGCCAAAATAGGCTTATGCATGTCCTTACCCCTCCATAACATGGTTTCATGTACACGAGGCATTTTTTAGCTGCTGGTAGAACTTCTTCACTCCTACAATCTGAACTTCAAGCCTCGTGATACTTTGCTCTAGCCAGCACTTTCATTTTGAAGTTGACATGATGGCAGCATGGTATTGAACATCAGCATAAGCTTCAAGTCAAACCATGATAGGGGAACAGAGTCAAACAAAAGTCTAGTAACTGCTAAACAAAACCAGATGCAGTCTCATCAGAGCAAGGTCAGAACAAGCAAGATATTTGCCATATGACGATATAGCTCAGTCAAGGGTGACAATCTGTGATTAAATACAACTCCCAAGCCAACAAGCTGAGACCCCATAAGACTTCTTACAGCTTACAGTTTGTGCAATCTTACTTATTTTCCCAAAAGTCTGATTCAAGATTATACAGCTATTCCATTTCAGTGCTGACCTTGGCAGCCAAATCCCTGGGTGATGGAAAAGCTTGCAGGGCAGGCTAGTACCTAAAGCGTTTTAACACAAAATTTCTCAATTCTTTGAGTCTTCTATCTTCAGGCATTCTGTTCAGTTTATTACTATCTAGATATATATCCGTTATGTAATGTCTTTTCTGTGTTTCTATACTATATTCCATATCAATATTTTCTAGTAATATTCTCCTTAATTCAATGTTTTGCAGTTTTTTAAGAGACTATTCTTGAATTTATCTTGGTTCAAATCTCTTGGAGGATTGCCTCACTTTGATGAGGCACTGGAACAGGTTGCCCAGGGAGGTTGTGGTTGCTCCCTCCCTGGAGGTGTTCAAGGGCAGGCTGGACGAGGGCTTGGGTGACCTGTACTAGTGGGAGGTGTCCCTGCCTGTGGCAGGAGGTTGGAACTGGATGATCTTTGAGGTCACTTCCAACCTTACCATTCTATGATTCTATGTTTTAGCAATAAGGAATAAAGGTACTTAATTTAGGTCCCTGAACCCCTTAGGTCTAGATTCAGAGAAAACCAACTCTTGTTGAGAATAAAAAAATGTCAGAAATGAGCCCTATTTTAAAGGTGAAACAGAAATTTGTCTGAAAACCTATATTGTGAGTAAAAGAATAGTTTTGTTGTTGTTGTTGTAGATCTATTTGATCTATTGCCAGCACCTGTTGCTCTCAAATTCTGTGAAAATACAGGGTAAAAATGTGCTTAGTCAAATCCTATGCACACATGGTCTTTGAATGTTCCAAGAGAGACATGTGGTCCATGTGCTGTTTTATAACTCCACTGAAACAGATTGAAAATCTTCAGTAGATCATACCTAGAGTAGATGGTGATAGTGTGACAATGAAAACCCCTCATCAGACAAGGAAGTGTAGATGGGTGCCACCTGATAAATAAATGTGTTACTTTCAATTCTGTTACCGCAGCGCTGAAAACGTGTCACGTTATCTTAGCATTGATTCATCGCGTGCCTAGGAGGAACACTGACAGATTGCTTTAATTAACAGATGTACAAGTGCTGCTGATGTTTCCAAAGTGAAATTTCCTTGCCTCTTGCTGCATGCTATCAGACTGTCATTCTCAGGTGGCAGAATGATAGGATATCAGAGGAACAGCTCTAGCAGCTTTTTATTCTCAGCACTCTGTCTAAATATCTGTGTTAGCAATATGTCCTTGTTCGCAGACACTTTTTATTCTGCAGTCTGCAGAAAAAAAAAAAAAAAAAAAAGAGGCAGCAACTTCCTATGAAAAAAAGTCAACAGTTGGACCTCTTGACTTTCCCCACAAGATGAATCAGATTGATTCTCTATAACAGTATTTTGTTCAAAGAGCTCTGTCACGTAAATAACCAATCTCTTATACTGATGAATCATGAATTTTACTGCAGGATTGTTTCATGATTTCCAGTTATCTGATCTTTGAAGACAAACAGAAGAAAAAAAACAAACACCAAAAAACCAAAAAACCAAAACCAAAAAAACAAACAAAAAATGGCAGAATATAGAATCATCGAATGGTAAGGTTGGAAGGGACCTCAAGGATCATCTAGTTCCAACCCCCTGCCATAGGCAGAGACACTTCCCACTAGTATAGATTACTCAAGGCCTCATCCAACCTGGCCTTGAACACCTCCAGGGAGGCAGCAACCACAACCTCCCTGGGCAACCTGTTCCAGTGCCTCACCACCCTCGCTGGAAAGACCTTCCTCCTAACATCCAGTCTAAATCTTCCCTCTGCCAGTTTAAACCCATTGTCCCTAGTCCTGTCATATGATCCAATCTAACACAGATGTCCACTTTAAACTTAAATTGTAGGTATCTAGCAAAACCTTCTTGCAAAGAAATTTATCTTAGTTCCTTAGATATTAATAGATATATCATTAGATGTGTTTCAAGCATTCATAAGAAAATCCAGTTCACCCAAGCGTTTAAATTAGGCAGATAGAATATCTTTCTGCGGAACGTAAAAGGTCAACTCAGTACTACATCATATCTTTTTATAGTTTATAGTCTTTCTGAAGTTTGGGAGGTTGGACTTAGATTTTAACTTCAATACAAATTCTGTTCAGAAATTTGAATTAATAAATGTTGATGTTTATGTCTGTACTTGTGTGCAGCAAAGCCATGAGACTTTAAATAAACATCCTGTTTTATGCTGCAAGTTGGAACTGATTGCATGTCCAAGTCTTACTAAAGAAGCACAAGTTTCCTGAAGCAAAGTTTCAGGCATAGAATCTCATAAAAATTAAATAATTTAATAGCATGGTACAACAACAGGGTCAGTTTGAGTTGGATGCTTCCACAGATGGATCCTAAAGCAAAGAAATGGCTGTGTACCTATAGCTTTACAGACTGCATGAATCCTCTGTGTGATCTTTTTGTGTCTTCCACGTGCCCCTTGGTCCAATGGTGATTCTGACCTCGGAACCTCCAACACCTTATGACTCTTCCTTGCATTGATTTATGTCTCCAAGTAGCAGGTTGTTATCTTGACTAGATGGAGCTGCTGTTGATGGTTATAGCCTTGAAGTTTCCCAATCTTTTGATTTTCTCTGGTTCTGGAGGCACTATTTTGACTGTTTTAGGTACAGTTCAGTAAACCCAAGTACAAATCCACTGCTTGCAGCCTAAGACTTGAGGAAATCTAGCTACTCATGCTAAGTAAGTAAAGCTAAGCAAGTGGCATACCAAATCACACAACATTATAATTATAAATAATTAATTCTATTTAAAACCTATTTATTAAACAACTACTACCCCTTAACAACCTTCAAAAAGATAGTTTTAGACTTTTGTTTTTCTCTGCCTATCTTACCCATTTATTTACTCGTCGAAGGCTTGAAGTCTCCAAATAAATGTGATTACTGATAAAGGCACAGTTTACAGGGACAGTATGCTGAGTAATCAATGAAAAAGAGGGAAATCTAGTCACAAGAATTTTGATATTGTTCACTAAGTATTTGCCTTAAGGAAGTCATACTTCAAGAGGTGATCGATATATCTGTAGACATATTCAATAACCAACAGCTTTATATTTTAATTTCTCTCTGTGGTGTGGATGAAAAGCCATAGCTGAAAATAATTCATTACTGGAAAAGTTCTGAGTATAGAAACAGAATGCTCATTTTTGATAAATGGCCAAGAATACTAGCAAAATTACTTGCAGTGTCCCATGGGCTTTGAGCCATTTCAATTCTTCACACAGCAAATGTGACCTTGAGATTTAGAGGTAAGTCTTGGCAGTTATCCTGAACTCCATGAACACTTTCATAAGAAAAAATACAGTCGGACAAAGAACAGGTATGAAAACATTCCTGAATGGAAATTCAGTGTTAAAGAATTCAGTATCATATTGGTAAACAAATTCTGGAAGGAAACATCAGAAAAACAAACAAACAACAAAAAAACCCCAACAAAACAGCCAAAAATTCCATCTTTCCAGTAAAACCCCAACAAAACAGCCAAAATTTCCATCTTTCCAGTAAGTGTAAAAATTGTTCTCACTGAAGTCAGTTTTAATACGAGCAATTTAGCTTACCAGTTTATCCTTCTGTTATGGATTGAGTTGAACCTGCTGCTGTTATTCATACCATGATGCAGTCACGCCACCTTTGAAAAATAAAAGTACTAACTGGATCAAAGTATTATGGGGCTTGAAGTTCAGATTGAAACATAGGTGGTTTCCTATTGTGGTTGCTGCTTCTGAGTTCTGGAATTTTGGGTGGGTTTTTTTTCTGCAGGTAATGGTGGCAGAAATTGGAGTTGGGTAGCTGCTGGTTTTGGTTTTCTGGGTTATGCAGTTTTTTCACTTATATTTCCCTGTGCTTCTTCTGCAGATAGGCTAAGGTAAGATAAGCATGCATTGTATTATTTGATTAATTAAATTATTAGATAAGGTAAATATGAATTGTGCTTATGATACATTATAGTAAACTCTCATCTTATCTCTTTGTCTCAACCCTGAGTTTTTGTCCCAGGTTGAGAACTATAAGTTTAAAAAGAGTCCTCTGGGGACTGGAAGATTGTTACTCAATCCCATAATTCTGCTATCTCTTCATAAGCTCACAGTAAGGCAGCCTGTGCTCCTTTCCTCCCCCTCCAGCCTTCTGTCGGGCAGGAGCTGCGTTATCGGGACAAACATGTAAGGATAGACCTGGTTTGGGGCCTCCAAAGGTTGTGCTTAGGCCTCTTGGATGGCAGAGGCAAGGAGTGGGAGGGAGGATTGGAGCACTGGGGATGATAGATTTAGTTTTGGATTGGGGGAAAATTCAGGAGGTTCGCTTATGGATTCTGTATCTACTTTGCAATTTCTATCTGTAACACTCTCTCCAAATATAATTCTGGTTTTTTTTTTTCTCCAGTTCATTTGAGAACTTTACTCTGTTGGCTCTTTAAACCCACAACAGTTTTGTATGTTACTCTTCCTCTCACTTTTGTGTTGCGAGAGAAGGAAGTTTAGCCCTTGCACTAAACCATTACATCTTTAACTTACACTAGCTTTAAGACTACAACTGTTCCCAAAGCTGTCACTTGTTCCAATTTGTTTCTCATTGGTCACCACATTATGAGGACAGACTGAGAGAGTCGGGGTTCTGCAGCCTGGAGAAGAGAAAGGTTCCAGGAGACCTTAGAGTAGCCTTCCAGGATCTGAAGTGGGCTACAGGAAGGCTGGGGTGGGACTATTGACAAGACCTTGCAATGCCAGGACAAAGGGCAATGGGTTCAAACTGGCAGAGGGAAGATTTGGACTGGATGTTAGGAGGAAGTTCTTTACAGTAAGGATGGTGAGGCACTGGTACAGGTTGCCCAGGGAGGTTGTGGTTGCCCTCTCCCTGGAGGTGTTCAAGGGCAGGTTGGGCGAGACCTTGAGTGAGCTGTACTAGTGGGAGGTGTCCCTGCCTATGGTAGGCGGTTGGAACTAGATGATCCTTGAGGTCCCTTCCAACCTTACCATTCTATGATTCTGTGATTCTATGGTACACGAAAATTGATTTGAAGATCATTTACCTGCTCCAATGATCGATGATGAAGTATAAATGAGAAAATAAAACTATATTAAATAGAAAAGAAATTAGCTGAATGTTACCATGTACCACATATACCAGATTTGGAATTCTGAGATTGTCATGGATCAAGTGGTCTTTTAACCTTCAAGACACTGAAATTAGTACACTCTATGAGATGTTGAAAGAGGACATTCAGAAAGTATTTAAAAAAGACAGAAAACTGGAGTCTCTTTCTACCTTGAATATCTTCATACACAATGACAAAGGAATTCCCACCTGTGTATTTAGGTATTTTTGTATTTTACTATTTTATATTAAAAAAAAAATGTAGGGGAGGTGAGGTTGGAGGTTCAAGTGATATAATTCAGTGTTTTACTCCATTTATATGTTATTCTATACTAGTTTACTTGGAGCAATAAAAAGACATTACTTTGGTAAACTGGCATATAGCTTAAAATGGGGAGGAATGCAAGAGGTTTTGATGTCTGGGTCGTTGCTAATACTAACATTTTAAGAGAGATATTTTATTTTAAGAAATATTTTCACAGAGAAACAGATTAGGAAGAGCAGGGCACGAAGAAGGAGGATACAGAAAGAGCAAGCTGTAGAACAGAAATCAAAAGAATGAAAGAATCAAATTCACCCCAAGAGTGCAGTGTGAGTAACATCGCTCTCTACTTGGGATCCCAGAGTCTTTGTAATTTATCTCAGGACCTCTGAGAACCCTGACTAGTGGCACATCTGAATTCCTGGTTTGTCTTCAGCATTACATAAAGCTAAGATACATCTGAATTTCTGGTTTGTCTTCAGCATTATGTAGTTAAGATATTTCTTGGCCTCATTGGAAAAAAAAAAAAAAGCTAACTAATGAAAAGAAGAAGAAAAAAATTCCTGTATTTAATTTTAATACTCCACCATGCAAGGTAAAAAAAAAAAATCATCTAATTGCAGTCAAAATAAAAAGAAATACATATTTGGTTTCTGTTTATGAGTCCATCTCCTTATCTCGTTCTTTGTCACACAGTTCAGCACTCTCATTAAGTCCAAAGTGAGACAATGCCAAAGTGTCCCACAGTGTAATAGAGATCAATAGCTTAAGTTTCCATACTGGGTGACACCTGACCCTGTACAATTTAATTAGGTATCATGCTGGAATTCTTATGATTTTTCTTTGCTTTCTTTATTCAGTCAGTTACTGGTTTGGTTCGGAGTTATTTATAGCTGTACACTGTGTGAACATGTGAAACAGAATCATAGAATCATAGAATCACCACCCTCACTGCAATGAACTTCCTCCTCACATCCAGTCTAAATCTCCCCTCTACCAGTTTAAACCCATTGCCCCTTGTCCTGTCATTGCAAGATCTTGTAAATAGTCCCTCCCCAGCCTTCCTGTAGGACCCCTTCAGATACTGGAAGGCCACTCAATAGTCTCCTCGAAGTCTTCTCTTTTCCAGGCTGAAGAGCCCCAACTCTTGTAGCCTGTCCTCATAGCAGCCCTCTGATCACCTTTGTGGCCCTCCTCTGGACCGCTCCAACAGTTCCATGTCCTTCTTGTGCTGGGGGCTCCAGAACTGCACACAGTACTCCAGGTGGGATCTGACAAGAGCAGAGTAAAGGGGGAGAATCCCCTCTCTTGCCCTGCTGGCCACACTTCTCTTGATGTAGCCCAGGATTTGATTGGTATGTCCCATTCTTAGAGTGTTAAAAAAGAATTTTCTCTTTGAAAGCCCTTTATAATTATGGAGAGGTTCCAGAACTATGTATTCTTTTTTTTTTTTTTAGCAACAGACAAAACTCCTTTGTATTATTTCAGTAATTCTATGCCTGGCTTTTATCTCATAACTGTCAGATTTGAATTCACATAATTTGCTTTATAGCATGATATAATGATTTATTTCAACTAGTAATCATCCCAGCAGTTCTCTTCTACTCAGATTTATGTAAACTGCATCCTTCCCTAATTTAAACAATTCCCCAGTTCCTCTTATTTTTATAGGGATTTGAAGTCTTCCAGTTTGACATTAAAGATTTTGTATAATTGCATTCCTACCTATGCTTGGGATCTTGTTTCCTATTTTCCCATTAACTTTCAATGATCACAGACTTTCTACTAAACACTATTTTGGGATCTTTTCCTTCTACAATTTCCTTTGCTTTGTGTTTAAATGATGTGGGTTGTACAAAACATCTTTGACATGATAACTCTGGGCCTTGAAGCTGATCCTTGGTAGAATCCACAGCCCCAGGTAAGCAGGGAAAGCCAAATGGGGTTCATACAAATCAGCATGTAGTTATTATGCATGAAATTCCGGGAAGGCAGTTGTGTATTAAACCTGTCACCTTATGGATTTAAAATATTTATCTCTGAATCCTTAGAAGAGTTAAGGATTTGCACCTCTTCTTTCAAGACTCACTCAAATATCTTCAAAGTGTACTTTGGTTAGTGCTGTTCAGTACTGAGTGACCTATCATTGATGTGGGTTCTCATTCCCAGATATTCTCCAGCTGATTTTAACAGCTCTGGCATCACAGACCAGTCAGCACACACTTTTAGGAGCTTCTGAAGATTTTCTCTGAAAACTTTGAATGGTATGATACTTTCTTTGTAGAGAGAACATGCAGGAAGTAAAGAGGAATATTTCAGCATATCTCCTCCTGTCAGCATAATTATTCTGGCAGAAATTAAGGGTAGATTACTTATCAGTTACATTAGATGTAAATAAGACATGTATCTTTAGACTGGATGTCAAGAGGAAGTTGTTTACAGTGAGGGTGGTGAGACACTGCAACTGGTTGCCCAGGGAGGTTGTGGCTGCTCCCTCCCTGGATGTGTTCAAGGCCAGATTGGATGAGGTCTTGAGTGAGCTGTACTAGTGGGAGGTGTCCCTGCCTGTGGCAGGGGGTTGGAACTAGATGATCCTTGAGGTCACTTCCAACCTTACCATTCTATGATTCTATGATTCTATGATCTAACCTATGACTGAAGGAATAGAACCATTGTCCTTGTCCAGTTTTACGTTCCTCATGTTCCCAGCTGCAGATCAGTAAAGATTTGAGGTTGTATGATAGTTTCTACTCTTATGTTCAGTTCATCAAAGTATTGCATTAATATGAATAAGAAATTGGAAAAAAAACCCCAAATAGATCTGAAAGAGTGAATTATCTTTCCTCAGCAAAGGTGGAAAGCATTCTGCAAACCTCTTAAAGGCACAAAGAAACTTAAAGCAAGTTGTGCCATTTTTCTGGAATCAGTAACTGTGCATCGTAAATTATTTGTCTGACATACACATCCTGCTTGGCCACTGAAAATGTGAATATCTCCCTTATTTCACGGTTTTCTTCATCCTCTTGATAGAGATAATGTTAGCAACCTTTTTAGTGCTGTTGTGCAATTGAGAGTGGATGCACAAAATTCACTTTTGCAGTGCTGTAAAGGTGTATGCAAGGCAAGATATGGAAACTTTTCATGGGGATCTCCCTAGTTTGTGGATGTATAGAGTATTCATATCCATACCTTTACCATTAGCAAAAGACTGTTTCATAAAAAAGCAAAAGCTCTAGAATTTTGTATTCTGGGAGTATCACTGAGTCTTTAAATATATTGACTGTTCTCATACAAAATCAACCATGCCTTGAACTCTTCACTTGTTTTCCCTTTTCCCTCACCCTTCTTACTCTAATGAAACACAATGGATATTCTCATCAGAAGACACCAACTATTCTCTGAAGAGATGAAAACAAGCCTAGTATCTTGCAAAAATGTTTTGTTTACGCATATGGAGGGAGTATTACTATATTTTATTCATTAATAGTTTTAAATTACATGGAGGCACTCAGTTATGAAAAGCAACAGACATAATGACATCCCTGGGCCTTTTCTGAATGTCTACTAAGGCGTTTTCTTTTTGTAAACACAAAAAGAAAATAAAAAGTAAACAATTAGAGGAAATGATCTATTATTCCACAAAGTTCACAGGAGCAAAAATTTCAGCCCTTTCTGCACTCCTAAAATAAACAAATAAAAGGGAATTGGACACAGGGGAGGAATTTCATTACATTTTCTAATAATGGCATATCTGAGAGCCCATTAACAGCAATATCCAAATAATCTCCTCTGTCAAGATCTCATTTTAGATAAAAGACACAGGAATAAAAAAAGAAAAGGATAAAGCTTTTATAAGGATGACATTTTCCTTTTTATTGTTATGATGCCTTTTTATTAACATGTATTAATACTGTTTGGCAGGATATTATCTATCAGTGCTTTTACTCAAAGAACCTTGCCCCTAAATACATTTGCATGTCTATAATACAGTGAGTTGCAATTCTGCAGATACTTGAACTAATACTTACTTTTGACTACATACAAATCTTTCTGCTTTCAAAATGTGGTGAGAGACATGGACTGTCTCCTAAATTGAGGTTGAGATGTACAGAATATGCTAAGCGGGCTGAGGCAGGTTATCTCTGTGCAGACCATTTCTCAACTGCTGCTCTGTGGAAGCCCACATTTGAGTTTCTTTTTACCATACTGAAAAGCTCTGTGACTGTCTTATGTATCCATGTGACACAGATCCAGATACTGTGGTTCTGTCACATACCTTTCAGAAAAGATCTTCAAACAGATCTCTGTGAGACCAGGTGCTGCAGAAAAACTCAGTGTTCTGGTTCTTTGCAGAGCATGGTTACAGTGTTGGGAGCTGTCAGCTCTTTCACACGTTATATTAGCCTTCCAGTATCTGAAGGGGGCCTACAGGAAGGTTGGGGAGGGACTATTGACAAGGTCTTGCAATGACAGGACAAGAGGTAATGGGTTTAAACTGGCAGAGGGAAGATTTAGACTGGATGTTAGGAGGAAGTTCTTTCCATTGAGGGTGGTGAGGCACAGGCACAGGTTGCCCAGGGAGGTTGTGGCTGCTCTCTCCATGGAGGTGTTCAAGGTCAGGTTGGAGGAGGTCTTGAGTGAGCTATACTAGTGGGAGGTGTCCCTGCCTATGTCAGGGGGTTGGAACTAGATGATCCTTGAGGTCCCTTCCAACCTTACCACTCTATGATTCTATGTTTCTCAGTAGTTCAGTGTTTTGTTGCTCCAGTACGCATCTAGGTAGTGTTCATCTGTTTAATCAGTCTCAGTATTACAGTGGTCTGAGAGATGGTTTTGATGTCTTCAATTGAGAGTCTATCAGTGTGCCTAAAGATGTATTTGGTATAAGCAAGGTTATCTAACCTACAGTTTGGGAACTCATTTGGACTGAGATATACCTGTGTTCCAGTCCATGCTGATGATTTAGGCATTAACTTGCCTTTCCCTGTCATTCTCACAACCATCATTTCTTGCATCTATCTCCTTGTCATATTACATTGTGTTTGTGCACTGTACAGATTTTGATGTATTCATTTGTGTGCCATGTATACTTTCAAAGTGCCAGGAATTGCTTGCAAAATTTCTCATTGCACAAAAGTTGATGTGAATCAGATGTTTCTAAACTTCACAGCATTAGAGGGTACTACAACCATAACATATCTTTATTATTGTTGAGATTCTTATGTTCTCCATTTAAGGGAAAATAATTTGTGTCCAGTCCTGACTTTTCCATATCATTTGTTTCTTACCTTATTTATTCTAACTGACTGTCTGCACTTTACATTATTTTCAAGTTACCAGGGAGTTTGAGCAAACCATATTTAAATTATCAACCCTGATTGCTTTCAGGAAATGAAAGAATGCTTAATAACATTCCTCTGGGTGATATAATTTATAAGGTGACAGTCTATGGGGACAAATTGCTACATAGATGTGTAGAACTTTGTTCATAGACAGAAATTAAAACATTTCTCTCAGAAGTCCTCATTGATTTCATTCAAGACTGTAAAAGGGTGACAAAGTTGGGTCAAACTTCCTGCAGATATGCTCAGAAACCTTAAGAGAAGCTAACGAAATAATGGTTCCTATGGCAACTAAATGTGGCAGCATTATATTTATTAATTATGCATACAAACAGAAGAAATTGCAAGACACAAAATGTTCGTGATGAATCAGGATTTCACACTGGGAACAAGCAGTTATTATTTATAATGAAAATGGTGTGTTTATTCTTTCATAGTACGAAACAAGAGCAGGAAAGCAGAAGCAGATAAACAGATATTTATTGTCTATAGGTAGGATGCTATGTCATAGCTACAGGATTAGATACAGTTACTCTAATATGAAAATGTTCTCCTGCTTTTTAACATTTATTTTTTTCTTAATTAAATTCCTTTTAGGTAATTACATCATAAAAATCAAGTCCACAGACATGGCTTCCCTACTATAATAATCAGTGTCCATGGGGTCAGAGCAAGATTTGATACAGTGTGACTTGGTTTTTACTTCTGTTTTTCTCATTTGTTTGTTTTTTAATGAGTGCTGTTGACCATAAAACCTCCACTTTGGAACGAACAGTAAGTTCCAATAGGCCTCAGGCCTCTTCACACTCTAGTCTTTTCTCAGTACTATTAAATCCTTTCTGAAATATACCACATTTGATATTTTCTCTTATCTGTTACTTCTATAATTTTACTTCTATAACAGGATAAGCAATCAATTTTTCTGCTAGCATCAATTCTTTTTATACCTGGTCTAAGTAGTATTGTAAAATCATTATTCTGTCTTACAAGCCTTTTCTCATCCATCTTCTCCTTTTCTACTCTGTTTTAATATTGTCTCTTAAATTATGAGAAAAAAAACTTTCAGGAAATGCTAGAGCTGCAGCTGTTATGAAGGAGCAGTAGCATAGTTTATTTTCTTTGCTGCTTGGGATACAGAAAATATTTGGAACTTTAAAGATTATAATGATGGATTTCAGCACAAGAAAACAGCATAACTGGAATTAAGTGGACACTGACATTAAATGTAGCAATTGCAGTGACGAAACCCTGACTGGAGTGTGCCCATTGAGCTGAATGACCTGTCCCTGCTAGCAGCCATTCTCTCAAGAAAGAGAGATGAGGCATAGCTGTGTGAATTCTAATAGGAATAGGGGTTATGCCAAAGTGATTTCTGTGCTAAGCTTCAGTTCTTCCCTCCTGATTTGGAGCCGCTCTGCTTGCCAGCCTGCAAGCAGCAGCATTTGAGATCATTTCTCAGTGCTGAAGATTGTGGAAGGCTGGTCCTGTGTCTTGTCCCAGTTCCCTTGGCAAATGCCTTCACCAGGAATCTTACCAGAAAGACTGCCTGCAGTAGAACCTTGGAGCTAGCAAGGGAATATTTACAGCTCACTTGTAGTCAGACATTAAGCTCATGCTGACCATATTCCAAGCTCACCTTCCAAACCAGGTCAAACCTCTAGCCACAGTCGACATTGTGCCAGACCCAAGGTAATATGTTCTGCTTGGAAGACTTTATACCATATCAACATGGTGATCTGGGTGATGGAACGCAAGCAAAAAGAGTTTGAGTTGTTGCTCAAAGCTGTATAAAGACACAACCTTGAGTCCAGATACCATCAGTAGCCACAATGGAAGTGAATTTTTTCTTGGTACACCTCCAAGTTTTGTACAGTTTGTGTTGCAAACTAAACTGTTGCACAATTAGAACCCATTGTATTTTGATGTTAGGAGGAAGTTCTTTACAGTGAGGGTGGTGAAACACTGGAACAGGTTGCCCAGGGAGGTTGTGGATGCTCCCTCTCTGGAGGTGTTCAAGGTCAGGTTCAAGATCTGTACTAGTGGTAGGCATCCCTACCTATGGCAGGGGGTTGGAACTAGATTATCTTTGAGGTCTGTTCCAACCTTACCATTCTATGATTTGCAACATCAGTGTGGATGTTAGAGAGTCAGAGAAATAACTCTGAAAAAGCCTCATAGTGCTATTGCCAGATTTTAAGGTAAGCTACTAAAAACAACAGCTGGGGATGGCAAACAGAGAAAATCTAAAATCTAGTATGGCACAACACTGGAAATAAGAGGTAAAAGCATTTTTAATATTTCTTTTTCAAAGATTGTTTGTGGCACATTTCAAATAGAGAAAAATCTTCATCACTGCAGTATTTAGAGTGTCAGGTGCTAGTAAAAGATGGCTTCCAGTCTGCACCAGTCAGCACATTACCATATTGTTGCATTTGGTGCGAATGAACTTCAAACAGGATTCAGCTTAGGCAAGTACATCACATTCAGACTTGAATGATGATGCACTTGAAATGCGTAGAAATAAATGGGAAGATTGTTTCCCTGCTGGAAACTCGTACACTTGGGTGCCTGATCAGCTCATAATTCTCATGTGGGAAACTTGCCTGTGGAGGAACTCTATAGAAACAAGACCAAAATAAAAGCTGTCTGTCACTGTACTCATAAAAAAAGAGTGGATTGTTTGCCTCAGAAAAAAATGTGAGTTAGCTGGCACAGTGTCTTTGAAATTCTCATGGAAGAGTAGGGACTAAATAATAAATGATAATAGCATATAACTCAAAGATCCTTCAATCTCCAAACACTTTATGTAGCTCATGACACTGTGACAAAGAAAGGTGGAATATTTACTCTATATCACACAGCAGGTCATCAGTATGGCCAGGAACAATATCCCAGTTATCTTGAGATCAAATCCACTGCCCTATCCCCAGGACACATTGTGCTTTCCACTACTGGCAGCTAAGGAATGCCAGGAAAACAAAGCAGTGACAGTCATAAGGTACAGTTAGTCAAATATAGCTCAGTCGTTTTGCATGTGCAGTGTAGAGATGCTTAATAAATTCCAGATTTTTCTAGCTGAACCTTCATCCTTATTTTGATTGTTTCATTTACTTTCAAGTGCACTTGCCAAAAAAAATACAAAGCTGAAACTGATATTCAGAGCTTATTTATTAGGTTTTCAAGTGTTTTCAAAAAGCATTACCTCTTTAAAATTCCAAACAAATCAAACCAGTTGGAGAAGTCTGTGTGCTTGTGAGTGTAAACAAATATGACTAAATGACAAATATGACTTTTTGTGACAGGATGTACCAGCCAGGCACTTTTGAATTTAACAGCCGCTGCTGTTTCCAAAAGCCTGGGTTGGTTTTTTTTCCTACTAGTATAGAAGAGATCTGTTTTTAAAAAATAATTACCAAATAGTAAAAATATTTTTTTCTTAGGTAGGCTACCCTTAAAGGGAAGGAACTAACCTGATCCAATGTCTCCAAAGGAAATTACACTGGTGGATGTTGCAGAAATAAAAAACACACACACGAGGCGAGCAAAAAATTGTGCGGATCTTCAGTACAGTTCATACAAGACTTATGTAAAAGTGTTAATAGAGACATTGTTCCCATGCAGCTGTATTAAATCTACCCTAGAGATATGAAAAAACAGACTGTGACAATGAATGGATAACTAAGTGTAATAGTAACAGGAAATGTCACTAAATGTCATTAAAGCCAGGCATAACCTAAATGATGGCAGTTGGTTAGTATAATGGAAGGATATAATGAGAATATGGCATTTGCTTTAAGGACAGTAGGAGATTCAGACTAGTGAATTACTTTAGCAGTAACAGTCAGCTGAGCAGGAAAGTAACTGGTCATACTGCCAAAAAAATTGTAAGATTCATAGCAAATCTACAAACACAAAACCCTTTAAAGTAAAAAGCAAAAAACAATCACCGTTATGAGGTGCAACAATAAGTGGAAACACGAATTGCTAGAAGAATTCTCTCACAAAGCCTGTTTCTTTCACAGTTTCACAACGACTGGATAACTAAGGTTGCTAGAAACAAACTTAATTTCTTCAGAAAAGCCACAGAATCCCAGTATTTACATATATCTCAAGGAAGTCTTGATGCCATGAAGGAAAAAGTAATTATTATTTTCAGGTATTTGGTCCCTCCACCTTGGAACAAACCTCGGCTTCAGAGTTGTGTAGAAAAACTACTCTTTTGAGTTACAGAAGAAGGATAGTCGATACTCTGGAGATGCAGTTCTACTATAATGCTTTCCAGAGGAAGCTGAGGTGGAAAACAGAACTCAAAATTCTTGGCAGGAGACACTTAGCAGTAAATGTGTGGACCTGGAAGTTCAAGGATAGCCTCTATCATCAATTCTTCTAGGCAGGAGACTGTGGTGAATTATTGCTGTTTCAAAACATACATTTTTCAATGGGTGAATGGAAACTGGTAAATTGAGACCTATGGTAACCAGAATATAGACAAGGAGGTCACTGCATAGGTGACTGTATTGGTTGGAGTTTAAGCTTCCCAGAGGGACTCAAAATACAGCTAACATAAACCAATAAAATAATAGCAGGATACCTTCCCCTCTGCCCCCCTTTGGAAACTTTTGTGTTTGTTTTAGATACACAAGTGGGTTAAAAAATCTTATCCAATCTTACTACAGTGATATGGCTTTTCATGAAGAAGTCACAGTGACAGTGGACAAGGGAAGGGCAACAGATGTCATCTACCTGTACCTGAGTAAGGCATTTGACTCTGTCCCACATGACATCCTGGACACCAAACTGGAAAAACATGGACTTGATGGATGGAGCACTGCTGGATAAAGAATTGGCTGGATGGTGGCACCCAGAGAGTGGTGATCAAGGGCACAATGTCCACCTGGAGACCAGTGACAAGTGGTGTCCCTCAGGGGTCAGTGCTGGGACCAGTGCTGTTTAACATCTTTGTCAGCGACATGGACAGAGGAATCAGTGCACCCTCAGCAAGTTTGCAGATGACACCAAGCTGTGTGGCACAGTCGACTTGCTAGAGGGCAGGGATGCCATCCAGAGGGACCTGGACAGGCTGGAGAGGTGTGCCCAGGCCAACCTGATGAAATTCAATAAGGCCAAGTGTAAGGTCCTGCACCTGGGTAGGCACAATCCCAAGCACAAATACAGGCTG
>VWZE01018780.1:155045-168444 GCA_013396675.1 Eubucco bourcierii
ACTGCAGGCTCATGTTGAGCTTTTCATCACCCCAGACTCCAAGGTCCCTTTCCTCAGGGCTGCTCTCCAGCCATTCACCACCCAGCCTGTATTTGTGCTTGGGATTGTGCCTACCCAGGTTAGATTAAGTAAATCAGTTGGGATTGGGATTGTGCCTACCCAACTGATTAAGTAAATCAGTTCTTTCCAGAATTACAGGTTGAGAGAAATCCTTATCCTTGCAAGTGGTTATCTTTACCTGTGCTTGATCTCGGTTTCTGTATGCAGTGAAGGTCCTGGTTTAAAATGCTATGAAGTACATAGTGGTGTTAAATTGAATTGCTTTTTTATTGGAGAAGAATTAAATTATACATAATTTTGCAATGTGGACTCAAGTATTCTATTCATCCTTGGCTTCAGCCTTGCAATGGCATGCAAAGCATTCCATATTGCAATATGTCACGTAACTAGGAAACATCTACATGAAGCAGGCAATTTTCTTCACATGAATATTACTCTATGTTTGATGTGCAAATGCTGAAACAATTAATAAATTACTTTAGATTTTTTTCGCTTATGATTCTTCCTTAATGGGTGGAAATATCAAGATGAACATGTGTCAGTCCTCTTACAAGAAACAATCCATGAGGACAGGCTACAAGAGTTGGGGTTCTTCAGCCTGGAAAAGAGAAGACTTCAAGGAGACCTTCTAGTAACCTTCCAGTATCTGAAGGGGGCCTACAGGAAGGCTGGGGAGGGATTATTTACAAGGTCTTGCAATGACAGGACAAGGGGCAATGGGTTTAAACTGGCAGAGGGGAGATTTAGACTGGATGTTAGGAGGAAGTTCTTTGCAGTGAGGGTGGTGAGGCACAGGCACAGGTTGCCCAGGGAGGTTGTGGCTGCTCCCTCCCTGGAGGTGTTCAAGGCCAGGTTGGAGGAGGCCTTGAGTGAGCTGTACGAGTGGGAGGTGCCCTGCATATGGCAGGGGATTGAGACTAGGTGATCCTTGAGGTCCCTTCCAACCTTACTATTCTATTCTATTCTATTCTATTCTATTCTATTCTATTCTATTCTATTCTATTCTATTCTATTCTATTCTACGCTATGCTATACTATGCTATGCTATGTTATGCTATTTATTAATATCAATATTAATAGCTAAAACAAAATCCAACAAACAAAAAACCCACCAAAACCCTCAACAAACAAACACCTCCTCCTCAAAAAAACAAAGAAACAAAAAACCAAACCAAAACAACAAACAAAACCCCCAACAAAACACACCAAAATCAACCACAAAACCCGTACATGCATTTTATATCAATGTCCCCAGTAGGGACATAGGTAGATGGGAAGAAAATTTTGGACTGTTTTTTGTTTAAACAGACCACCAGAGGAAAGGATACTTTTTTCTCTGTATCACAGAGCTGTATTGAGTGTTGACTTACTTCCTTATTGTAGTTTCTGTTAAACTTCATAAAGCAAAGTTTATTGTAAGAAATGTCAAATCTGAACTGTTTCAGTCTAATGAGAAGCAGGGTGTTGAAGAAGGAAACAGCTCTGAATGTAATGCTATATTGTATGATATTCTTTGATACAGAGAATATTTCTCCTATTTTAGAAGCTTAATATAATTAAAAATGCAAAAGGTGTAAGGCAATTATGAAAATTCTGTTGAGTTTTATTGCTCCTGTAATATTAATGCCCTGTAAAATATTAATTACACTACAAAATTAACAGTGGTGATTTATAGTTTTTTTTAAGGATTGCTTTTTGCTCTCACGAACATAGAGGATTTTGATAGGAAATAGCAGCCTGGCTATCTGATGAATAAATTCAAATAAAAGGTAAACAGGTAGGGCACTAAAGAGGACAAAAAAATAAAAGGAGAAACCGAATATGTGTCATGGGTTTAAAGAGCTGACAGAGTGAAGCTCCCAAATGAATTGGAGGAAAAAAACCCCAAAAAACAGAATTATATTTTGAGAGCGTTACAGATAGAAATTACAAAGCAGATACAGAATCCATGAGTAAACCCCCTGAATTTTCCCCCAACTGAAAACTACGTCTATCATCCCCAGTGCTCCAATCCTCCCCCCCACTCCATGCCTCTGCCATCCAAGAGGCCTAAGCACAGCCTCTGGAGGCCCCAAACCAGGTCTATCCTTACATGTTTGTCCCGATAATGCAGCTCCTGCCTGACACAAGGCTGGAGGGGGAGGAAAGGAGCACAAGCTGCCTTGCTGTGAGCTTGTGAAGAGATAGCAGAATTATGGGACTGAATAACAATCTTCCAGTCCCCAGAGGACTCTTTTTAACCTTATAGTTCCCAACCTGGGACAACATGTAATATAATGTCTTTGTAGAAATCTGAATTCTGCTTTAAAATCAATGTTTTGATTCTGCCCGAATCTGCTATGGAAAAAAAAAAAATATATATATATATAATTCTTATTTTTTTTAAAACTCTCTCACAAAACAATTCTAAAATAGTCATCTTCCTGTTCCTTAAAATGTAGGTATGTATTAAAACTTTTTTCGTAGTCTGAGGCATTTTTACACTCTTGATAGGTCATGTCATGTGCATAAATTCTCTCAGGAATTATTCCCACTGATGAAATCAGAAGGGGAAAATACTACTTGAAAGCAGCATTAAATATTTGTTGTGTTATACTAACACTCAGTTATTTGTGTTTTTATTAAGTAAATGTCAAGGGAAGAGTAATACTAAAGCAAAACATTTATCCTTGAATCTTCAGTGAAAAATTACAGTGCTAAAGAATTTGTGTGCGTGCATTACCAGCAAGGTATAAACTTCATTCCATGTGCTTTGTAAACAAATCATTAGAGTATTACTACAATACTTCACAACACTGAAGTATGAAGACCTGCAAGTTTTTGTTTTTGGTTTTTTTTTTTTTTTTATTACTAGCAATCAGCTGCTTCTCAGTATGTTTCTCAAGGCATTAATACTACTACTTCTCTTATGGTCTTTTTTCTTTTTCTTTTTCTTTTTTTTTTTTTTTTAAACCACTCTGCTACTTTTACTGTAGTAGAATTTGGCAATTAAAGGTGGACAGTTACAAAACGTGTTCAAGGAAGGAACATCCATTGCAATCTTTCTAAAAATTAAATAACCAAGATACCTCAGCAGAAAACTGGAACAGTGCTTAAATGCTTATGCTTCTCTGTTTAGTCCCACTTTGAGAGTCTTAAAAAGTCTTGATGACACTTAAAGGCAGAATAATTCTGAGAGTATTTTACAACACAACTGGTATTTAATTAGCCAATTCTGTGCTAGAAAAGTATATTTGTATACCCAGAGCGCTACTCTATCCTACAGTATTCATATTAGTGTTTGTATCGCCATTTCATTTCTCAGTGGTACATATTATAGAGTGCTCTGTTTGGGGCAAGGGGAAAGCAATCAGCTGGAAAAGACAGTTGAGAACACTGCAAAAATCTTTCAAGGGCTGCTACTAAGAATGTTACAATGACTATTCAGTATTGCTGCTATTTGAAATATGGTTAACATTTGAACATTCATACTGTATGTACATGTTTGCTCTTATCAGGCCCCATCTGGAGTCCTGTGTACAGTTCTGGAGCTCTCAGCACAGGAAGGACATGGAAGTGTTGGAGCGGGTCCAGAGGAGGGCCACAAAGATGATCAGAGGGCTGCAGCAGCTCTCCTATGAGAGGAGGCTGAGGGAGTTGGGGTTCTTCAGCCTGGAGAAGAGAAGGCTTCAAGGACACCTTCTAGTAACCTTCCAGTATCTGAAGGGGGCCTACAGGAAGGTTGGGGAGGGACTATTTACAAGGTCTTGCAATGACAGGACTAGGGGCAATAGGTTTAAACTAGCAGAGAGGAGATTTAGACTGGATGTTAGGAGGAAGTTCTTACCAGTGAGGGTGGTGAGGCACTGGAACAGGTTGCCCAGGGAGGTTGTGGCTACTCCCTCCCTGGAGGTGTTCAAGGCCAGATTGGAGGCGGCCTTGAGTGAGGTGTGGTAGTAGGAGGTGTCCATGCCTGTGGCAGGGGCTTGGAACTAGATGATCCTTGAGATCCCTTCCAACCTTACCATTCTATGATTCTATGATTCTGTGTTAACATCTGTGTATAGGTATGCTCAAACAGTTGATGGTTTGTGTACATCTACTTGCACAACAGACAGATGTAAGTACCAGAACAGTGGTAGTGCATATTACCTGCCTGGTTTGCAAATTCACATAAGGATCTGTTGACAGGAACAAAGGTCCAGTTATAAACAATCAAACTTCCAGTCCACAATGTCAAGTATTTTTAGTGTGCCAAAAAAAAGAAAAAAACAAACACAGACACAGTGGAATACTCTCTCTTCACACTTCAGTTTTTCAGATTAATAATCAGGAATGTGAGATATCTCAGTTGTTTGATATTGATATTGGGAAGAAAAGTCTAGGAGTTTACATCACTGAGACTGGCATTTCATGGCAGCTATATAATCATGTCACAGGAGGAGCCGGGAGATGCCTAAACTCTTTAGGACAGATTGCACTAAGATAATCTGTGTGCAAACAGGTGGTTTGCACTGTGTGAATTTGGTTCAATAAATCTGGGTTAATTCAAAAAGGGTAAGAAGGAAGACCCAGGTAACTATAGACCAGTCAGTCTCACCTCCTTCCCTGGAAAGGTAATGGAGAAATTTGTCCTTGATGCTGTCCTTAGGCATATCAAGGACAGTGGGGTCATTACAAGCAGTCAACGTGGTTTTACCAAGGGGAAGTTATGTTTGAGCAACCTGATAGCCTTTTATGAGGACATACTCAGGTGGACTGATGATGGTAGAGCAGTGGATGTGATTCATCTTGATTTCAGTAAAGCATTTGACACTGTCTCCCACAGCATCCTTCTGGCTAAACTGAGGTTGTGTGGCCTGGATGATCAGGGAGTGAGGTGGACTGCGAATTGGTTAAAGGAAAGAAGCCAGAGAATTGTGGTCAATGAGAGGGAGACTAGTTGGAGGTCTGTAACTAGTGGACTAGTTCTGTTCAATATAATCATCAGTGACCTGGATGAGGTCATAGAGTGCACTGTCAGCAAGTTTGCTGATGACACCAAACTGGGTGGAGTGACTGCCACACCAGAAGGCTGTGCTGCCATTCAGCCAGACTTGGACAGGCTGGAGGGTTAGTCAGGGTGAAATTTAATGAAATTCAACAAGGACAAGTGTAGAGTCTTGCACCTGGAAAAGAAAAACCCAGGTATAAAAACTCAGTATAGGTTGGGGACTGATCTGTTGGAAGGCAGCAAAGGGGAAAAGGATCTGGGGGTCCTAGTTGATGGGAGATTGACCATGACCCAGGAATATGCTCTGATGACCAGGAGGGCCAATGCCATTCTGGAGTGTATTAGAAGGGCTATGGTTAGTAGCTCGAGAGAGGTTCTTCCCCTCTACTCTGCCCTGGTGAGGCTGCATCTGAAGTATTGTGTCCAGTTCTGGACCCCCCCAGTTCAAGAGGTACATGGAACTGCTTGAGAGAGTCCAGCACAGAGCCACAAAGATGATTAAGGGAATGGAACATGCCTCTTGTGAGGAAAGACTGATTGAGCTGGGGCTCTTTAGCTAGGAGGAGACTGAGGAGTGACCTTATCAATGTTTATACATATGTGCAGGGTGAGTGCCAGGAGGCTGGAGTCAGGCTCTTCTCGATAATGCCCAATGACAGAACAAAGGACAATGAATGGGTGGAAGCTGAGGCATAGGAAGTTTCATGTAAATATGAGGAGGAACTTTTTCCCTGTGAGGGTGACAGAACAGTGAAACAGGTTGCCCAGAGGGGTTGTGGAGTCTCCCTCCCTGGAAGTATTCAAAATCTGCCTTGACACATTCCTGTGTGATCTGTTATAATCTCTGGCAGGAGGGGTGGAGTGGATGATCTTTCAAGGTCTTTTCCAGCTCCTGACATTCTGTGATTCTTTAATTCCTACTAGGGTCCCTACATTTTTCTAAGGTCCTTATGTTCATAGAATCATAGAATGGTTTGAGTTGGAATAGACTTTGAGGAGCATCTATTTCCAACACCTGTGTCACAGCCAAGGTCACCTTCCACTAGTCCAGGTTGCTCAAGGTCCCATCCCACCTGGCCTTGAACACTTCCAGGGAGGGACAGTCATCATATGCAATAGGAAAATACATGAGGACATCAAGCAGGAAGGAAGAGAAAATATTTGAGATGCAGAATTGCATTCTGGAATGGCATTAGTGTAACTAAAAATATAAACAATTTCTACAAAGATGTGGAACATGACTGGGCAATAATGGAATGTTAGTCTAAAGTTAAACACAAATGGGTTCCCCATCTGAATATTTTTATCTTCCAATAAACTAAGGGAATTGAGTATGATTGCATAGCTGGTTGTCACTTATTGTCATATTTCTGAGTGTGTGTAGGACATAAGGAAAAAGAAAAAAAGACAAAATCATTAACTTTAGATCAAAGGTGGGCTTCAAGAAATACATCATAAAGAAAATTAATATTACTTTGTGTCAAAAATAATACATGGTAGCATTTTTCTCTAGTCTTCTGTTCCTTTCAACCACAAAAGGTTAAAAAAGGGGTTTTTTTCCCCCTCTTTTAAGCCTTAGATTCAGGGTGATGATGATGGGGTTGAGGGACTTGTCCTGTACAAAATTATTCCTCCAGAATATACTTTACCTGCTTTCAGCTGAGTAACTGAGCTTGCTTTCCGCTTTAAATAACTTAGGAATATTTATTACCTCGAGCAAAGAGCTAATATATGATCTTAATTATAAAATGCTCCTAGATAAAGCCTGTCAAGCTCTCTCAATAAATGGATGCAACTCTCAATGTCTCTGATTAGTAAACTAAATATAATTAAAATTACTATAGTCCATAAATGTAATTATCCATGAACATTTTTTTCACCCCATCCAATATAATTTTAAAAGAATTATTAATGTGCTGGTTTGAGGCTAATTGGAATATTTTAATAGACAATATTACACTATAGGCTGTGAAAGGAAAACATCATGATGTCTACTTCACTCATAGGCTTGCTGGAGAATTGTTTGGGAACACTAACCAAAACAATTGATAAGTCAGTTGCTCTCTGTCGCTTGCTGGAACCGGAGCTGCTGGTGTGATCTAGCAGCTTCTGGGCTCTGGCTCCTCTGCTGATTAATCCTCACTAACCACTTTTCTTCTAACCCTCCTGGCCGATCTTCCTAATTTACCTTGCACGTAAGGCAAACCTTGGGGTAAGGTACAGGGGTGGGGAGAAGGTGGAAGGGTGGTTGGGAGCCCCTCCTGGGGTCTCTGATTTTTGGGAAGGGAGTTGTGTTGCTGTATTACCTTTTACTTGTATATTTCTGTAAATATTGTGTATATAGTGTAAATATCTGCTGTACATTGTGCAAAGCTGTAAATATAGCTTCATCATTTAACTTCCAGCCGACTGAGTGCTAGTCTGGGTCATTTTACAAGTGTGGGGGGGAAGGGGGTAACTCCCAAACCTTCACAATTAAGAATTCCTCTGGTTATATAAAATACCAGAATAGGTAGAAAAGCATTGACTTCTTAAAAATAAGCTAGTTTCATTAGGCTTTCATTATACTGAATTCCAGGCTCAGTAAAAAGTAGAGAATTCAGTAGAACTCCACCTAGAGCTAGAGCAGTGGAAATGGTGAAAAAAAACCATGAAATACTACTGGAGAAGTTATTCACCTGTTTTGTTTGTACTCAAAATTTCCAAACAGGTTTTTGGCCTTTGATTATAATACTGACAGCAAAGAAAAAGCTCATGCAATTATTAGGACTGCAAAAGAAAGCATCAGATTATGGACCAATGGAGTATGATTACGGAGGTAGAGTTATCGGGCACTTTGTTAAAGAAAGCACATCCTTGGTTCTTTTCAAAGTGCAGGTAATCCAACGCCATGTTTCACAAATGTCCTTTCTGAAAGAAATATCTCATTCATCACTTTCTGTTGGCCAGAGTTGTGTCTCAGAATAAAATTTTGGCTTTCACTTCACACCTCTTTGTGTCTGGGCAGGATAGAGTTAAGTTTTTGGTTCACAGGGATTTTTTCTCCCTTCCACAGATTCTGAACCAGCCAATGGGTGTTTGATGTCATTCTGACATCATGCCTGCTATATAATGAAAAGGCTGGCCAGGACAAATTTGTGCAAGTGACTGTGAAGTGTGTGTGCATGACAGCAGCATAATGAGCCAGGCCATGGGGCTGAGTGCTACTTTTTCAGTCATAGAATCATAGAATGGTAAGGTTGGAAGGGACCTCAAGGATCATCTAGTTCCAACCCCCTGCCATAGGCAGGGACACCTCCCGCTTCTTTTTCAGTCATAGAATCATAGAATGGTAAGGTTGGAAGGGACCTCAAGGATCATCTAGTTCCAACCCCCTGCCATAGGCAGGGACACCTCCCACTAGTACAGCTCACTCAAGGTTTGAACACCTGGCCTTGAACACCTGGCCTTGAACACCTCCAGGGAGAGAGCATCCACAACCTCCCTGTGCAACCTTTGCCAGTGCCTCTTGTTTGTGTACAATTTCATTAGTAGCATTGTTCTTCCTGATTGTTGCTATCTCATTGTGGTGGTCTATGGAATTTTGGTTATCTCAACCCACAGGGTTTTACCTTTTTCTCCTGATTCTCCCTGCCATCCCACCAGTGACTGGGCTTGAGTCATCTGCCAGCTGAGCCTGAACCATTACAGTCTCTCAACTTAATTATTTGGACCTCTTCATTTGTCAAAACTATTTGCAATATCTCAGTTAATGTTTTGTGGCTGCATCTATCTAATTGTGTACCCTGAACTTCGAGGAAGTTAAAAGTCATAAAAATTGCAAAGTATAAAGATTTTTAATTTCTTATACTACTCAAGCATCAAATGACATTCACCAAATTGTTGGAGGGACAGGATAGAAAGCCAGGAACATCATCTTTTTGCAAAACGGGTCTAAAGAACACAAGCTATAAGTACTGGGCCACCTGGCACAGCTTTTTCTGTTTGCCTTACATGTGAGTCTGCCTCCCTCATCAGCTTTTCTGCTTCCTGAAAAGGAAGATAAAAATATCAAGCTTTTCCTGGGCAACTCTTCCAAGGAGAGATATTTTTTGGAGAAAAAAAAGTTCATAACAAACTTCTCTTTATCATACTTGACACTGTTCTGAATTTAGCCTGGTGAGTGGGACTCACTTAAGGTTTTTTGAGGCCAGTCTGCAAGGTCTCTTTCTCAGACTTAGGCGAGATAGTTCCCTTAAGAGTCCTCCTTGCACTGTACTTTACTGTAGCAGCAAAGTGCACACAGTATCCTTTCTCTCCATCTGTGTCACTGTGACTATGCAGATTTCTTCAGAATCTTTTTCTGAAAATGTTTTTCAGGTGGCAGCAGGCATTTTGCCGCAATAGACCTATTCAGCATGTAAATGCTGATAGGTCTGGTCTGACAGTGTGAAGATGCTTTCTTCAGATCTGAGAGATACTGATTCAAATCCTTTTTTATAGTAGGCATAGCAGGCTGCTTTTGAGGAAGTACTGAACCTTGGTAGGATTCAGATGAGAATTTCCATGTTGAGCACCAAAATTCAATTTAGTTATCAACCAATGATTAAGATTGCCTCAATGCCTGGTGTCATTTTCCAGATTATGCCTGGAATCATCTCTATTTGGAGAGGTTTAACAGCTGCGACCCTTATGCCTTCGTGGGGGCGAAACTTTAATGTATTACTCTGCATCTTCAAAGCAAGAGATGGCCTAGTACTCATCCTTAAAGCACTCCTAATTGAACTAGTACCAAATTGTAATTTGTCACTATCCACATTTTAAGCAGTGCCTTAATATTTGGATGTACACTGAAGCTGCTTGAGCTCTATGATGAATCTCTCTCACCATTTTTTAAGCTGATATGAATTTCAGTAATTTCCAGTATGTAAAAGACACATGTCCTGTGAACAGCAAACACCATTATACAAAAATGCTTCAATGGGGGACCAGACCAACCCCTAGTGTATTGCTGTGCTTTAGCTCCCTAAGAGCAAGATGATGAATTAGAATTTTGTTAACTTATAAGTGTGGTGAGGGTACATCATGTAAGAGGTGTGCAAATGTTTGGGCAATGATAATACAATACATCCAGAAAACCTAAGTTATTGGTTTGAATATTTCTGTGACTGATGGATCCCTTTGTTTTCAGGTACATTTTTACATTTAGAAGGCAAGCTACTGATGTGGAGATAGATTAGTGGCAGTCGAAGTATCATATCCCTGAACTTGGTGGTACTTGAAAAAACAGCTATCTCAGCTATGTTACTTGCATTTTCCTGTTTTTATGTCATTCCATTAAGTACTTCTACATCAAATATTCACTTCCAGGAATATCATTAAGTTATTGGGAAGCCCAGCGTACTAGAGTTGAACTTTATTCCCAGAATGATCAGCAATCTGTTAGTGACAAGGTTTCCTGGAATGATATCAAAACCCTTGCCTATAATGGTCAAAGAAATGGTGTTAGTCCCTCTCCAGCAAATTGTCTTTAAGTGTACTTCATTGGAAGAGTGGCAATTGTTTAGAAACTCCACAGGCACAGGTATGCTACTAAACTAACTAGTTGGTTAGAGATATCTTCAATGTCATACATTCTGAATTCTAGGCTTTCTGGTAGAACTACTAATCTGTACAGTGGCGAAATTTGAGTACAGGCAAATGTGAAGTGAGAATGAAAATGATGTTACAAGTATTTAGAATCATAGAATCATAGAATCATTTCCCTGGCATCAGGCAACAGGAAGGTTGGGGAGGTACTGTTTACAAGGTCTTGCAATGACAGGACAAAGGGCAATGGGTTTAAACTGGCAGAGGGGAGATTTAGACTGGATGTTGGGAGGAAGTTCTTTACAATGAGGGTGGTGAGGCACTGGTTGTGGCTGCTCCCTCCCTGGAGGTGTTCAAGGCCAGAGTGGACAAGGCCTTGAGTGAGCTGTACTAGTGGGAGGTGTCCCTGCCTATGGCAGAGGGTTGGAACTAGATGGTCTTTGAGGTTCCTTCCAACCTTACTATTCTATGATTCTATGATTTACAATCTGTAGGAGTGAAATATTGTCCGTATTGGAAGAATGAGTTAAGAATCGTGTAAGCAAGATGAATATACACAGGTCTGTGGGACCAGGTACTACAAATCCAAGACTGTTGAAGCTTTGCGAGATTTTTGGGCTCAGTTGTGGACTCACTTATTATCATTTTCAAAAGTTTCTGATGACTGAGGAAGGTTCCAAATAGATACAAAAAGAGAGATATCAAGCTTGCTCTGAAGACAGGAAAGCAGATAGTAACCAGCTTATTTTCAATCTCTGGGAAAGTTTAGAGCCAAAACTTCCTAGAACCTGTGGCCAAGCTCATGAGGGACTGGATAACTGGGAAAAGTCAGTATGTCCAAGGGTGAGTCATATTTGAGCAAACTGATTGCCTTCTATGATGAGGTGAGTAGCTCTACACACATGACATGAGTTGCCAAACTTCTGTCTTTCTTAGAAAAAAAGGGGTTTTATTTTCAATAAGTAAGGTTGATTCAGAACATTTAGTATCATACATCTACATCTGACAATGTCCTGAAACATTTCTTACAAGCTGTATGATGTGCTTGATCACTTGTGCTTAGCGTGTGTTACAAGCTGCAAGGAGACAAGTACAACAGGAACTCAGTGACAGATTTCTCCAACCCTGCAACAGAGATACTCAGTTTCTGACAACATGCAGTAATCATAGAATCATAGAATCATAGAATGGTAAGGTTGGAAGGGACCTCAAGGATCATCTAGTTCCAACCCCCTGCCATAGGCAGGGACACCTCCCACTAGCACAGGTTACTCAAGGCCTCATCCAGTCTGACCTTGAACACCTCCAGGGAGGGAGCATCCATGACCTCCCTGGGCAACCCATTCCAGTGTCTCACCACCCTCACTGTAAAGAACTTCCTCCTAACATCCAGTCTAAATCTTCCCTCTGCCAGTTTAAACCCATTGCCCCTTGTCCTGTCGTTGCAGGACCTTGCAAATAATCCTTCCCCAGCCTTCCTGTAGGCCCCCTTCAGATACTGGAAGGCTACTATCAGGTCCCCTCGAAACCTCCTCTTCTCCAGGCTGAAGAGCCCCAACTCTCTCAACCTGTCCTCACAGGAGAACTGTCGCAGCCCTCTGATCATCTTTGTGGCCCTCCTCTGGACCCGCTCCAACACTTCCATGTCCTTCCTGTGCTGAGGGCTCCAGAATATGCACTGCTTTTAGCTTAAGTACTTTATTTGAAGTGGATTTTTTAAAAAACAAAATCTTTTATGGAGACTGAGAAGAAAGGTTTGGATTCATCACAATTATTTGCTAAAAGTTTGAAAACTGCTGAAGCAAAGTGTGCTTTTTAATGTCATTTCATTAGACTTGTACTGTAAAAGAGGAATAAAGCAGAAACAAATTAAGATCTAAATGACAAACACATGTCTGTAATAGGAAAGCAGAAAATATGTGGATTTTTTTATGAGTGCAAGCAATTTGCAATCTGATTTTAATATGATTACAAGTAAGTTAATGCTTTCCAATTTGTGCAATAATAGGTGATCACCAGGCTAATTAGTCTGAAATATTCTGGTTCCTCTATTTTTGCAATAAATTTAGATCATATTAATCGTTAATTAAACGTGTAAGAAAATTATTTGATTTGACCTTCATTACATTTGACAAAGCTGCAGCAGTAATGGGGTACAAAAATCATGGCATGTATTCCAGATATCATCATTATTCTGAAAGCCTTTCTGAAAATTTTAACAAAATGCCAACAATAGCATTGGTCAAGTATTGTGATAATATATCTTATGATGGATTTTATCCTGCTGTTCCATCTATTCTTCATATGAAATACATGACATAATTCTGGATATTAAAGAATATGGTGAGAAATGCTTAAGAAAATCTCTGTACTTGTATTTTATTACATAAAATCTTAAGGTAATAGAGGTCTGCACTGCAGAGATTCTGGACTTCATATGGTGGATTAGAGGTGTCTCAGAACTCATTTTTTAAATTCCAATCAAGCACTTCCTCAAAAGAAATTTAATTTAATTTTTAAATTTTGCTTAAAAATTTGTCCCCCATTCGGTTTAGTCAATTATAATCCTGATCCAGTTTGGGCCACAGGCATACCCAGTTCTGGAGGAGAGAATCAACTCTTACTCCTTTTCAGGAGTAAGAATGAGGATGCTGTACACTGATTGGAAGCTTAGAGAGAAATTCTACTTATAAGAGCATATATATGTGTATATATATATATATATATGTATACACACACATATATATATATACATATATGTGTGTGTATATATATATGTGTGTGTACATATATATATAT
>VWZE01018780.1:168819-182282 GCA_013396675.1 Eubucco bourcierii
GGTCTGCCTTACGTGCAAGGTGTGTTTGGAGGATCGGCCAGGGGGGTTAGAAGCAGAGTGGTTAGTTAGGTTACACAGCAGAAAGCAGAAGACACACATGCTCCCAGAGAGAGAGAGAGGTTCTTTGTCTTATCTGTTTGTGTCCTTGGTTTTATACATCTCAGCAAGCCTATGAGTGAAGTAGACATCACCATTGTTTGCTTTTCACAGCCTCTAATATATTTTTTTCATTAAAATATTCCAATTAGCCTCAAACCAGCACAATAAGGCCATCAGGTAGAGTTAGTATAAAATACACTAGGCCCAAACTGGGCTTCGAGAATCTCCCATCCCTTTCACCCCTCAGTCGCCCTGTAAGGTAGGCTGAAGATGCCCCCCATCCCGAGCTGGGCCTACAATTGAGCAGTGGCTCAACTCCCTGCTTGCCAGTTCCCCCATGAACCATGAGATAAGAGGAATGTGAGCTGTTCTGAAGGAGTAGAGTGGAAGCAAGGAAGGCAGGGAAGGGAAGGGAGAGAAGTGCAGTCAAGGACTGGAAAATGAATATAATATTACAATATCCTGGGATGAGCAGGTCCATGTTGGAATTGGATTAGCTGATCTTTCAAGGTCCCTTCCTATCTCTAACATTCTATGGCTTTGTGATTTCACTCATACCGATTTACAGATTGACACTAACTTAAATGAGTCAGAAAGAAGGATTTTCCCACAACAAAATGACATTATGTCCTTACAGTTTCTCTAGCTAGGTCTTGCTTGTAAGTACTTATTGGAACCCTCTTTCCACTTCTGAGATGTTTCATTTTAAGTAAGATACAGAATTAGAAAATGCTGAAGGTCAAAGATAAATATGCAGAGAAACAGAACATTGTGCAAATACTTGACTGCACAATCACTGTGGATGTTAAAATAGATTTTCTATGCCTCTCACCTGCCTAACTACATGAAGGAAGTTAAGACAGCAAACAAAAACAGTTGACACTGACAATCCACTCATTTAGCTGGAGGTAGTGCACATAAAGAAGTACTTCTCCAATGAAAGCAAACAACCATCTGAACATCTAGCAAAAAGACTGTGGAAGTACCAGATAACTGTAAGGCGTCAGTAAGCAATTCAAACCTGTACTGAGGCACCAGCACTGATACCCTTCTACTTAAAAGTGGATCAGTCTATTTTAACAGCACAATGCATAAAATGATATGGTGAAGTTTGTGGATATAAGCTTGGACATAAGCTTGGCATGCCCTATTTGAAATAGTCCTGATTAGCATGCTGTTGATCCAGTTTCAAAATGGCATACATGTTTCCTAGTACTGGGGATCTGCACTTCAAACCTACTTTCCAGAAACAGGATTACTAAAACACTCATAATTTTCCCTTTAGTATTCCTCCATATGGAAGGTTTCTGTAACAATGTGCACCATCAGGCATTTCATATGGATGATAAAGCTGCTGAGAACATTTTGAAAATTCAGTAGGACCATAAAATATTCACTCTTTTGAGTACACAAGAAAATAATGCAAATTTGTATTGCTTCTGTGGGGCACATGTTTTTTTTTATAAATCAAAGACACACTTATGTACAGAAAAATGAAGAAAATCTCAGTCATTATAATGATTTCCTAAATAAGAGACGTATTGAAGACATAATATGAGAGATATGGCATTTAATACTTTGCATGGTGTCATATGCTATTAGTCCTTAATAACATCTCAGAACTTCTTGGGGGGTTTAAGAAAGAGGATTTTTTGCCTTCTCAAAAATCTTGTTATATGAGCTTATTTATTTGCCAATATATAACATCATACACATGTTTAGAATTAAAGTTCTTTGTGGAAATAGGAACTTTTGAAAGTTTCATGGAGAGACATTTTGATCCATCTCTCAGAAGTCATGCAATGTAAGCGTGTGTTTGCATACTTACAGTGGTACTTGCAGGTACAGGAGCACGTGTCTGTGATCATTGAAGGCCAAGAACAAAGTTTTGCTACGGGGTCTTTCAAAAATATATGTCCTCCCAGCTCAGACTAGCACTATTTTCTGCTGAAGTTCTCAGTACCTTTAACTGATCTGTGTTTATCTGCAGGTCAATATCAGATACTGTGCTGGGTTGAGGCTAATTGAAATATTTTAATGGAGAAAATTATATTACAGGCTTGAAAAGGAAATGATGATGTCTACTTCACTCACAGGCTTGCTGAGATGTTTAAGACTAAGAATACAAAACAAAGACAAGACACTTGGGGTTGCAAACACTCTTGGGCTGTCTAGCAGCTTCTTGCCTTCTCCTCTCTGCTGAGTAACCTCATTAACCACTTTCCTTCTAAGCCCCCTGACTGATCTTCCAAACTCACCATGTACATAAGGCAAACCTTGGGGTAAGGTATAGGGGTGGGGAGAAGGTGGAAGGGTGGTTGGGAACCCCTTCTGGGGACTCCAATTTCTGGAAGGGGTATTTCATGTTTCTGTATTGCATTTAACTTGTATATTTCTGTAAATATTTCTGTATATAGTGTATATCTCTGCTTGTATATTGTGCTGAGCTGTAAATAGAACTTCAATCCTTAACTTCCAACTGTCTGAGTCTAGTCTGGGTGATTTTACAAAGTGTGGGGTGGGAGAGGAACTCCCAAACCATCACAGATCCCTCCTTACCTCAGAACTTGTATGCAGAGAACAATGGGTTACATGCAACAAAAGAGCATTGTTCCTGAATCATATAGATATTTTTCTGTCTTCTAGAGAAGCTTATATCTTCTGTAAATGAGAGAGTAGTAAAAAGGATTTGGAGCAGAAATTGCCCCATCTGTGCTCTATAGTAGCAAATAAATGACAGGAGGAATATGAAAGGAAACACCAAAAGGATCAATCATGCAGGGCACAGAGCTTTTGCTGAAGTTGTGTCCTCATTAATCTCAGCTGCACGTGAAACCTCTCAACAGCAGGAACAGAATTAGGCCTTTACATAACTCTAATAATGTAATATGAAAGATTGCCTAGAAAGAAAACATCTTCAGAAAAAGGAAAATAGCATACAGTGGAAAAGGACATGATATTTTGAGAACAATAGTACCATTGCAAGTGATGATAATAAATAGCATTAAGTTGATAGGAGGGAAATGAAACATAATCAGGGCCCACAAAAGTAGTTTTTTCATGTGTATAATACAAGAGGTGTGTCCCATTGGAAGATCAGCAATTATTAATAAACTCTGACTCTGTTTGCAATATCCCAAACCCAGGGGTTTTAATGAATTTAGATTAAAACAGAAAATTTTCTTTTGTGAAGGAGGTATAAACTGATAAAGGACGTGATTGTACTGTCACATCACTCTTCCCACATTTAATTCTGATGACTTTATGGGTCAGTTCCTTGTTTGCACTGCTGGCACTGGGAAAAAAAAAAAAAACAGTGAAAAAAGACTAATTCTGTAGAGCAAAAAATGCAGACATTTTACACATAACCATGAGTTTCCACACAATATCTTCTCCATTTTTTAGTATGTATCTCCAAGCTTTAGAATACATCATTTGCTGGAGATTTGAGATGTGCAGGAAAATCATCACAATCTGGATTCTGAGAGATGTTCTGCAAGATGGAATCCAACTGTGCGTCTCCATATTGAGAACTCTCAATGAACATTCATTGTATGTAGTGAAAGTAGCAAGGCAAGTATCAGGGCACTTGTCTTAAGTTTTTCCTGTGTCTCTCTTTTTTTTCATTCAAGGCAACCTCACTCCTGTGAACTGAATAACATCTGGATAAAAAGCTCATTGAAAACTGCAAGGACTCTGGGCTTTTGGAATGGAAGTTTAAAATCACTTTCATGAATAGATTTTCTAAGAAGGGTTCAGGTTACTCACCCTTACCATGAAGTGCCACAAAAGAGGTCAACTTGATCCAGGCAGTTGGGTTTCACTGGCCTAGTAAACAACATGCTTTAACTTTTCTTTGACTATAGGGGACATGTAACAAGATAAACAAGATAAATAAGATAAAACTCATTCAAATTAATTTTAGTTTTAAAAAAAAATCCTTTTGATATTCACAATGAGTTCTCAGCAAGCTAACATATTTCTCTTGCTTTATTTTGTATCTTTTCAGCAAATAAATTTGGAGTAAAATTCTCACCTGCATTTGAAAAAGGGAAAACAAACTTAATTACAGAATGTTTTCATGTGATTCTCTTACTGATACTAGCCTGGGAATATTCTTAATCAAGTCTCCCACAAGCTACAAATAAAACCTTGATTTCAGCAGACTGTGTTTGTCTTTCTACAGATAGCAGTTTGGATTTGTTTAGATTTCATATATAACAGCTAATGACAGTTGTGATATTTTGGGATTATTATGTTGATAACCCTAAACACTGAATCCTACCATTTCAGATTCATCTTGACTACTTTTGCTACTTACTCTTTACCTACTTACTATATCTACTTACCGCTATCTAACTACATAGGGTCTCACACAGTTAATGAGAAGATGGATAATCATACTTTAAAATAGATGCTTACTTAGTGCTTTAAAATCAGATCTTCAATTTACCCCTCCCTTCAAGGGTGTTGATTCTCTAAGTGATGAAAATATATTTATTATGTCATTCTCTTCGAGTGCATACTGAAATGTTGTGTTTTTCCAATGTTATGCTTCTTTTTTCTGGGAACTAAAATTTGATCACAGCTAAGCAGAGGGATACTCACTTATGTTATATTCCTGAACTGGAAGAGAATGTGTTTTTCAAAATCTACTGCTAAAAATATTATTCTGATACATTCTTTCCTTTTTATATCTGTGCTAAATTAAAGAAGTTAGTGATGAGTGCAGCATATAACCAAAGCTTGGCATCTTAAGCATATTAAATACTAAGGTGTATCTTAGGGCCATACAATTTTAAGAAACATTACAGGAATAATAGAAAACACTATTTTTCTGGGAGAGAGAAGAGTTAGAGTACTGTAGAATTCATAGATTTTTTTTTATTTTTTTTTTTTTAATTTAGAAAATTAGTTTACTCTTCCCTTCACAGAGATTTAAATCTCAGGTCCTTTTACCAAACTAATTTTGGTATATATTACCAAACACATACCTGATAGCTGAAGGAAGGGAAGGACATGGAAGTGTTGGAGTGGGTCCAGAGGAGGGCCACGAAAATGGTCAGAGGGCTGCAGCAGCTCTCCTAGGAGGACAGGCTGAAAGAGTTGGGGCTCTGTGAGCCCCAGAGAAGGCTGTGAGGAGACCCTCTAGTAACCTTCCAGTATCTGAAGTGGGCCTACAGTAAGGCTGCGGAGGGACTGTTGACAAGGTCTTGCAATGACAAGGCAAGGGGCAATGCGCTTAAACTGGTAGAGGGAAGAATTAGATTGGATGTTAGGAGGAAGTTCTTACCAGTGAGGGTGGTGAGACACTGGAACAGGTTACCCAGGGAGGTTGTGGCTGCTCCCTCCCTGGAGGTGTTCAAGGCCAGGTTGGACGAGGCCTTGAGTGAGCTGTACTAGTGGGAGGTGCCCCAGGCCAGGTTGGACGAGGCCTTGAGTGAGCTGTACTAGTGGGAGGTGTCCCTGCCTATGGCAGAGGGTTGGAATTAGATGATCCCTGAGGTCCCTTCCAACCTTGCCATTCTTTGATTCTATGAATTATTTCAGCATTTTACTGAAATGAATTATTAATTTCGAAATCTACCCTGAACTCATTCATCATTCTAAATGGCCAGTCTTTGTTCTGTTTGCAGTTGGTGAAGAGTTTGTTCTTGTGATTTACAATTAATCAAATCTACTTTAAATGCCAGCTTCAAGTGCGAAATGTATCATCCACAAATTCCTTTGCCTATGTTAACTATGTTGGCTCACTCAGATATAGACATCTGTGTTATATATGCTTTCAGTATTTGTTATGACAAAGTAAGAAATGTCTCTGGCATATTAAACATAGATACAGTCTAAGGCCCTTTTCTTCCAACAGTAGTGAACTGTAAGATTTTGAGAATACTGACCTGCAATCTCAGAATGTTTTGGGACCTTGAAAGATCAGCTAATCCAATTCCACTGCTAGAGTAGGATAATCTACAGTAAATCACACAGAAATGTGTCCAGGGAGGTTTTGAATGCTCCCAGAGAAGGATACCTCTTGTCTTTTCCATGCAAAAAGGGAAACTTCACCCTCCTGACAGTCACTCTTTATGTACTGGTGCATGGTAGTAAAGCATTCCCTAGGCCTTCTCTTCTGAAGGCTGAACCCACCCAGTTCTCTCAGCCTTTCAACATATGGCAGTACTTCCAGTACTCTGATCATTCTCACTGCCCTCTTCTGAACACTTACAGGCTTATTTGCCTTTTTTTTTTGTATAGCAGGGACCAAAATTGAACACAGTACTGGAGGAGTGATCCAACCCCACTGCTAGAGTAGGATAATCTACAGCAGATCACACAGAAATGTGTCCGGGCAGGTTTTGAATGCCCCCAGAGAAGGAGACTCCACAAACTCTCTGGCAGCACATTCAAGTGTTTTGCCACCCTCACACAGAAAAAGCTTTTCCTTATGCTCATGTGGAATCTCCTGTGCTTCAGTTAGCATCCATTGCCCCTTGTCTTATCATTGGACATCAGTGAGAAGAGCCTGGCTCCACCCTCCTGATGCTCACCCTTCACATATTTATAAACATTAACGAGGTCACCTCTCAATGTCCACTTCTCTAAGCTAAAGAGATGCAGCCCCCTCAGCCTTTTCTCATAAGGCAATCATCTCTGTGGCTTTGCAGTGGACTCTTTCAAGCCATTCCCTGTCTTTCTTGAACCAAGGAGCCTAGAGGTGGACACAAAGTTCCAGATGTGTCCTCACCAGGGCAGAGTAGAGGGGAAGGAGAACCTCTCTTGACCTACTAACCACACCCCTTGTAATACACCCCAGGATACCATTGGCCTTCTTAGCCACAAGGGCACGTTGTTGGCTCATGGTCATCCTTCTACCCATCAGGAGCCCCAGGTCCCTCTCCTCTCTACTGCTCTCCAACAGAGCATCCTCCAACCTATACTAGTACCTGGGATTGCTCTTTCCCAAATGCAAGACTCTACACTTGACCTTATGGTATTTCATTAAAGTTCTCCCTGCCCACCTCTACAGCCTGTCTAGGTCCCATTGAATGGCAGCAAAGCCTTCAGGTGTGTCAGCTACTCCTCCCAGTTTTATGTCATCAGCAAACTTGGCAACATTGCACACCAAGCCCTCATCCATGTTGTTGATGAATACATTGAATAGTACTGGTCCAAATACCGACCCCTGAGGGACCCCACTAGATACAGACCTCCAACTACACTCATGGTGTTTATGGCTAAAATCTAATACACAGTCATACATGTACTGGTGAATGAAGTCTTTCAGAAAATCCCCCTCAACTCTTGTTATTCTTTCAAAGAATGTGGCTACTCATATTCACTCGAAAATTCTGTTGAATTGTCCATTCTGTTGAATGGTCCAAATGCAGGATAATAATTGTTCTTGTGTTAAATAAAAACAGCCATAAACAGCCATAAAAGAACTCAAAGGCTATTGAAATTAAGCTCATTCTTTTCATTTACTCTTCCCTTTTTATTCAGTTCCTTTGTCCCAAACACAGAAAAATGGTTGGCAGTTTGTATTTAAGAGTCTTGACATGTGAGTTTTCCCAGAGCAGAGGAAAGTGAGTGTCATTCTTGAGAAATCAGAGCGTGACTTTTTCTCTTGGGCAATCAGGGCTCAGATTTTAGCACCCCCTTAAAAATGAACCAGAAATCAATGTAGATTATAAATCATAGGTGTAATGCACTATGCTGAGGAAATAATATTTAAATAATTAATCAACAGCATTCCTTACTTGCTCCAGTTTTCTGTAGTGTTAAGATGTGCACTGTGAACATCTATAATGAAATCAAATGCATAGGTTACTTGAAATGTATATAGAAGATAAAAGACAGAATAGAGAATACTTCACAGTCATTGTTTTTCAGTGTGTGAAAATAGGTACAGCAATAATTAGACAAGATGAACTCACAGTTTGAAAAAGAAAATATAGAATGATGCCCCTAGCAAGATATGATATAACACAGTGGTTTGGTTTGAGTTTTGTTCCAAATTACAAAGTAATTTCATATGTCCTTACATCTAAGTGTATGTTTGTCGCTATTCAATAAATGCTTAATTCCATGTTTAAGGTCAGATATACGTGTAGATCTCTCAAATTCACAACCACATTAACATTATACAATTATCCATTAATACCCTCATAAGTAAGCTCAGAAAGTTTGGCTTAGAAGAGTAGATTGTAGAACTGTCTAAACAGTAGAGCTGAGAGGGTTGTTATCAGCAACGCAGAGTCCAGCTGAAGGCAGTGGCGTACCCATGGGTCAGTACTAGGTCCAGTCCTGTTCAACGTCTTCATCAAAGACCTGGATGAAGGGATAAAATATACTCTCAGTAAGTTTGCTGATGATACAAAACTGAGTGGATTGACTGATACAGTGGAAGGCTGTGTGGCCATTTAAAGATATCTGGACAGATTGGAGAGCTGGGCAAAGGGTAATCTAATAAGGTTCAACAACAATAAGTGTAGAGTCCTGAACTTGGATGTCTCAGTCCATTTTTGTGGAAGAGATAGCTCTTTTATGGATCCCCCAAATAAAACCAAGAAGAAACCAAGTTGGGAAAAGCACTTGAATTTTATTTTGCTTACATGTGCAGAGACCAAAGTTAGAAATACAGAAAAGGAGGAAACAAGCAAGAGACGGGAAAAACAGAGATACTTACCACTGCAGATCCAGATGACATCTCCCTGGTCTTGAAAGATTTGATCAGTGGGGGAGCTCCCAACTTCCCTGTCATCTTTGAGGTTTTATACCTTTTTCTATTTCATATGTGGTCACAGTTCCTTGTTCAGTTGCCATGGTTATAGCATGTTTAAATGATGTCAGCACTAGTCCCACAGCAAGTTGTGTGTTTGTTTGGCTCTAAACCGCTGTGGCAGTCATCTATGAGGCTCCTCTCCATTAAAACATCCATAAAATTGTCACAGTGAGCCCTAGCTTGCATCCCAATGCTCTTGAACATGCAACCTGTGGCCTTGTCTAGTTATCAGCTGCTATAATCACAGAACTTGTGGCCTTGTAGATAAACAGTTATCTTCCTGGAACAATGGTGTGAATTCCCCTTGACACAAAGATGAGTAAAACAAACTTAGTTCCTTACACTTGGGAGACACAACACCATAGACTAGTACAGATTAGGAGCTGACCTATGGGAAAGCAGCTCCATTGAGAAGGACTTAATGGACAATGAGTTTTCCATGGGAAAGCAATATGCCCTTCTGACGAAGAAAGTCAATGGTATCCTGCAGTGCATTAAGAAGAGTGAGATCAGCAAGTCTCCTCCCCCTCTACTCTGCCCTGGTGAGACCACATCTGAAGTACTATGTCCAGTTTTGGGCTCCTCAGGTCAAGAGACAGGGAACTACTGGAGAGAGTCCATCAGGAGGCCATGGAGATGAATGGAGATGATTAAGGGACAGGAATATCTGTCGTAAGAGGAAAGACTGAGAGACCTGGGGTAATATAGCCTGAAGAAGACTTAAAGGGTATCTTATTAATGTCTATAAATATCTGAGGGATGGATGTCAAGAAGAAGGGGCTGGGCTCTTTTCAGTGGTGCCATGTGATCAGTTGAAGGGTTAGCGAGTACAGACCAGAACATAGGAAGTTCCACCTTAACATGAGGAGAAACTTCTTAAACTGAGAGTGATGGAGCACTGTAACAGACTGACAGGAGAGACTGTGGAGTTGCCTCCTCTCTAAGCTTTCAAAACCTACCTGGACATGTCCCTGTGTGATGTCCTATGTGATCATGCTTTGGCAGGGCGATTGAACTAGAAGATCCTCAGAGGTCACTTCCAACTCCTACTACTTTATGATTCTATGATTCCTAATTTCTCCATGAACTTCCACTCCTGAATATCAAACAATTTGCATGCCAAACATGATATAAAATATTTTAATTCTCTTCTTTGCAAAGAGACGATGGTGTTTCTGACTTGATCAATTCCTATGCTTACTAGTTACTTTAGTTTGCAAATATCCAAGGACATGAAAATATTCACATATAATTTTTAAATCTTTTTGATAATATTAGACCTAAACCAATATTTTTAGAACTACAATAATAATAGTAATAACAGCAATAATAAAAAAACTACTAATACTGATATCCATTATACTAAACGATGACTAGGATCATAGAATCATTGAATGGTTTGAGTGGGAAGGGACCATGAAGATCATCTAGTTCCAACCCCATGTAATGGGCAGGGCCACCTCCACTAGTCGAGGTTGCTCAAAGACCCATCCAACCTGGCCTGGAACACTTCCAGGGAGTGTTCCATCCACAATCTCTCTGGGAAATCTGCTTCAATACATCACCACTGTCACAGAGAACAACTTCTTCCTTACATCTAATCTAAATCTACCTTCTTTCAGTTTAAAGCTGTTGCCCCTTCTCCTAACAATGATGAGAAAGAAGATTAAATTTCCTACTAAACATGATACAATTAGGGAGGAGAGAGACAAAAGGAAATTATGTCTGGTTTCTGCGGTCTGACTATAATGAATTAAAACTTCAGAACATGAAAGAGAAGTGTCTGGAGTTCAGAAAAAGCCTTTGACAATATCCTGGGGAATTACAGGCTTTCCATTTTTTAAGAACAGATTGTGAATTGCTGCATTCTGCAGATAAAAGTAATGAAAAATTACCAGCCCTCTTCTTTTGCCAGTTTTGTCTCCCAACAAACACACTGCTTTTCATGTTGTATTGGCTGAGATAATCTGTGGTAAATTAGCCAAACTGACTATAGAAATATGATGTTTAATTCTTACATTGGGGGAATGGGAAATGTTCAAAAATTACCGCAGTGTGGTTTTCACAAAAGTATTTTTGAATACTGAAAATGCATCAAAATTAAAGAAAGTGAAATGCAGTATGTGTTATTTTTAAAGTTATCTGGAAAAGTAGCAGTATAGCAGTGCAATGCGTTATTTATCTTGTGTTACCTCAGGTAATTAATGGCATGAAATCATTGCCATTCCTTTAAGGAAGAGGTAAACGGTAGTAGGATGGGATGTTCTGTGAGGACAATTGTAAAGTGAGAAGTTATACAGGGAGAGAGGTAAGAAAAAGATTCAGTAAGAAGATATAAGAAAATAGGGCAGGTCACAGTGATCAACTGCAGGACTCAACCAGAAAAGTGTACTATCTGGCCCCTGTTTAACATAAAACTTGGTTTATACCCTTCTGTATCTACCCTCATTTCTGTTCCTCCCTCTTCCTTCTTTACCCTGTGCATTCCTCACAGATTTGTACAGCTTTGCCGATCCCCACATCAGCCCCAGACTGAAATCCCCTTGGTTTACAATCTCAGCAGCTACAAAGTTCAGGCTGATCTTCCTTTAAGGGACTCCTGTAATTTCTTGATAGTCCATCAGTTAGCAGGAGTGGTGAAGCTTCTCTCTCATCTTTATCTCCATGGTTGATTTGCCAGCTCTGTTTTGCTGCATGTTTTGTTTCTGTTTTCCCTTCCCCCCCCCCAGCTTAGTTTCTAAGCTGACAAGATTCCCCATCAGATCATCTCTCTGGAATAAACGTTCTCACACTCTACATGTCCTCTTCAGTGTAACCTACCAGATTTGGGTTTGCTCACAGTCTCTCTTACCTGTGAGGTTTGGGATTTCTATCCTACCTATATAATGACTGCAGTTTGTGGCCAGGAGAAAGAAGATTGCCTCTAACATGTAATTATGCAAATACATCAACACTAGCACAAGCACAAATTAACACAAATTTCATTTCTGCCTTTACATCTATAGACAGAATCAATATTTTCTTCCTTTCATTTCTTCAGTTTGGTGCCTTTTATTTCTGACATGCAGGAGGGAAAAACCAGGGAAAGGTGGAATAAAGATTAGCTAATGATTAACATTTAGCCAGCCACTTCACCGGCACAATATTATGACTGCCACAATATGATGCTATTTTGCAAGATGTTGTTAATGGTTTTGTTTATTGTTTTGGCTCAAAGTAGTTTCTGCAAGACGTAATAAGCATCGTCTGCATCTTGTCTTTATATGACATTAAAAAAAGATGAACATTTCTTGTGTTCAGCCTACTGTCTGCCAGTACCTCCAGGTACTGGGGGTACTGGTAGGCAGTAGGTTGAACATGAGCTAGCAGTTTCCCCAGGTGGTCAGGAGAGCCAATGGCATCCTGGCCTGGATCAGGAACAGTGTGGTAGTAGGACAAGGGATTTATTCTGCCCCTGTACTTAGCACTGCTCAGGCCACACCATGAGTCCTGTGTCCAGTTCTGGGCCCCTCCATTCAAGAGAGATGTTGAGGTACTGGAATGTGTCCAGAGAGGGGCACCAAGGCTGGTGAGGGGCCTGGAGCACAGCCCTGAGGGAGCTGGGGATGTGCATCCTGGAAAAGAGGAGGCTCAGGTGTGACCTCATTGCTGTCTACAACTACCTGACAGGAGGTTGTAGCCAGGTGAGGGTCAGTCTCTTCTTCCAGGCAACCAGAACAAGAGGACACAGTCTCATGTTGTGCCAGGGGAGGCATAGGCCGGATATTAGGAGGAAGTTCTTGACAGAGAGAGTGATTGGCATTGGAATGGGCTGCCCAGGGAGATGGTGGAGTCACCACCCCTGGAGGTGTTCAAGAAAAGCCTGAATGAGGCACTTAGTGCCATGGTCTAGTTCCTTGGCTAGGGCTGGGTGATAGGTTGGACTGGATGATCTTGGAGGTTCTTTCCAACTTGGTTGATTCTATGATTCTATGATTCTACTAAGAAATGTTAATATTTATGAACTGCATTGTAGTCCTGTATTTCTTACTGCGAAGAGTGTTTGTATTAGCACTGCTGTTTTCTCATCCAGGTACAGGTAAATTTATAAACATGAATGCAATCATTATGTTATCTTCTAATCTTCACTTGTGCCTTCATAATTACATAGTTTGCTGTCTCAGATGAATCAGATATGTCAGTCTATTATTTCAAATCTATTCATACAAACCTGTGTTTTTTAAAGAAAATTATTGGTGACTACAGACACAAACGTTGATCCTGTGTAGTTCCTTCACTCTGAAATGTATAGATCCTTCAATCTAAAAAACAAAACAGAGAGCTAAGAAAGTTTACTACAGTTATTTTCCATGCATTTTCCTCTGTTTATACAAAAATGTAGACAATATAGGGAAATTTGTGAAAACTCAGGGGAAAAGGAAAGGTATAAGAGATACTTTTCCTGCACTTTCATGACATGGACAGAGGAATTGAGTGCACCCTCAGCAAGTTTGCAGATGACACCAAGCTGTGTGGCACAGTCAATTTGCTAGAGGGCAGGGATCCATCCAGAGGGACCTGGACAGGCTGGAGAGGTGGGCCCAGG
>VWZE01018781.1:0-188079 GCA_013396675.1 Eubucco bourcierii
TGTCTCTCCCCCTCCCCTTGCACGCGCATGCACTCTAACCTCTCCCCTCTCACTCACTCTTCTTTTTTACAAGCATCTGTAAACAAAATCTTTTTAGCCTTCTGGTGCACCCTCCAGTGCAGTTCTATGCAAATAGACAATGTGAACCAGATGTTCTTCTGGCCATCTGGAAACAAAACATACCCTAAATCTGCCTGTCCCTTCAAGGAAATATTAGTGTGTTTCTTTGTCTTTATGAACTGCTTCAGATACTTTTATTCTTACAGGCTTTTTTTTTTTTTAATGGAAAGAAAGCACCCAGTGACTTGCCTTCCCCTTATAAATTAGACCTTAAGATAACATGAAATACAGTTTTTGCCTCATACCAGATGTCTTGTTTCACAGAGAAACTATTGGAGGCACAGATTATAGTGTTTTTCTCCAACAAGCTGCAGTTTCCTTTTGCATGTAAAAACTTAATGGATTGTCAAAGATCAGTAGAACTATATTTTGCTGAGCACAGCGTGTTCAGGCTGGACTCTAATATGTACTTTTCTTGTTTGACAGGAGTATAAAGTCTCAAGCTTTGAGCAAAGATTGATCAGTGAAATTGAATATAGGCTGGAGAGATCTCCTGTAGAAGAATCAGATGATGAGGTGCAACATGGAGATGAACCTATTGATAACAGTATGTCACCGTATTTTGAGATAAAGCTGAAGCATTACAAAATCTTTGAGGGAATGCCAGTCACATTTACATGCAAAGTGGCAGGAAATCCAAAGCCAAAGGTAAGAAAAGAGAGTGAATGTTTCTAGAAACACTCTTCAGAGTAGAATTTTAGTTTGCTGGACTCTATGGACTGTATCTTACAGGAACATTCTCTCTTGACGAGACATTCCCAGCTAGCATAAACTGCCAAATTTATTTTGATGTGACTGGAGTTAGTTACATTTTTACTAGGCAAAAATGCTACTCAAGACTTTAGCTCTTAGTTACTTTCTCCTGAGACTTCATCTCAGTTATGTTACCTAGAAGTAATAGTTCTGTCATTTCTAGAGTTACCTTCAGGGTACATCTTTACCACAGGCTACAGAACAGTACTAGAAAACCCTATGTGAACTGCCACAACCTTGTCAGGTTAACATGGGCGCTTAGCTCAAGCACAGCAACAGCCTAATTCAAAAAATGTTGCCTCTGGTTCAGAAGCCAGTGTGTCACCTCTACATTCTTCAGCATTGTAGAGTTTGTATCTACACACCTTAACAAGACTATACTGTAGTGAAAGTTAGAGGAAGGCATAGTAAAATTCCATAAACTCCTGTATATTGCAACAGCAAGATGAGACATGATGGTGAGGTTTCAGTGATGAGCTTCTGAGCAAGGGTTGGGCTTGGGAAGTGTTTCCTTTCAACAAATGTAAAAGTACGAGTTGCCTGATGTTAGTAGTTTATAAGAATATCTTCCTTTGGTAGGTTGTGTTTAAACCATTTTAAAAAATTGTTTAGCGATGAACTGACTCATTTGGCAGCAGGCAAACTGCAGTAGCATCTTCAATGTCCTTACCAAAGCCAGTATCTTCCCAGTGAGGTTCCTGCAGCTCTTACATTGACTCCTTATGGATAGGGGCCTTTTTCTTACACAAAATCAAAGATGCCTTATCTGTTAGATAAGACCTTCACAGCAGCAGCCACATCCAAATCTTCCATCTAGTGTAAGTTCAGAATTTCAAAAAGAGACAAATGCAAATTACTTTACAAGTCCAACGATACTGCACAAACTGTAAAGAGAAATGGACTTTGTCAGGTCGCAGACAAAGAACAACAGAGAACTGGGCTACAGCACTGCAGACCAGAAGAAGCCAGTCTGTAGAATGAGAGATCCATCCCTGCATGCATTTCAGGAGGTTTTGCTTCGGGCGAGCTCTAATCTCGTCCCACAGACTGAAGCAGATGCAGCACGTCAGATGTGTTCTTGGAGCACGTTTTCTGGCTTAGTTTCATCTGTAAGGAATCCAATTCTGTGCTCCAAGACCACAACATGATGGGAACCACCGCAAAGTAAGTAGAGCTGATCAGTATACTCATATCAAAAAAGCACTCCTGCTTCAAGGAAGACACACACTGAGAAGATTAGCCCCATCTGACTGAAACCAAGGCTTTGATGTCCAGCATTATTTTTGAGTTGACTATACAGAAGAGCCTGTTGTGCTGCATAAGGGTGGAAGACGAGTGGCTTTGTTGATGTTAGAGGTGCAGTGTGTTGGAGAGGTACTCTTTTTGCCTGAGGCTTATGATTAAGTTGCTGGATCACTTATTATGAGTCAGCCTTAGTCAATTTAGCCATTCCTTAACTTTCACAGTTTTCAATTAAGGTGTAGTTTCACAGTCATCTTAATCTGATTTAAGACAGATGAAAGAGGATATCCCCTTTCCCTCGCTCGCCTTGTTTTGGCACTAGGGATTGCAGAACCAAGAAACCACATTGTTAGTGCTTCCTCTAAAGCACAGCATTCAAATCCAGCTACAATGTTCTGCAATTCTACAGTGTCAAAGCAGGCACATTAAAAAGTAATTTGCTCTTGCACCTGGGACTATGACCATTTCTTCCATTCACTTGCAGATGTCTCGTGCAATTTATTAAATTGCCTGGGATGGAACCAATTTCAGTACTTTTGGATGGCTACCTCTTAGCTGAGCTTTGCAATGTCAAAGGCTGTATCTTCCCCTCATCTGCTGGAGCATGCCAAGATAGCAATTTTGAAATGCTCAATGGCTAAGGCCTGCCCTTCTGCTGTCATCTGTTGAACCTGGAAGTGATGCCCCTGAATAAATTCTTTACTTAGGCAAATGAAAAGCTGGAAATAATTTACTAACTTGAAGCTCCTCCCTTCAAAGTATTCTGTCAGCTCTGCCAAGGAATGGCTTTGGGAAGGACTGTAATGTTTCTAAAATCTGGCATTCATTACAAGGGATTTTTCTAAGCACGGTTATTGACTTGATTATTTTTCTCCCTGAACATGCCATATAAATTGAATAGTGATGTGCAAATTCTCTCTTCACAAATATGACTTTTCAAACGAGTCTATTTTTGTTATTTAATGTAAAATTATTTCCTCATTAAAATTAGCATGGGCGGAGACATAGGAGGGAGTGTGGAACACCTCTTTTTAGGAGATATTTCTCTTCAGAATTAGGACAATGCCATCAAAAGGTTAATTGAGATGTGAATGTTGCATAAAGCTCATACTGCTTGCTCTTCACATGGCCAAATTTAATTCTTAGTGATTATAAATGCCTGTGCTGCCCAAGATCAATCCCCCTTTTGTACTGCATATTCCACTGTTTTATGAAAATCCAGTGCAGCTAAAAGCAATCCAGATGAACTGTTCACTGCTTATGTAGTTTAATGGTACATTTATTAAAAGGTATCCTGGAAAGAAAATACTTCACTACAAGCACCACTGTCTCCAGCAGTAGGAGTGTTCTACTTAACTCCATGGCAGATAAATGCAGTATTAAGAATTTATGGCTCATAAGTAAAAGCCAGCAATGCCAGTGCTTTTAAATTTAGTGGAAATAAGTATTGGACAACACACGCATCATGTCCGGATAGCTGGTTTAGCTCATGTTTGCATATATTTCCATGTAATAATTCCTGGCATGTCTCTGATATTTCTGATATGTGCATGATTATTAAATAATTACTACTTAATGCAGCAGATTTCCAAGCAATGTTATGACACATGTAAAGCATGCAAGTTAAAACTCGTTTTTTGCAGCCACATTGTTACTAGCATCCATTAGCATGTGTACATAAGTGATAAAGTATCTTTTGCATCTCCAGTAAGTGCTCTGTCAGCAGATGAGGAGACATGACTAAATCTCATGTTAGCACCACAGAGTCTCTGCAAGGCTGCTGACAGACAAAATGAGAAACAAGTATAACCAGCTATTGAGGAAATGAAATCATTTGTAGTTACACATAATGCTTGTTAATATAAAATCCATACATGGCAATTAATTTTTAAGGGAAATTTCTAGTTCTTCTGAATAAGTGAATTTGTGAATTGCAACATAGATGTTAAAATCCTTAACTTCTCCTCCCAGATGAGTGAATTTAGAACTTCAGATGTCGGCACATATGAATAATGTGGCTCTCTTAGGAATTGTGCTTTGTCGCTTCCATTTTTACTGGAGAGCTGGCACTCTCTTTCCTCACTGTAACATCTAAATTCCCACTTTGAGAATCAGACTGTGGAAAAGGTGCATGTTTTTTTCGTGCTAAGTGGGACTACAGCAGTTGTGCGACCAGGACAAATACGGTTGTACGTTGTACAAGCTGACCTCCCAAAGACCCTGTAGGTATCTGCACAAATGCCTTAAGAAGTACTGAATCCCTGATGTTACGGTGTAATGCACGCTTCAGAAGCGACAAGTAAATAATGTTCAGCAAACATTGTTGGTTTCAATCACATAATTATATGGAGCTGGCTGGTCCACTGCCAGTACGAGTGGCTGAATCCCCTTATGGCTGTTTGGCCCAAAGCAGTCCAGTCAGCATAATGGGTATGTGAGGAAACTGGTGTTTGAACAGTGAGGTCGTTACTTCTTTTTCACTCATCAAAAATTAATTATTCCTTGGTTTATGTTTCTATTTTCTGAAAAGAGATCAGTAGCATTCTTCAGTTCTTTCTGCAACTTCTTCAGATTTCAGTGACACAAAAATTAGTAGTCTCCTCTGAAACAGAACTTTTCCTCGTAATGCCATTTATTTTCAGTTCTTGGTATGTTCAGCTGTTGTTTTGCCCTTAGGACAAGCACAGCTCTTGTGCTTGTGTGAGTTCCTTTGGTAAATATTCACGCTGCCATCTTTCTCCGTGAACAATTGCTGATCTGTAACTTGTCTTAGTGGTTTGTGGAGTGGGGTTCTGCACTTCCAGTAGTTGATCAAATGAGTTTTCTTTTAATGCTTACCCAAGAGGTTTGCAGCAGTTAAGGTTCATTAGCACTATTAATTGATAAATGATGACAGTGAGTCATGCGTCCTTTATTTCCTGCAGATTTACTGGTTTAAAGATGGGAAGCAAATTTCTAAACGAAGTGATCACTACCGAATTCAAAGAGAACCTGATGGAACTTGCTCATTGCATACTGCCGCCTCCACCCTGGATGATGATGGGAACTACACTATTATGGCTGCTAACCCACAGGTAAATGAAGGTTTGGCTCCAGAGCAAACATGCTTCTGGACATGAATCTTCAGAAAACTATCTCATCTTATGTTTTCATGATTTAATTAAATGATGAAGTCATCATAAAATATTTAAATTAGATTTCTGTTTTCAACTTGCATCAGTAGGGTGGGACCTTTTTATCTCCAAGAGATTAGCAACTCAACAGTAGGTTTTTTCCTATGGTTTGAGGTTTCAGAGAGGAGGGGCTGTTGTTTTTAAAGCATTCTTCCACCATTTGTTTCAGCTGATAACATCTTGATATCCTAACTTAGCATGGATAGCACACATACTATAAAGGGAAAAAAAATGCAGTTTGTGGGCAGAAGTAACCCAATCTAGTGATTGCTTTTTTTCTTCTGTTAACGCTGACTGAGGCCAACTTTTTGCAATCAATAGGAGTATATCACACCTCAACATGTTTACATTAGGCAGCAACTGTAATTCTGTAAGGCAAAAAACTCTCACACTTATTATGTAGCAGGAAGGACTCCTGTGTTATGTCAGGGCCTTTCTAATATATTTTTTCTGGAACACAGGGTGTTACTGGTTTTGTAATATTCTGTTCTTCACAAACCCAGTACAAGAGCTGAGGTATACAGCAGAAACCCACTTAGTGCATTGTACATAGCTAAACTTGCAGCTCACAAATGCTACGGAAGTAACTTTTTCAACTCACATTTCCTACAGCACAGTAAATTGAGAGGAAATATTTGCACATGAGAAACCAAGGCAGTAACATAGGGATGTAATGAATTATTTTCTTCTGTACAACCAAATATTTTGCCAAGACCAGGCCTGCAAGTAGAATCTCACTGTAAAAGAACAAACTGTATCACTGAGACAGTTTAATCTAAACAGGAGTGTTGTGCTCTGTTATGGGCGTTGCTAGGTTACTTAGCATGACACTGCCATTTTTGTCTTGCTCTTTAACTGTCAATCCTGTTCATATTGCAGCGTGCTTGTGAATGTGTGGGATTGTACACACAGACACAGGAGTTTTGGGCTAGACTCCACAAACTGGAGTGTTTAGGTAGTTTCAACATTATTTCTACACGTACAAATAAAAGAAAGAAATAGCTTAAGGCCAAGGGAATTCTTCAAGCTGGGAGCTTTTACGCATAGATGGCTATTGTGTTGTAACACTTGGTTTGATTTAAATTGTGGAAACTCACAGCAGGTTTTAAAATGATAAATAAATACCTACATGCTCAAAGCAGGAAGTGGTTCCTGCTCATCTTCCTCTAAGTGTTTTGTTGTTGCATGGAGTACACAGTACATGCACAGTGCATTCAATGACATGCAGCAACTCAGATTGATAGTGGATTTTCATATGTACTAAAATGAGTTGGTTTCATATTCTTCCTAGCTTGGGGATTGAAAAACTGGTTTCGTTAAATGATAAAATTCTGCATCTGTAACTTTCTTCCCCTCTTTGGAGAAGAGCCAGAAGCATCCTCCTCTGGCTCCCCTAAACAAAACATCTGTTTCAGCAAGCCCATTCTGTTCTCTCCTTATAGCGTAATTCCCAAGCAAACCTACTTATCTCTTCCACTGTTTGCTTGCTTTTACTATGCATTTAACAGTACAATGGAGGCAAAGAAAGTCTATGAGTTAATCTACTAACCTTTCACACTCAAATATCTGGATTCCAATTCTTAAAAGTCATCCTGAGTGGAAATAATTTTGGCATAGCTTTCTTAGTTCTAATGGAAAGTAGTCCATGTCTCAAGGCTATCACAAACTCAGGCAAACTTGGCAACCTTTCCTTAAGAAAAGCAAAACACCTAAATATAAGGGAGCCTACATCAGGACTTTGATGGACTGGTAGATACTTAATAGGCAGTTACTGTGTTTTGTCCATTGCTATTGGAACCACCAAGCTACAAAGCAAAAAAAGGCTTATTCTCAGCTGATAGAAACTGATTTTAGTAAAGCAAAGTCTATTAAAGCTTTGCCAGTTTATGCCATCTCATAATCTGGACTAATACCACAGTATATATGTAAGTAAAATGAGGTGTTGACACACCTTGGAAATCACCCGTGGTCGTTAACAGCACAGGCACCACTGCCTGTGATGTCAAGCACAGCAATCTGGAATTAAGGCTCTAACACACCTCTGGGGTTTGCAGTAAAACTTGCCATATAACTTAATCCAGAGCAAACTGATCCTGGGCCTAGACAAACACAAACCTTGCCTGTTTTGGGCCTTCAGCTGCAAGTTACCTGGCTTAACTGAGGTCTTTCCATGAGCTAGCGGCATGGGCTTGAAGTCAAGTCCTTATTTTCAACTTATTTTCCTTTTATCCCATTCTCTCCATGTTTCTGCACTATACACTCACAGTCCTCACCCTGGAATTCCCTTAATTTCTAATAGAACATTTTCTCATTTATTACTTCCCACTCATCTCATCCTTCTCATTCATCCCATGACTATTGCAAATCTTTGGCTTCTTGCTTGTTCTTAGCTATCCAAATTCTTTACTGCCCTTTTGTGTTTCCATTTGTGATGCCTTCATGTATTGAGATACGCAGAAATTATCCAAGAAGGTGTGAACTGACCCACAGCTGCCAGAAAAAGATTAATATGCAGTGGTGCATAAAATAGAAATGCATTTCTTCCAGATGTCTTTAATGTTCTACAATACACATCAAAAACTACCCTCTTGCTTAAGAAATTGCTGCAGGTCATGCACAATGGCTTATTTTAACACAAATACTTCTCTTGTGGTCATGGGAATAAAAATGGGACAGAGAGAGACCTCATTTCTAACTGGCTATTGCCATTTGAAGGCTGCTTGTGACCCCAGTGATTTTTTTTTTTTTTTTGGATGGGCTTTGATCAGTTGTTAATGAACAGCTACTTGCAGCCCCTCCTGAATTACTATTACAAACACAGTTGTCACTTTTATTATGACAGATTTCAGTGCGGAGCTTGCAGCTTTGAACTGCAATACACTGAAAAGCTGATGTAGATATTGTCTTACTCCTACCTGCTGTATCAAAGAATCTATTTAAAGCTATAAATTTAGAAAAGTTTTTAAACTACAAGTATATAAATTTTTACTACAGTATTACTTTTGTCTATAGCTTTTATATTTCTATCTGTTGTGTATATCTATATTAATACCATCAGATACTTTTACCCCAGACATAGTGAATTCTGCAGTTCTGTCTGCAGGCAGTCCCATCCCAAATTTGCTACCTCTAGTGGCTGTGGTAGATAATTTTTTTTTAAGTTCCTTTTGACATAAGAAACAAAGCAAAGCAAAATAAAAGGGGATTCAATACAACAGAGCCTATGTGTTTGTTAAAGCTTTACCATTCACTGAAAACAACCTGAGATGTGTGAACCATCTCCCATGTCCACCAGTGCAGTTGTCTGCCTCAGTGCTGTTCCTACCCCCAAACCAGCCTTGCTTTTCAGAGAGGACCCTTTAAATACTGTTCTTTTTAGTTTTTACATTCACGGGGCTGGGGGTAGAGCAGTGGCCTCACCAGATCAAGTGGATCAATCTACTTTGGAGGTTAACTACAGATACTTAACTATGTGCCATTTTCATAGAATCATTGAGGCTAGAATAGACCTCTGAGATCATCAAGTACAGCCTATGACCTAACACCACCACATCGACTAGACCATGCCACTAAGTGCCACATCCAGTCTTTCTTTAAACACCTCCAGGGATGGTGATTCTACCACCTCCCCTGGAAGTTCTTTCCAGTGTCTAATTACCCTTTTCAGTGAGGAATTGTTTCCTAACATCCAACCCAAATCTGTCCTGGCACAGCTTCAGGCCATGTCCTCTCATCTAGTCACAGGCTGCCTGGGAGAATAGCCCAACCCCCACCTTACTAAAACTTCTCTTCAGATAGTTGTAGAGTGTGATAAGATCCCCCCTGAGTCTCCTCTTCTCCAGGCTGACCAATCCCTGATCTCTCAGCCTCTCCTCACAAAACTTCCCCTCCAGTCCCTTCACCAGTCTTGTTGCTCTCCTCTGGACCCACTCCAGCACCTCAATATCTCTCTTGAAGTGAGTGGCCCAGAACTGCACATAGTACTTGAGGTGAGCCTCACCAGTGCCAAGTACATGAGCAGAATGACATCCCTAGTCCTGCTGGCCACACTGTTCCCGATGCAAGCATTTTTAAGATCTTCAACTAGTTGTTGTCTCTTGTTCACTTGTATACACAGAGAAACCTCCCAGCCACACCAGTAACTTAGTAAATATACTGGTCTAAGGATGTAATTGCCAGTAGTACTCATAATCAGTTTTTTTTAAGACAAACTTCCAACTGCAACATTTTAACTGTGACTGTGTCACAGTCACCATTATTCCAGTTTGTTCTCTTTTAAATTGGAAGCTCATGAAAAAGTTTAGTATCAGAAGATACCTTACAAAATGTTTTCCAATCACTGTGCAAAACCAGGTTGTATTAGAGTCCGCAATACGTGGGCAAAAAAAAAAAAGTAGATCAGCTTGAAAGTTTATTATGCTTTAAGTCTTTTAATATTCCTCTTCTTCATCACTATAACAGGGCAGAATAAGTTGCACAGGCAGGCTGATGGTTCAAGCCGTAAATCAAAGAGGCCGCAGTCCCTGGTCACCTTCTGGTCAGCCTCATATAAGAAGGTACCCACTTTCAGTTTGGTTTCTTGTTTTGTTTGTTTGGGTGTTTTTGTTTGTTTGCCTTTTCTTTTAAAAATACTTGCTTTGCATAATTATTATGGTAACATAAAGAATGTGAAGAGGACACATTAAAAGTATGGCATTCAGGAAGAAATGTGACCCCTGCTGTTAAAAATTCCTGCAAAGCTTGCACACTTTTTCAAGTATAAACCAAACCCTGAAATGTTTTGATGTTTGAGTGTCCATAATTACGCCTGTCTCCTTTCTTTGTGATGTTCACTAATTAGTCCTTATCTCAAAGTATGCTATCAGCTGCTGGGAGGGACCTTGCTACTTATGTTTTTTTTAAAACACCTCACCTGACTAAGAGCCTGTACATTATTCAGCTTGTAATAAATATTCGTGTAAAGAAGCTGCAGTAATAACTGCATGCCAAAGAAGTTTATTAGATTTACATTAGAAATATTTTAATATTTAGTTAGAAATAAAGTATTAAACTTATCTTTGGTGAATTTAGATATATTCACATATGAAGCTCTGGTTTGGTTTTGCACCATATAAGGGAATTTTCCCTTCCAATGTCTCTTCTTTCCCCATTACCCCAAAGTATTTATGAGGCTCTTTAGCACAACTTAAGCATCTTCAGGCAATACAAAAAAAAAAACCCAAAACATTTTGCTTACCCAAACAGAACAGCTTTCAAGGGAGTACCAGCACTCTGGGTCTGGATCTGACTGTGACGAGCCACCTATTCTGCTTTGCAGTCACAATGGCCACAGATCCTCAACGCTTTCCCACTGTAGCATTCAGAATTGCTGTGATTACGCAGTCAGTGTGCAACAACCTGTAACAATGATGTGATATTAATAATCTGTTAGGAATTACAATTATTAAGATTTGTATGAATATTATTTTTTATTGTTAATATTTTAAAAATCGGAAAAATTCTCTAAGATTCTTTGGACTTCCAGTCAACAGGATATAGTTGCACAAAAGATATTTAGGAACACAGAATTAAACAGTTTAAACAATCAGAACTTGGAAAATAGGAAGGCACAAACAGGAAAAAATCTAAGTGTGCTGATAGAGGCTTAATACCAACTCTAGCACATGCACTCATGATGCCTTGGTCCCTGAGTAAGTTTCCCATACAAGAACACTTCCAAAACTCACGATAATGATCCTGGGGTAAAATACAAAATATTCCAGGCAGAGGGGAGGGGAAGAGAGAGCTGAGTTGTAGATGAGCCACTGCTGAGCCAGCCAGTGTAAGCCCCAAACACCTGGCCATGAACAATTCCCAGTTAAGTAGCCCCTAAGGGGTACTGCAGAAAGGCTTGCAGTCTGAAAAGACAACTATGCAGGAAAAGGCAACGTCGCAGGAAAGGCATGGCTTCTAAATCACCCCCCATTAAAGAGACCATTTTGAAAATGAAACTGGCCAATAGGCGCTAGCATCATTGTCCTGCCCAATGAATTCAAAGCTTCCTGCCTCAAGTGACCACGCAGGCACGTTGAGGGACTGGACCTGACACCTGACAAGTGGTGCTAAGCTTCTGGCCTCAAGGCTTTGTTTTGCTCATCTACTCAACTCCTGGACCCCCCGACAGGAGGAGGGGGGCAAGGGTTTAAACCGGCCTGGCAGGATTTATGCCCTACCAGGACAAACAACCAGTAGCAGTACCTGTAAGTGCTGTAGGACTGCTGCATGTAAAGCAGGCTTTCTTTCTCCTTTTAATAACTGGGAAGCATTGGTGAGGGCAGTTATTTCCAAGATCCTGTACAAGGCTTAGGCTCAATCCCTTGGAACTTGTGATGCTCAACATTGTTGCACTAAGACACTGAGATGTCTTGCAGTGCACTGCAGGCAGAGCTCCAAATAAATCATCTTAAAATTCATGAGATTTAAGGAAGATATTAAAAAATAAGTATTCCTGTTGTCCCTGCTCTCAATTAAAGGATTAATTGGAACTTAATCTCCTTTATCCCAAATCAATGATCATTGTCATACAGTATTCCCCAGCTTTTTACTCACTTAAATTGCACCATACAAATCTGTGGAGACTCCCCTGGACACATTTAGCACATGGATGTTAGTGTGGCTGAAATTAATCTTTGCAATTGGATACCCACATCACAACTCTATAAAGAACCCACAACTAATCCACGGTATTCTAGTCTGTTGCAATTTTTCATTCCTAGACATCTAAAGTACTTGTCTCCATTCATTTAATTATTTCTTTAAAACCACAAAATGTTTTAGAATTAAAATAACCCTCATTCCAGCTCTCCAGGTAAAGGCCTAAAAGCAGACTTGCAATTTCAGCAGTAAATTATTTTTTTTACAGAGAGGTAAAAAGAACAGAATTAATTATTTCTGACTAAACAGCATGCTGATTTAGGGTTTCCTTTCAAATACGCAATCTGAAAACTTGCTTTCACAATTCAAGACCATACTATCAGAAAAAAACTGTCTTTGGTCACAAAATTTTTTAGCCTTTTTGTTTTCCACTTCATTTGGTGTAAATTCCAGCCTCTCCAACTCCTACCCTCAGTTCTGACCAATGATGGCTTTTTATGTAACTACAGCAGTGAGCTCTGGTACCTTTCAGAAGGCCTTTCATGTTCCTGTGATGTGATGCTAGTTAACCTGTTGGGCCCAGCCTTGCAAGACACAAAGAAGCATTAGCTACTTGTGCTTCACTAGCGTCTTATCAACAGTATCTGGGACAGGATGGATAAAAAAAGAAGGGCAACAACAAAGAAGGAAAAATAAAACAAATTCAAGCAGGTCTAAAAGTGCATATAGAGTGCTTATCTTTCATACAGAATTACAGCATCTTGTTTCCCAAATGTAATAGCTGGGGGTTTTTAGCTTTTTTTTTTTTTTATTTGTTTGTTATGAATTATTTTAGCCTAAAGAAACCATGGCCAGTAGAAAATGCAGTACAGCTGCATGCACTGCTGCTGGTATAGTGCAGACACTGGTCAAAACAGGACCACTGGCAAAAGTTAACAGGAAATGGATTCAGAAAAGAGAATTTCACTGTAGAATGTCATCCCAAGAAGTTATCCTGGAGGATGTTTGTATAGCTCGTCTTCACTACAACAGCATGTTACTACAGGTAGCAGTTCAGTCCAGCATGGAAACCATTTGAGCTGATCAAGGCAAGGACAAAAACTTATCTAAAATTTTGTTTCAATTACAAGTTTCTTTGATTACTGAAACACACAACTGGAATAATGCTAGTTCTGTTTGGAATAAAAATCCAGTTAAACAAGGGTTTGCCTAGAAAAACACTTCAGAGATCAAATTAGCAGGCAAGACTACCTAATGCTGAAAATGGATTTAATGACATTGTGAAAGCTTGAGGTGAATGATACTGTCTGGAGACAAGAGGTAATATTCCTTCTTTTTATTTTTTTAATTCAACTTTTTACGGTACTTTCATTAACAACTTACTATATGGGACACTAGAAATGGGGGGAAACTGAAATTATATGCTAAGGCCTACTGACTTATTTTTATTAGTATTACTTTTTAGAGTTAGTCTTTAAATCACTGAAATACCGCATGTGTGAATAAATTATTTTTACATGCAATTATTCTATAGCAAGATTTTCCAGATCGTATTTTGCCATTAATTAATGGCAAAATTAAATGAATGAATGAAATCAATTGAAATATGCACAGTATCATAATTGTCTCATTCTGAGCCAAATGCTACCAATGTATGTGTGTAAATATGGACTGACCATGGTATAGGTCAAGGAAGTGATTTAAAATTCAAAGCAGTCTAATACATGATTTTGGTTCTTCTGGTTTAGTGAAGAAAAAAATAATTTACCTTTATTTCATGTTATTTTAAGACCACGATCTCGATCAAGGGACAGTGGTGATGAAAATGAACCAATTCAGGAACGATTCTTCCGGCCTCATTTTCTGCAGGCTCCTGGAGACCTGACTGTTCAAGAAGGAAAGCTGTGCAGAATGGACTGCAAGGCAAGTATAACACATAGGTTAGCAGTAACCTTTCAAGAACATTAGCTGACTCAAAATGAAGTTAGTGTCTTTGTAAAGCTATTTTACCTGTTGGCAGTTCCAGTGACTGTCAATAGTTAACCGATCTCATTCCTTAAGAGGAAGCAGACAATAGAAGTTTGTCTCCTCTCCAACGAAAGTGCTTCAGGCAAATCTTGCAGCTCACAGTAAAAGGACTTTTAGAATTCAGCTATACTGGGGTGTGGAGGGAAGCAGCACACACTGTAAGGACAATGTGTGTCTCCCTTACAATGTGTGTCTCCCTTTTTTTTTTTCCTCCTAAGTCCTTTTATTACTTGAGATACAGTCCTCCTTTAAAGTTTCAAACAATATAATCTTGATTTATGACTTTGCCTAACAATTAATAAAGGCTGGGGTGACTTCTGTTTACTTTATGCTGATATATTTAGGAGAAGCTATTTGTTTCCAAGCAAATGGCACAGCTTTCACAAGTACAAGACTTGTTCACACACAGACCCAGCATTAGCTAGTGCAGCAGTGCAGTCACTAGGTAACACCTAGGTGGAATGGAACTCAGAGTTCAGTAATAAGTCAGCTGCCATCTTGTTGTCTGCAAGATTTTCAGAGGAAGTTAATCCAGAAGAGTATCGTCTCATTGCACTTGAACAGCAAACAATAAAAAAAGACAAAAGGTGTCACCTTGCCTTTAGTTTTGCAATGTATTATTATTTAGCTTCTAGCATATCTAAACACAAATCTTTTTTAAGTCACACTCATAAGACATCATGGAATTCAGGGAGTTGGCTTGAAAGCGTATGAACAGAACTGAGCCAATGTGCAATTCAGGACACAATGAGATCTTTAAATCTTCTTGTACACCTGCAATAGCAAACAAAACCAAACTTCTCTGAAGTAGCAAGTCAGGACTCCTCCAGTGTCACATATGGCTAAAATCAATTCCCATTATTCTGTTTACACTTAAGGTTAGTGGATTACCAACTCCAGATTTAAGCTGGCAACTTAATGGAAGACCAATTCGCCCCGATAGTTCCCACAAAATGCTGGTGCGTGAGAACGGTGTGCACTCCTTGATCATAGAGCCCGTCACAGCCAGAGATGCCGGAATCTACACATGTATTGCCAGCAATCGAGCTGGTGAAAACACGTTCAGCCTGGAGCTCATTGTTGCAGGTAACATCTTCGTGCTAGGAGCAGGAGGAACAGGAAATGGGAAACCCCAGTGCTGTCACATTATGTGGTTAAAAGGTAGCAGGGGAAACATGGGAAACCCAGCAGTAACAGACCTACAGTATAGTTACAGGTGATATATTTATGTCATGCGGTGACGTAAGTTGACTGGCAAGTGACCTCTGTGCACAGAGTTAGGAAAGAAGAGCTTTCGCCATAGCTGAGGCCACAAATCAGACTCCTTATTTGAATGGGGATTTCAATGGCCACTTGTGCAGACTTGTACCTGCCAATGGGTAGCCAGTGGAACATTGGCTGCGTGTTTTGCAGCATATTAGACTAATGCCATGCTGACCTTCTGGTAGAGTAGTTCTTCTGTAATTAAAAGCCCATCCTTCTATGGAATACAAAAGGGACACTGTTTACATATCCAGTCTTCATACTCCACATTTCAATTAATTGAGGGATGGAGTAGGAACCACTCAGCCCTGTTAGTGTTCACTTCTCTATTAAAACACTGATAGGAGTGTTTTCTTCGTATGAACCAGGATTGAACTTTGTGATTAATGAAGACAACATTGAAGCTTTCTACCACTTAGATTTCTCATTACTGATTTTTAACGTGTTGCTGAAAGAAAGGCTACCTTTTCACAGAACTAGTGTCAACATGACTGCCATCTTTATTTTCACAGCTAAGGAAGTACACAAAGCACCTGTGTTTATAGAGAAGCTACAAAACACAGGTGTGACTGAGGGATTCCCAGTGCGACTGGAGTGTCGAATCTCGGGGGAGCCATCTCCTCAGATATTCTGGAAGAAGGAGAACGAGTCACTCACATACAACACTGACCGAGTGAGGTTAGACTGATTAGAATAATCTCCCCATGTATAACTTCAGTGACAATCTGTCCTGTAACACAAACAAAAACCTAGACGGTCATCAGAATGCTTTGTATGAACAGCAGCTCATAAATATTAACTAGTTATTGTAATAATTTATTACATTTACCTAAACATGGGGCCAGCCTGGTGCCTGACTCAAAAGAAAAATCTTCATTTTGTTTTCCATCTTTGGACTTAAACAAATGTTTTTGCACTTCAAGGAAGTGGAGAAGAAAATTTCTCTTCTAGAACTTAGACTTACAGAAATGTACTGGTGCAAACTTAGGCTTCTAAGTAAAACTATTTTCTGCTTTTCTCTTATTCAGTATGCACCAGGACAACTATGGCTACATTTGCCTGCTGATTCAGGGAGCTACAAAGGAGGATGCTGGCTGGTATACTGTGTCAGCCAAGAATGAGGCTGGGATTGTGTCTTGCACTGCCAGATTGGATGTTTATAGTAAGTGACTTCAATTTTCATGATCACATTAATCCCCTCAAAAGCAACAGTTCTCTAAGTTTCAGTTTGTTTATAGTATGGTTTACATTGGTCTCTCTTTCTTCTGTTTATAGTTTCTCCTCAATAGTAACGATCCACATCAAGACAACAAATGCTCTATCAAAGTATATTCACCATCTTTCAGATATCTAAAGAAAAACAAGCATGCAAGCTTTTTGATTTTGCTTAGTATATTAAATATAGCTAATTAACAGATAACAGCATGATTACATTACTTTTGTGGGTCATCATTACTATTGCTCTGCCTAGCACTTCCCTAACCTTTTGTATTTTTCTGTACATTAGTCTGTAATACACCTATGATAGCTACCGTAAGTGTCGTAGATGTTTTATGGCTTTGTGCTTAATTACTCAGTTTGTTCCAAAGCAGCTCCTTGTATAGTGAATATTTCTTAAACCAAAATCTCTTACCAGTCATCTCATAAGTACAAATTGGCGGGTGGGGGATGGAGAGAAATTGGAATGATCAGTGATGGTGTCTGTGGTAGTAAGTGAGACTCGTGAATTAGAGACTTGGCTTCAGCATACAGGGGAGGGGGGCAATGGCAACCAGATGATTTCCTTTCGAAACAACTAACCCTGGAACAGGCCTGTCACTGTAATGTTAGTGCACAGTATCAACAGCCCCCCACACCCCCGCTGTTGCCCTTCCCAGTGATACAAGAAAGTGGAAAGCAGTGCCAAAAAGCCAAAGTAACAAACACAGACACTATTGTTTCTACTTACCACATCAGAAGGTGAAACTAGATGCTGAGAAAAAGAAACCACCGAGACATGAAACACTTACCTTTGATATAATGGTTTTCTTCCGCTCAGAAATTAGCATCTCCTTTACAAAGGGTTGCCTGTGCATCTGGCATTCTTTGTTGCACAGCACAAGATGGCTAACGTGTTTTCTCCTCTTTTTAATCTACAGCTCAGTGGCAACAACCACCTCAAACAACCAAGCCAAAGAAGGTGCGGCCCTCAGCCAGTCGGTATGCTGCACTTTGTGACCAAGGACTAGACATCAAAGCAGCTTTCCAGCCTGAAGCAAATCCAGTCCATCTGACAATGCCATCTGGCTTGGTAGAGAGCGATGATCTGTAGATCCAGCTGCCACTTCCATCATTTTCCTTCAAAGCAGAAACACTGAAAGCCATTGCCTTGACCAATGATACTTCTATGTCACTTTATGCAAAGGCAGACACCTTCAAGTACAAAAGATAAACAACAAACACAATAATCATGTATTCCTTATTCATTATACCAAATTAGAAGAATAGATAGATTATTAATAGAAATGTACACATTGCACAACAACTCACATTCACCAGTTCCTTACACCTAAGTTGCTTCAGCAATTATGAATAACCCTTTTCAGAAAGGCCAAAATACATGAAAGAGATCTTTCAGAAGAGAACTCTATTTATCACTACGTGCCTTCATCAGCAGTAAGTAGACGCTATAAAAACTTTAACGGTGCAAGATGTTTTATTTTTGAGGCCATTAGAACACAAAGAACATTAGAATGTATGGTTTTCTATAGTTCTAAACTGGCAATGCATTCTGAGAGCTACAACCAACAAGTGCAATATTGTAAGAATAGAACAGGAAGGGACAAGGAAGAGACACGTGAGAAAACGCTGTATCTCTGCAAACTGCCATTCTACAACCAATAAGATCTTGCCTTAAATGCTGTTAAGTGTGGACAATTCTACGAAGCAACATCAACACTCTAACTTTCTTTTTTTTTGTATTTTTCCTTTTTGCCTTCTAGTAGGAGGCTTACTTACAAACATACAGCAAAGACAGTTCAAGAGTAAGTAATTTAACCTCTTCAAGACAAAGAAGAAAAAGAGCTGACATGCAATAAGAAGTCTACTTCAGACTATAAATATTAGTAACAGGACAGGGAAAAAATGCGGAGAGTACAAACCACTGCAGTACATCACTGCAGAGGGTGGGAGCAGGCCAGGGCAAGAGGGTGCAGCTCTCTAATGATTTCCTGAGGACGGTCTGTAACATTGTGATACCCCCTTCCAGAATCTGAAATTCTAGGGTGAGCGGAAAACTAGTAAGCGCATGTATGGAATGTTTGACTGTTTAATGTTTGTGTAGCATGTATGAGGATTTTGGAGAAGTACAGTAAGTGAAAAATGGGCCGAGACTGCAATATGCATTTAAATGACACGTTCACACACAAGTGCCAAGCTTGCAGATCTGAGGAAGCAGAAAATGAAGATGGACAAAAATAACATCAAATCTGCGTCTTTCTTTTTGTAACACATCTCTGGTAGATTTTTTTTTTTTTTTTCCTTCTGCTTGTAGAGAAGTGACAGCTCTCTTATTGGGCAGCATCTGTGTGCTGTAGCTGAAAAGTCTGAAGGCTACTTTGAGTGCGAGGTTCCATCAAGCTGGAGCCCCACTGAAGTCGGACCTGACTAGTTGGTTTTAAATTAGAACCAAATGAATTTCAGACATATGGGAGGGAGGGAGAGAGGGAAGAATTGCTAGGCCTGACAAGGAAAAAAAAGCTTTTGATGGTACGAGCTATGAAAGGAAAACACTGTATTCCTTGTATGAAGCACACATATGGTATCTTTATTTATAATAAAAGTGTTGAGATTCTCTATCTCAATTCAGTTACTCAGAAGTCCTGTACTTAGGGTTGTTCTTTTTAATTTTGTAATTGTGTACACCATATACTGCATTAGTGCTATACGTGTATTGCTTTGTAAGTACACAGAGTTTGTTTTGTGTTTTAGTGACTAATAAACTTTAGCACCTAAGGAAGTACTGTTCTGGTGCATGATGTGACCAGTTACGGGGATCGTTAATCTAGATTAACGCCTTAGGCTGTCATCTGGGAATAATTTGATTCTATTCTAGGAAAAGTATGTCATATCATTTGCCAAATTTTTCTTGACTGTGACATGCTAATTTTACTTTTTTTTTATTTAGCTTCACTAGCATTATTTTGCCACCCTTTATTCATATTTATAAAAAAATGTATTATCGTTACTTTGGATTGTTGTGCTGATATAATGTGGGTTTAACATCAATAAATATTACACAACTAGAAAGTTTTCCTTCTGGTAAAGACTATTAACTTTTCCACTAAAAGTGCAAGAGTAAGAAATTTTAAATGTGATGAGTGCAGACAAAATGAGAGCTATGCACAGCATCTCACAATGTCTAGAAGTTATCAGAATTGTCTGCATGTGCCCTGGAATCTTGTTTAAACACAACAGAAAAGCAAGGTCCATACATTCTCAGAAACTTTTGCCAAACAGAAGTACTTGAAGATGCTTTCTAATAGGTTAGAAAGTACGTATCTAGTAACGCAGTATGACATCACTTGCAACTACTTTGAAGCAAAAAGCATGGCCCAAGCACTGCTAAATTCATTTAATAACAGTCTTCTAACAAGCCAGTATCCACATTTAACAATCAAAACGTTAAGATTGACTTTTAAACCCCTGAATATAAACTAACTTCATCTCTTCTGTGCAAAGACAACAGGAAAAATGCAAAATAGCAATTTTTTTTTTTCCTTTTAGGTTTACATTACAAGCATTGGGCACCCTGAACAGAATTATCTCAGCAATTAAGTGAGTACTGATGCTGATAGTGATGCTGCATCTGAAATCAATGGATTTCTGTCTGCTTACAGCAAATCTGTCTTTGGCTTAGAGACTGAAAAATTGAGGCTGCTCTTGTGAGATAGTTTAAGATGAGGTCATCATTGCTTTTTGCCTCTGTATGTATGTGCAGACACACACTCAAGTAGTAAATCACATCTCTAAGCAGCAAAGTTGTTTTTATGAAAACATTCAGCTGTGCTGTTACTTAGTTACTGGGACTGTTTGGGTTTACAAATTCAGAGATACAAGCGTGGCACGAGAAAACTATATTTTTCAAGCCAAAAATCTGAAATTCTTGGAAGCACCCAAGTAACTTTCAGAAGCTTAATCTCCTTCCACAAAGTCCATCAATATAGATAGTATGACCTGACAGTATACTTTTATAGGACTTAAAAACAGAAATCCTAAGTTTTTGTAAGACTATGTTTAGCTATGGGAAGCCTTTACGTTATTTAGGAAGCTACTCAGTCCAAGTGTGTTCAAAGTGACTGAAGACTCAAGGCAACTACATTCAGGATGACAACTGAAAACTGTCAAAAGCACTAACGAATAGTGAGGTTCAGAATTGCACTTGCATGGAGGTTTTTCTCAGCTGGCGGTGTACTTAGCACATAGTGCCTTTATTCTGCAACTTCACAATGACAGCAACCATTAGTTAATATGCACAATTTTTCCTATTAACAGCCAGCAGGGGGATGGGGATCAAAGCTGTATAGTTCAATTTGAAACTCTATCTTATAAATCATAGTTTCTTTCTACATTATCACTTTCAAAGACCATTTTAATTCAGTTGGGTTGTATGCCATTAACTACCTTGATTCCCCCTACATGGACAACTCTATCCTTATCTCTGCCAAGCAGCCCAAATGGATTTAATACGCAACACTTGATGTCATGGCACTGAGGACCAGCGGCATGCTTTGGCCTGCTCTGATTATGGACACTGACAACAGATCTCATTTGCTATCTCATAATTCAGCTTTATATGCAAGGGGCAGAATCTGCTGACATTTAGCTCTTCCTCCTGAACTAGCTGAAGTAAAAAACCCTTCCTCTGCACATTTTTTCTGTTTTAGTAGAATCATGAACACAGACACATATGGCAGACGAAAACACAGCTCCTGCCCTAAGAAATTTACAGTCTGTTCCAGGCAACACAGTACTCTTTAAAGTGTCTTAAAGCTATATCTCTCATACAGAACTAAACCACCATTTGCATCCTCTTACAGAAACGACTAACACATAAAACAATCCCATATTGCACTGGATCTCTTTAACAAAAATGTGAGTGTTTGGAATATAATGCTAAGTTCACACTTAGAGCAAAAAAGCAAGGCTGCAAGCAGCCATACCTGTAGAGCGGCGATTTCAGCAGCTGTGCAGAGAATAGTGAATGAACTTCAGTCCAGCACCACCAGGAAGGATAATTTTTTTTTTGCCTTAATTGATCAAATGCAGCACAGCAGATGAAGTCATGCAGCTGCTGTCATTCTAGTTTCGCAGTAGTGTAACAGGTCCAGCAACAGCTGCAGAACAAGAAAGGAGAAGAAAATAACAGCACACGGCCACTATGCAGAATGGTGACATCACTTACAGCATGGGCTCTACGAATCTCATCACACTGGTTGGATTAGGTTGCGTTATTTATTTTGTTCTCTGAAATGATTCTGTTAAACACACAAGTAAGCACACTGCCAAGCTGTTTTGGTTTGACTCTCGGCCCAGAGATTGCCGACTATTTCTACAAAGAACTGAAGATACAAAACTGAATTGCCAAGGATGGGACCTTCCACAGATACCGCAAAAGGTGTTGCAAATACCTTGTGAAACTTGCCATACAAACAGGCAACATACCTCTATGCCAGATTAAGAAGCAGTGGATTTTGGAGATGGCTTCTATCTGCAGCATTTGTCCAAGTCACTGCTGGAATCGTTTGTAGGAAAGGGTCTGCATAAGAGAAACCTGTTACCACACTGCTCTATAGATTAATGCACAATTCTGTTTAGTAACATATTAACTTACTTCCTCCTACGGTACTTCAGAACCAGATTCATTAAACATTTTTTTAACATACTATAAACCTACAACAGTTTTATATTTCTTAAATTCACTATTCAGCTGTACAGTCTCTGATCATTTATTCATGTATAATAAATGAAAACTACAATAAAATCCAATTTTTCCATCAGTACAACTGTTATTAAATCTAGAGATCTTGAACTGTACATGAATAATGCCATTTTAGGTAAGGAACAACAGTGGCTTTCAAAAATTTCAGTTTACAAAGTTGCAGATCCACTTTCCACTGGGAAAAAAACTGTACATCTCCAAATTAAAATCAGACTCTGTTACTTGTTTCCCCTCAAAGTTCTGTTTCCAAAAAGCATAGCAGTTAAAAATCTTAATAAAAGTGCTATTTTTAAGCTTTTTCTTATTAGCAAATTCGTTAAATAACCAACTTCATAAAAGAAGAACAAAAGTTTCATTTGTGATTGTTTTCTTGCAGCATATAAAAAGAGTTATAAGAAAAGGCAGAACTACTACTAGTAACTGTTCCTTTAAAATAATGGTCTGTCTTTACATCATAAAACAGATGAGTGTCATTGTGCTTCCAGTCACTAATTCCAAGGACTAAGACATCAACACTCTGTCTTTGCCCAGGACAAGTGTCACTGAAGCCCAAGGTGAAGCAAAAAGGACACAAACATCAACAAACACCACAACAAAAAAATGTTGATCTCATCAGTGCAACTCCACTGCCCTTAAGTCAAAGCTCAGATGTGCCCTGGCTGCTTTGGCAGTTCTCAAGTCAGGATTCAGGACCGAACTCCCAGTAAGCATGGCCAAGCTCGATGTGCAAGGCAGAGGAAACAGCACTTTGTATACCAAAAAATATAGTTCCTATTTGCAACAGAGTAAGGGAAGCTCAAATGAGTTGTTCATTTCATAGGCAGCATTGAGTTTATTACCATAGCAATGCAAACACCTCTTCATGAATAGTTTCAGCTGAAAATATCTGAAAACAAAACTCACCTCACACTAATACTGTAGTATATTGAGTTCTCTTCCAGTGGAAAGACACCACCCTAATTAATCAATGAGAAATACGGGCACATGATTAAGTGCTACTGGAAACCAGGCAACACAGCACTGGTAAGAAAGGCACTACGGTGCCACTGGAAACAAAAGATATTACAGAAAACTTAGTCACAGAAAACCTTTGCAAAACCATGCCATAGATTAACCTGGTTAGTCTAACATTTCTAAATTGACTGAATACAGCTCTGCTGCATAGTAAAAAACTTAGCATGACCTCCACTCTGGTGGTCCGACAATTAGGGTGAACTACAAAACTACAGGCACTCCCTGTTCTATGTGCCTTCCAAATTAAGAGCTACAAGAACCTGCAGAGAATGGATGCAGTTCCAGTCTGCTGCTGGCAGAGCTGTCTCACCATCAAAAATCACGCATGCACACTAAATGGCATTGATCAAAACACATGCAATAACAATGTTGCTTCTTTTCTCTAAGGTTGCAAGGAGTTTCCTGGAGAAATCTTCCAACTACCTGAAAAAAATTAGGATAAAAAGTCAGACTGTCAGCAGCAGGAAATAAAACACTGTAACTTAGAGCTTTTAATAGGTCTTCAGCATACAAGTTTTCCAATGCAGCCTCCAACATGCAGATGTAACACCTACTTACAGTGCATTTAGCATTAGAAGCACAGGGCTGGGAGATCTGCAGGATCTGCTTCACAAACATGCTTCACCAATACCATGGAATTGGTGCACAGTTATCCTTGCACAAATTGTTCAAAATAGCCCAGGAACTTCAAATGCTGCAACATGATGCACATGCAAGGCCACCTCAACAGTGGCAGACAGCAGTCAGGGAAACACAGGTAACACCCAGGCAGCTCCATGTGCTGAGACAGTGTTAGTTTGGTGGCATTTGCCTCTCCATGCTCGCACTGACGTTATCCTCATGTGTGTATAACAATACCACACAAGATTTGGCAGGTTTCACTTGTGTGCTGTCTCAACATGTTAGACATCACTAAACCCAAACTGACTACTCCAAGCAATTTTAGTTTTAACAATTGTGACAGGAAGATTAATTTTCATTTCAGAACGCAACACTGTAATATTTGTACCAACTCTGCAGACATATCTACTTAAAAAGGGAGCCTGAAATTGAATATAGTTCCTGGGTGAAAATAAAATGTAATCTGGGACATTAGGTAAGCTTTTAAAGAGTCAGTGAGTCTTTGAAGACTTCACCACTCCATCTGTCCCGGCTTTTCAAACAAGGATGGATTACTTGAATTAAGCGGGTGTGCTCGGTCTTGGAAAGTTCACTTTTCACTTTCAGATGTACTTAAACAGACTACACTAAGCTTTTGAAAAAACAAAAATTGTCACATAACTGCAACAAGCAATGCATATTTCAGTTTCAGTGCAATCTCTCGCACTACACAGCACATCAAAGGAAGGAAACAGCAACAGATAAAAACCACACTCTATATTGTAACCGTAGAAAATGTAATAGAGAGTTTGAAGTCTGGTATTTAGGTATCCAAATTTCACTGAACTCAACATCATCTTTAAAAAAGCACACGTTACATCCCCACATAGCTCAGGATATATGGATTTAGATTTTGCAAAACTGGTAACAATACCAGCTATCAACTTCATACCTACACAGGCAAATCCACCTCCCTGCTACATAAATGTACTAATTCGGTAATACCAATACAATAATGCCTTAGGATAGACTGCCCTCAGGAGGCCAAAAGGAAAGCTCTTCAGCGGAGTGTGGCACACTCACATGCTAACTCGACACACCGTATGCATCTGTTAGCACAAAAGTCCGCGCAAGCTATTCCTCAAGACAGCTCCTGTTACAGCTGCGATACTGAAAAAAATCCCATCTTGCTGACCTTTTGTGTGTCCTGCTAGAAACTTCTGATGATTAACCAATTGCAACACATGCCTCAAGAGCAGAAGAGTCATCATAGGAGTTCACTACAGCAAGCTCCAAGTTACAAATCCACTTCTTAAGGGGCAAGCAGAAGTAAGGCTCCAATGGTATTGAAGAAAAAAATCATAGGAGAGTTTTATGCATAACTCTATAAACACAGCATAAACTCTAGCAACACAAAATGTAAAAACCTAAATGTCTGTTTTTAATCAGAGACATGACAGGCACACCAGAAATACAATGGAAGTGAGAAAACTAAGCAAGATATTAACACAAAATAGACAGGAAAAATGTGCAGCTAGATATCAAAGTATTAACACATCTAATCAAATAAGGGTTGAATTTCTAGGCCTAGTAAGCCAACTTTGAGTAAACTTTATTCTACTACCAATACAATTAAGATGATGGCAGTAGCTATGACACCCAAGAACTATAAGGCCAGCAATGTAACTATCATGAAAGACACCAATTAGCAGTGGACTGGATAAGTGTCCAGTTGGGGACAGCCAGCTCTGGCTGTGGTCCCCAGGAGTGTACAAGACCTGACTCAAAATGCTATTTTCAAGGACTGAGCTTTGGGACTTTGTGATGGTAACCTTATTTCTGCAAGAATATTGACCTAATTTATTAATAAAGACAACAGTCCTCTACCACAGACTTCCATAAAGAAGGAGTGACATGAAATAAGGATATATGCCAAAGTGAAACAAATAAAAAACACTTAAAAAACTGCAATGCTTGTTGACATCACTAAGACTGTACACAGTGAACTTTGGTATGACAACTTTAAATACACATGCCAAATGAAATGTTTTTTGTGGAGAGAGGGAAGTCATCATGAACTAAACAACCTTTGTAAAACCAGCAGTCTAGTTTTAGCAGTCAAATGGAATCTGTCACTGAATGTAAAAATTACAGACAGGTCAGAGTGTAAAAGAACAACTGACAAAAGTGCAAACAAACTGAACAGCACCTTAGGAATAGGAGCAATCCCTGAATGAGGCAAGTAGAACAAAATTAAAAGCAAAATGCTCAGTGGAGGCAATGTCACAGTGAGTTAAAACAAAGTTCCAAGCTCCAAACAAAGCCTTAAATCAATTTTTAGTATGATGCACGAATTTGAGCAAAACCTCCAAAGGCAATTCACTGAAGGTAGAGGACAACAACGATGATGTAGGATGAAAAAAGAGTTTTTGAGCAACATGCAACTAAATTAAATATGACTCCTCCTACAGAAACAGCTGAAGCAGGCAGGAGAGGACAGATGTCTAAACCTGAGACGGATCCTGAGAGACCCATCGATTCCGCAAAGTCAAACTTACCAGTGGCAAACTGATGGAGGTAAGAGAGTCTTCTAAGGAGACATCACCACACATCTGATCTGTTACGTACTCTACACATTCACAATTCCACTGTCTGAGACATCAAACTAAGTCAGACACAAACTTAGTCTGACAAACAGGTATTACTTCTTAGAACAGATGTACAAAGGAAGCACTAAGATAGATAACTGTCTTTAACTAGTTTTAAGTTCTAATTTACCAGTTTGAAGAAAAGGAGAAAAAGGTCTTTTATAAAACTAAGACTTTAAGGCTACCAATATTTCAGTTTAGTCCTGTAGCAACAGCATAATAAAAACATAGTATGTGTTGCATTATTTGGAGAAAAACAGAACAAAAATTTAGTTAATGTCTAACAAAGAAAAAAAAAAAAGAAAATAATAATTACTGTCAGAACTTACTGAAAAGACTTTTTTTCAGTCTCAATTTTCACTTCTGGTCAAGACAGTCACAAAAGCTTTGCCTCTGAAACAGCAAGGATAGGTAGATGCTGCAGTTAAGTTACTGACATACTACTGCTCGAGCAGCAAAACTGGGAATATCAGCTATCCTTCACCTTCAGTGCCCTCTGACAAAATTCATCTATTCTCTGGCCAATTCCTCCTATCAAAGAGAAACATAATCAGCAGTTGTATTTTTGGTACAAAGACACGTATGACACGTAACTTTTCACAGCAAATAACGTCATCTCTCTACAAAGAGATAACAGCAAGATAAGCACCCCTGAAACTACTGCCTTTAGTGGTACTTTAGATGCCAGAGTGAGTAACATAACCAACTGTAAAAACCTCCTGAACATACAGGCATTCCTTGTATTATTTCTCAATACATACCTGTGAGAAGCTTGAACATGTATTGTTTTCTGGCACAAAGACAAAATTTCTCAGTTGCACAAATGAAAAAAATCTGACTTACAAAACTCAAAAGTTATCGTCAGTGAGATCTCTTCTTTCTGTACTTTAGTTTATGCCAAGACAGAAAGTAATTTCAAAAGCTGAATCAACATCTGGATCATGATGCAATAAACACCAGGAGCTAAGAACTGAAGGTCTTCTTCAGAGACGATAAAAACATCAATTGTCAAAACTTACTTGATCTCAATGTAAAAGCCTGAGGTCAAAGTTTTGGTAGTTTTTCAAAAAGAGAAGAACGTGCAGGATTACTTAACAGCTGAGTTATTACTCTGCTTCAAACACTGCTTTGAATAAAATAAATGCCTATTTTATTGACTATACATACCTATTAAAGAGCATCAACATACCATAGTTGAGCTGACTGTTCAAGAAGTTATGTAGTAATACACCTAGACTTCACACTCTGGAAATGAGATGTGTTTTCTAAACATCTACTGAGTCAGTGAAAAGCCTTTTATGTGGGAGTTGTGCTGTTTGCCAGTGTACAGGAAGCTCAAACTCGACTTCAATGGCCAAGTCCTTCCATATACATGCACAAGTGCTACTAGTTTAAATGAGTGTTGTACATACATTCACGAATGGAACTGAGCAAGTTTTGTCTTTATAAAAACACACTGCGTACAATTAAATCTCCTGAAGGCAATTCAGGTATGCTGAAGATATAGAAGCTCCTAGCTTTGTAGTGTCAGCTACAAGCAAATAAAAACCAAAGGAGATTCCTCGTCACTTTGAAGGGGCTAACTGATAAGAATAAAAAATCACAGAGTTTGCAGTCTTCACCCTACATGAAAACCTTGATGCAATCACACCTGCCAACCAGTAAACATGCCTCCACACTTTATTAACCCTTGTGAAACATGATAATTCAAATAAAATCTCCACTCCATCCCAAACTGGAAAACATGACTTTATCAAAATATAGTACTTTTAAAAAGTTTTCAGTATGTTACGTAAAACTATCAGGATAACAAACCCAGATCTTTTTAAAGTTGTTACATACAGGTTTCACAGTACCAAATCACAGTGGTAGAGTCACCATCCCTGGAGGTGTTTAAGCAGGATGTGAATGTGGTGCTCAGGGACATGGTAAGTTTTGACTCTTCAGGGCTGGGTTGAGAGTTAGGTTGGATAATCTTTGAGGTCTCTTTCAACCAGATGTATTCCATGATTCTGTGAAACGGACCCACTGAAGATAAAATTCTCCTCTGACTGTAGAATTTAAAATCAATTACATACACCAACCTTCAGCTGATTTCAACCCTTTAATTTTTATGTATTATTAGAGTAGCACTTAAGTCATAAGATGCAAGCCTCCATCTACTATTAAAGTACTCCCTGTAACATAAGGGGACTCTAGAAGAAAGACAACAGCATGCGCAACTTCATGAGGCTCTCCAAATCTTCCAAGAAGAATTGCTTTCTTCATCTGATCCTCTTCCAAATGAGCAGTCATATCTGTGTGAATAAAGCCTGTGAGGAGAGATAATTCAAGTTACCTAACGCTCAGCTAAATTCCTCTATTGGATTTTCTCTGGAATCCTCCAAAGTGAAATCTACTGCTAGGACTCAGCAGCAGCTGCAATTCTTCAAAGACTCAGAAGTCAGACCACATAATTTTGTAACTGAGAATAATTTTTTGTCTAACCAATAAAATACCTTCTATTTTGGGAAGCATGATGTAGTCATAAACCCAGAGATCTGTAGAAGTCTATGGAAAAAAAAAAGGTAACTCCTAAAACTGGATCCCCAAGCCTTACTTAGTACCTTTTCTGAAAGACAACATACAGTCATATCACCAAAACACTCTCAGTAAAAAATGAGTATAAAATCTTTGGCAAGAAACACCTGCAGCTGGCAAGTGTTTCCATTATATTTTTTAGAACTTGGGACAGTGCTTACATAATTTCTGTTATGGCACTCATTTGAAGAATACTTCTTGACAATTGCAAGGTTATTTCTTCAGAATTTCCAGTTATCTGAGATCATATTCCCACTGCTTCACTTCTCTCCCCATAATCTGCAGTTTCATAAAGAGCTGATCTTTTCTGCTTTGTAGCTGCCACCAAGAAGGGAAAGTCTCAAATTTTCCTCTCTACTGTAAGACCCTTCAGTGAGTTGTTCAACTCACTAAACAATAAAAAGTATATTTACATCGTTCACAAGCTGAATTGTTTCACATAGAGGTTCTTAAAGGCATTTGAGCCAGTACAATGCGAGTTGTAGAGCACACAACTGTAAATGGGAAGTCAGAAAAGATGGATTTTCCCTTAATGCTGGAGCTTTTCTTGGACTAGATCATCTTGTGGTCACAGTCTTGTCTTTACAGAACTTTACTTCCAGATTCTCATTTTACTTCAGAGATAGACAGGGACAATTTCATGCCAGCTTCTTGTGGTCTTTCATGTTTCTGTAACATGAAATAAGCACGCTCTAAGACAAGACAAACGTAGCTGTCTGCATATAATTACTTCTAATCCATCCGCAAGGACAGTACGACTTGAAGGAGAAACAAACAAAAAAACCAGACATTTATTACTTAATAAGGGACAAAGGAAGAGGTAAACACATTGTCAAATTTCTCAGTGTTCCCTTTAAAACACTGAAGGTTTTGTAAAACAATGTTGTATAGTGTAACCTGAAAAAGAGATTAAAAATATTTACTTACAAAAGTTGGAGAAAATAAAACAAATTGCCTCAAGTTACTTTCAGAGAACGGCAAATATCTAGTATTCTTGATGACAGGGCCCTGAGCAACCAGATCTAGTTGGAAATGTCCCTGCTCACTGCAGGGTGCTTGGACAAGATGACCTTCAAGGGTCCCTTCCAACCTGATGCCTTCTAAGATTCTAGGACCCCAAAAACTAAATTGAAACTTGAAATTGCCAAAAACTAACCTGGGACAACCACATTCACTCGAATTTGCTTTTTTGCTACTTCTTTAGCAAGAGAGCGTGAAAATCCAACTAATCCCGCTTTGGTAGCACTGTACACACTTTGACCAGAGTTGCCTTTAAGTCCTACAACACTTCCTAAAATAAAGAAACACAAAAAAGAAGAGATTAAATGTTTAAGTCAGAACTTTGTACTAGCTTTATCAAGTTTCTCAATTTAGAAAGGAGTATTTAAAATTAATTTAAAATACATTACTAAGCATACTTCATAGCTACTGCTGGGACAAGCGAATCCCTCAGTTATCGGCAGTTTTTCTGGAATTCATGTATCTGTTGCCCAAGAGTTTAAGGCAGTTTTAAGGCAGTTTTTTACTGCCTTAACTGTAAAAAAAAAAGAGTTTTCTTGGAAAAAAAAAAAATCCTTTCACAAAGAAAAAATCCCCAAACAACTAAACCTGATTCTTAGCTAATGAACAGCAGCTGGAAGAGTCGATAAAGAATGGTAAAACTTTTTATTGAACAAGATACAAACTCTGAGGAGCCTGTTACTGACACAAACTGGTTTAACGTTTAGAAGCTGCTGAAATTACACAAATTATAAGTATTCATAAAAACATGTTACACACAGAATGTCTAAATATAAGTAAGTCAATAGTAATGAGTAGCAATTCGACATGTTACACCTTTCCAGAAAGCCAGTACACAGAGCAGCAGTGGATTTGACAAGCAACTTACCTATGTTGACAATAGCACCTCCCTGTTGTTGAATCATGGCTTTTACAGCAGCTTTGCAAGTCAACATTGTTCCCAAAAGATTTGTGTGAATCTGGGCTATCATATCTTCAGTTTTGGTTCTCAGTAACAAACCATCCCTGATAAACAGAACAAAAACTCCCAAAGAACTTACTGAACAAGATCAATGTCACATGTACTCACAATGAAACATGACTGATGAGTGAAACATTAATGGGGATTTATATGGGTTTATAAATCCTAGCATTCAAAATTATGACTTTGCAAGGTTAGCAAACAGCAAGGAAAAGAAGTTAGCTATGCTTCTGGCAACAAAGCCTCCTCTACAGAGATGTATGCAACATTTTGTTGGACCACTTCACGGGGGAAGAAGTCAAGTGAAAGAGTAGAGCAGGAAGGCATCAACTGAGAATGCAGAAATTACAGTGAAAACTCTGTCATGTTAATATTTTACCATCACCGGGAACAAAATATTGGTGAGTGCTTAACAGTGTTTTCAGATGTACCCATTAACAGCACTCTTATTAATACAAAGGCCCTTTGCACCTTACAATTAGATGCTGCCATTCAAAATTGTAATGAAGAACCAACCTGTTGATCCCAGCTGCATTAACCAAGTAGTTAATAGGACCTAAATTCTTCTTCATCTCCTCAAAAGTATTTTGGACTTCTTGTTCACTGGATACATCACAGCTCAGTGCCAGATGTCCTGCTGTATTGAAATAAAGGCACATTATAACAGGTGGTATACCATTCAGAAATCTTCTTCAGAATTTATCAACTCCATTTGAAACAGATGCTGAACTAGTTAGAACTTGAGGAACCATTTAATCTCCAGACAATAAAATATGCCAAATTTTCAAGTACTAAATTGATTAGTTATGTGACCATTTCTTGGGTTATATTTTTGGCCTTTGGAAATCAGAAGTTCCACATAACCAGACTGGCCTCAGTCCTGGCTTGGTCAGGAACCATGGAATGACACAATTCTTACCACCTCCCTGTTCTGACCTTGAACAATTTCTTTCATCTTACAACTAGCATCTTGCAGACAGAACTTTCGCAAAGAATATTGTGAAACCAAAACTGCACTGATACATCTATTCTGTCATGCTCCTCAGTTTTTTACAAGTTACCTAAGCAGTGTACTGTGAAGAAATAATTGCAAAGCAGCATACATACCACCAAGATTGCAAGCAGTGGTTTGGGCTACTTCCAGATTCCTAGCAATGATCGCCAGGCGGCAGCCTTTCTGTGCCAGCAGTTCTGCAACAGCTTTTCCTATTCCTCGGGATCCCCCAAAAATGGCACAAACCTTGCCCATCTTCAAAAATAATTCACAAATTGCAAACAAGCCGCAAATTTCAGGCGCGCTACAGCAAGAGAATAACCATTGTTCTTGTTAACATCATGGTCCTTACAAGTTCATTTTGTATTACCAGTTTACAGAAATAGTAGTTTGTTAATATTTTATTCAGTAACAGTTGAACTAAATTAGATACCATTTGTACAAACGCAAGTTAATTATTAAGGATTTCTGAACTAGTGAAAAAAAAATTATAACGTAAGCTAGTATTTCAGTAATAGTGTTATGCTCTTACTGAGTCAATGAAATACGTGAAATATGTGATTTACACACCTGAAGGCCAAAGTTGTTTATTCAAAGTAACACAGCAGTTGTGAACACATTGTTCTTGCAAGCACTATACCTGCACCACAGTCATTTAGCCTCAAGGTCTCACTATACCCTACATATCTGTATGGGACCATCACAAACACTAATGAAGATGATTTGATACTACTGTATTTACAATAGTTTAATACTAAGTTGCCCTACATAATATCATGTTTTACCACTAGCCTTAGTTTATTGTTGTTTCTGCTTCTGAAGGAAATTTTGAAATGCTTTTTGAAATGCAAAATCATTTTGAAGTATACGTTTCAGATGTTCAAGGACTATAATAAGAAAGTACTTTTGTAGAATGATCTTTTATTCTGCAATCTCTAGAGATCAGAGAGCTGAGGAGTCAGCTGAGGAACTCCTGAGGAGCCAGAGGCAGAATCTGAGCAATAACGACATATCTCTTTTCCACATATTTATCTTTTTTTTAATTAAATTATACTTTGTTTCCATAACATCCTGTGGCAATGAGTTTCATTATTTGTGGAAAAGTAGTTCCCTTTGTTCTCAGATTATTTCTGATTAGGTAATAATTTGCATCTCTCCTCATATCTCCTTACTATTTGTGATTTTGAAGGCTACTCTTCCTATACATATGGAAGCCGTTCTATACCTTATGAAATGCTGTTCAACCTCTTAAGCCCTCTACCCTTTTTGATGTCTGATAATCAAAAGGGTATACACTGTAAAGCATACAAGGGACATCATCAGCTCATACAAAGGCATAATGATTTCAGTTTTCTCTGACAAGGCCTGGAGGATCATGAAATCAAGCCATGTGCCTGCTTCCAGTGGCAAGTTGAAATCAGTTTCCTAGAAGCAGGAAGACGATTAAACAATTGTATCTCAGGTGGGAGCCCTTTTGACACAATGTGTACAGAAAGATGTTCTGCACAAAGACAATTCCTTATTGATAGAAATAGAATCATAGAATAGTAAGGTTGGAAGGGACCTTGAACATCACCTAGTTCCAACCCCCTGCCATAGGCAGGGAGACCTCCCACTAGTACAGGTTACTCAAGGCCTCATCCAACCTTGTCTTGAACGCCTCCAGGGAGGGAGCAGTCACGAACTCCCTGGGCAACCTCTTCCAGTGTCTCAATACCCTCAAATGGCACCCTTCAGCCACTCTGAACAGCCTTCAGAAAGAGCTAACCTGAATAGCCTTCACTATCTAGGCTCAAGAGATGAACCATGAGATCTTGCACCCCAGTAACTACAGCAGATATGAGCACCTGACCCATGCTTTATTGAGATTTTTTTTTTCCTGTTAGAAACAAAGTCTCAGTCTCCCTTCTCCTTCAGGACTGATCTCTTACAGAATTAACACAGTGACTCTTAGAAGTTCTTGCCTACTTGTTGCAACAACGTTGTACCCTAGGATTTTCCCCTTCATATTTGTCAGCACAGAGCATACCCAGTCTTTTTTTTTTTTTTTTCTTTAAACATGGAATAATACAGATCGGAGGAATCTCTAGAAGCATCTTGTCTGACTCCACCTCTAAGCAATGTCAAGTGAACCTTCTACTATTCATAATTATTTAAATATTATTTATTTTCTAAATAATTCTGAACATGCTTAGCTGCACATGGCCCAAAAAGCTGGCTGCGGGAAGAGGACATCTGTAAAGTCTATCATTCCACCCTTCCTGATGTCTTGGAAGAAAATGGCAGTGATTCTGCCCAGCACAGTCAGTTACCCGTGTGTTACCCAGGTACTGACGGGGGGAGCATGAGGCCTGGCTCCAACCCAGCAATTCACGATGCGTTTTAGCACTAAAGAGTCACACAGGTCATCTGCATTTATGACACAGGACAAAATGCCTACAGCACAAACCGTCATATGTTCCAAGGTCCAATAAATGCGCAGGGCGAAATGCGCATCTTTTGAGCGGTAGGTTCTTCTAGTACAAACACTTGTACCATCCTTGTCCCCTATGGCCCTTCTATGCGTTCAGAACCTCAGCGCCGCCCGTGCCGCCCCCAGCTCCGACTCTGGACAGCCCTTTCTCCCTCCCGACGGACTCGGCTGTTTTTTAATGTTTCCAGATTCGAGGGCTCCCACCGACCTTCTTCTGCTCCGACTGTGCCTCCCGACCGAAGCCACTCACGAAGGGGGTGGGCGGCCTCTCCCCGCCCCCAGTCGGCTCCGCCCAGAACCAGCTGCACCGGCGCTCCCACTGCGAAGGGAAGGAGCTGGTGCCCGCCCGGTAGCGACAAGGAAGCCGAGCGGCTTCGTTATTACCACAAGCCTCCTCCTCGGGGGCGGGGCGGTGCAGCCTGGCACACAAGGAGGAAAGGAAGAGGACCAAAGTCGCGGTGGTGCGTCTCACCGCGGCTCCTGATCCTGACCAGCCCGTCAGGCTCAAGATGGAGCCCGCCGCGCGGACACCGGGGCGCAGCGCCGCCTGGGAGCCTGCCCAGCTGCCACGGGGCATGCCGGGACGCGTAGTCCCCGTGCGGCGCCGGTGGCGGGACGGCCGCTTGGCCCTCGGTGTTCCCGTCCTTCCCACCCCGGCCCCGCTCCTCCCTCAGGCACTTCACGGGCTGTACTCCCGCCGTCACCCAAACGCGGAAGACGGTGCGCCAGAGGGGAGCAGTGGAAACCGGCTTTTATGTGTATTTCAATTTACCTTCTGGTTTCTGAGCAGCATTCTGCTTGCTTTCCTTACAGAGGCTTTTATTCCTCCTTAACATGACGACGCTGCAGCCCTTAAAAATTAATGTTAAAACGTTCCACAAAAATAACCTATTAGCATCACAGCAGAATTTCTAAGAGCTTGGTGGGAACTTAGTACAGTTCCTGCTCTTGACTTGAAGGCTGTCATTCAGGATTTCAGATCATGAAAGTTTCTAGGGGAGCTGTAGAGTTTAGTCACATAACCTGTACTCATAGATTCATAGAATGGTTTGCGTTGGAAGGGACCTTAAAAGTCATCTAGTTTCACACCACACACACACACACACACCCCATGGGCAGGGACATCTTCCACTCGACCAAGTTGCTCAAGGGGCTGCAAGTGCGCATTACTGCCTCATGTTGAGTTTTTTGTCCAGTGACATCCCCAAGGCCTTCTCAACACTGCTCTTGAGCCATTCCTCACCCAGCCTATATTTGTGCTTTGGATTGCCCTGACCCAGGTGTAGGACCTTTCACTTGGCCTTGTTGAACTTCATGAGGTCGGCTGGACTGGTCCAAGTTCCCTCCCTCCAGACCACATAGTTTGGTGTCATCAGCAAACTTATTAAGAGTGCACTCAATTCCATTCAGTTCCTGTAGGATTCTTTTTCCATGGATCTTTTTGTTACACATAGGAGGGAAAGTGGGTTTAGGCATTGCTAAACAGAAAAACATCTGTAGGAAAAAAATCTTTTAGAAGCTGATATGCAAAATTAGTTCCTTTTAGTAAGACTATTTATATCACGAGCTGGTCCTATTATTAAAAGAGTAAATAAGATTTTGTGGTCCAAGGAGATTTCATCATAGGCCTTATTCTGAAAAACTGGAGGTCCAAGTAATAACGGGAACGGACAGCTGAGACACAGGATAGTCTCTGACCAAGACACTTGGTCTCTAGCATAACTAAGGATCAAGATTCACGGGGGGAAATTACAGCATTTTCTGCAAGTGATACATATCAACAAAGTAACACAGAAAGGGAAAAAATAGTCCTTAGTGATTACAGCATCCTTTCTGCAACTTGTATACCCTACAGAGAGAATAACTGTGAGTACCATTAGGACAGCAGCTGGCAGTTTGCTATGTGAAAACTGTATTAGAAATTATGATTTCAACCTGTTTGTCACTTGTGTCCTTTTCCAGAGAGCTGACTGACAAAACATACTTTCCAAAAGTTCAAAGAAGATTCTGTTCAGTTCTTGTTCATTAAAACAAGATGTGTGTTTATTCATTGGCCAGGGTGACATTAGCCCTTTTCCTCCAGGTGCCTGGTTAAATCATGAGATCACATTGTCTAAGCAGAGTTCATCTGAGACAGTTTGTTCACACTGATTTCCCAGTACAGCAAGATGAGCTAGTGCAGTCCAAGACAGAAATCACTGTCATACTGAGAACCTGCCCTTTCTGGGGGCAGCAGGCAATTCATAAACTTGATCTGTTAGACCTGCTCCATCCATCATGTCCAGATACGTAACAACTAATGCAATACTGACCATTTATTATGCCTGGCTTACTGGTGATGCACAGTTACAAGCTAATAATTCTTCTATGTCTCTCTCTGGGACCATGTATACACACATTTGGAACCTCTTCAGAATACACAAAATGATGCAGCTGTCTTTCCTGAATTCAGGCATTAGAAGCACTGAAAAAGCATTCAGGCATTAAAAACACTCTTCCTAAAAGAGGTTTTTAAACTTTTTTTCTTAAACTTTTCCAGTCATTCTTTCATATGGCCAAGACACTGCTTTCAAGCAAACATTTCGCTGCTAACAAGGGAAAAAACACAGTATCCTCAAACAAGAAAGGATATTTCATGCGTCTAAAAGCATAAGACACAAATCAAAGCATGACATCAAAACAGGGGCCACTTGCCATCTGAGGTCCACTGCATCAGCCATTTCAAACTCCTTTTGGCTTTAGATTTGATGCTAGATTACACAGGATTTGAATGCTGATGATTAACTACATTTGGTGCCCAAATCTGTGGTCTCTTATGTTTCTGTCAAGAGTCATGCACAAGAGAATCATGCTGCTCAAAGGTCCAGCAGCATTTTCATACTGTCTCCTCTACCGCTTGTGAAAGCATAGCTACCACATTATATGGGGTTTGTATAAGGCCTTCAACAAAGCAACTGGAGAACTGGCTGCAAATACCAGTCAGTCCCATTTTAAACAAGAGTCTGCTTGTTGGAGCACTGGGCTGAAAGAAAACCTGTTTTCAAATCTTCTGTCTTACTGGAAACATAGATACTACACAGAATCTCTCACAATTAAGCAAGACTGTCATGAACATCAATCTCAAGCAGTTTCAGTTCATATGAACAAGAACAAAAAATTTAAGCAAACCACAGATTTGACACTACAACCAGATAATTACTGTCAGAGAAGTAAGAGTGTGGTGATTAAGCATCTATTGAAATCTCCTCCCAGAATTTTTCACATCTGCAAACTTTCCAACCACACTAGTGCATACTATACTTCTGCTCTTAACTGATTTTGGGTTTTTTTATGTCGCTCCAGTCAGTTTTGTTTTTCTAGACTATCCAAAATCTCTGCAGTATTTTCTCTTGTGCTGCAAGAGTAAACTTGTACCATGCCAACACGAAGTGGTTTTGCACAACATAGATGTACTTTTTTCAACAAATATGTGAGCAAACGTTTTCCTCTTATGAAACTTATTCCTGATACCCCCCGTGAAAAGCTTTTCCTCTAAAATCCCTCAACACAGATCAAAACAAAACCATCAGAGGCTTTGGCATATTACCTAATGTTTTCATATCCTGCTGGCTAAACAGGTTTCTCCACTATTACTAGCATTATTTCACACTTCAGTGTGAGGCCCATGTCTAAGTTAGCAGAGTCACGAACTGCCGCTGCTTCTAGAGAGAAGCCAGGCACACCATGGAGGCAACAGAGAGAAGTCTGTATTATTGCTGCTTCATCTGTAGCTAAAGCAGAACACTTCACTACTAGCACTGCTGTGCAGCACCTTATACACTAAAACAACCTCACTGTCATGCCCACTCCTGTAAAAGTATTTGAAATAAGTGCCTAGCTTACCACAGATGGGAAGGCAGGTTGATTTAACACACTTTGGGTCTGAGGTAATTTACAATCAACAGGTGTTTGCGTTAAATAAAGATCTCCAAAGCTGGCCTGCCAACAGTGGAGGGAGAGGAGTCTTCTGAAGATAAGATGGTCCTGCTTTGGCTAAAACTGATGAAGCAAGGCTAAAATGACATGAACATTCAACTTTGAAACAGATTTTGAAGACCTGAGTGCTCAAACAAAGACCTTTGCCTGAAAAATAACTGTTTTAATATTAAAGTTAACATCCCTTGGTATGCTAATAAGCCAAAATGAGTACATGCTAAACACATCAGACTCCTTCCGAATCATGCTAAGTGTCATTTAGAAGGCAGAAGCAGCCAGGGTTAGACTATAAAACTCACAAGAGAAACATCTCTCAGTGTGCAGAATGGCCAGCACCAGCAGAGGTGCAGTGTTGGCCAGCAGCAGTTAGGAGAAAAAGATTAAAGCAAGGGCAGTTGATGGGCTGTGCTCCTTTTCCTCCACTCAAGACAGGGAAACCTTCCTGAGCAAGAATTGCACCTTCAATATACAGCTTAACTTTTGCTGTTATCATATATCATATCTGCTATTGCAAAGGTTTGCATTTCCAACTGCACTGGATGTTACCCAGAATTTATTAATCTGAGATCTTGCAGTCAGTGCATTTATCACTGGCAATCCTAAATATGTTGTATCAGTTGCTGCAGTAAATTAAACAATTTGATTTAACTTTCTGAACCTGCCCCTTATTTAGGCACTGCAAAAAGAGAAACAAACATTAATTTTGTCAAATAGTTTCAATAAGAGTCCTGGATTCTCAAAAAGGCAGACATCTGGATCCTACTTGCAATTTACTGAGTACAGGAATATCAACTTAATGTAGCAAATCTACCTGCTGAGAGAAAGCTGCAAGTCAAGTGACCATGAAGTCACCCCTGCCAGTTGCTAGTAGAAATGATCTTAAATATAAGGGCTTGCACTGGCAGAATTTCAGTTGATAATTTGGCAACAATGAGTGTTGAATAGAATCCATAATATGTGGCAACTGTGATAGTGGTAGTGACATAATCACTCATATCATACAGACTGCTCACCTCCTTTGTCTTACAAGAACTGTCAAAATCAATATTCCTTACAGCTGTTACCCATTTTTCAGCTTGAAACACATATAGTAATATTTAGAGAGCTTTCAAGGAACTCAACTCCCAACATTCAATTTTTGCTATCAGACTGTCCTAGATAAATCTAGTTCCATGTTGCATCTCCTTCCGGAAATACTTTGCCGTCATTTAATTCTGCTCATATAACTTAGCTGAGCAGCCAAAGACTTTATCTCCTTGTGACATACAGCAGCTCTTACTGCTGTATGTCTTGCAGTATAGCAAATCATAATCATACCCAATCAGCTGGCTTAATGAGGTAGGAATTTGGTTATTAAAGACAAGAAGAGGTATTTTTAGATGACTGCTTACACTATTTTTAAACTTATCTATCACTGCAAATAACTTCCTTCAAAAGTTATGAGAAGTGATTAGCATCGTTGGAAAGAATTAACTATTGCTCATGCCAGATTATGTCAGATCAAGAAACGTTTGATGATATAAACCACAAAACTTATTTCAACAGTTTTATCTTCTAGTCATTCCTCATCTGTTCTGATTTTCAAGAGCACAGTTTATGGTGAGATTCTGCTTGGAATCAAACATTTTTCTAACTTCCCCATAAGAGGTCTGGTAACTACTCCTGTCTGATACACATAAAGTTAAAAGTGTGGCTCGCAACAACCTAGGATGACACTGTCTCTAAACTCTGGAAGGGAATTTTGTTATGAACCCTGCATGTTTACTATATAGAAAAAAATAAATACAAGGGGAACAGAGCAATTTACAAGACAGGTGTGTATTCTACCACACTACAATTATATTTGCTATGAATAAGCAAAAGTGATAAACAACTCTCCTGATTCAAAGCCGTAAGATGCAGGTTAAAACAGCTGTAAGGTGTTAGAGGAGCCTGTTTGAGGTGTGGGGGTTTTTTTTGCAGAAGAAAAACCAATTCACATATATATGTCTATATTAAGTACACTTTTTTGGGTTTTTTGTTACTGGTCTAAATCTTCTCTATAAGGCTATATATCATTTTTATACTGAACATACAGAATAAACTGCATTCTGCACATTGCAGTGGTAGATTAACCCAGGCTGCTGTGGAGAAGCTTTCCTTTCTGACAGAATTCAGCCTTTCTTTATCCACATTTCTACACATCATGTTCTTCTTTCTTGACAAAAGAAACACTCCAATCCTTAGGAAGGGTAAGTTTTTTAAGATTGCAAAAAATACCATTTCTGAAGAACACTGTAAATTACATGGAAAAAAAATGAATACAGTTTAAGAATGAAGTACATTTGTCCACATTTGATTTCTCTAAAGGAAACATAGAGGTTAACTTTTCAGAGAGTTATTTAACTGAAACAGTGAATATTGTGTGAAGATCCAAGATAGTATTTCCCTCCTAATTTTCAATTTAGCTACTAAACCAGAGAAGATGTTGAAATGCAGATCTGGCATCTATCAAAGACCCTGCTATTTTTGCAAAACCAACTAGCTGTCTTCTCCTCCTAGCTCATTCTCTGCAGTAAGAGATTCATGAGGCATGACTTTTTAAGTTGTACCTGCAACCTCAATCTTAAGCAGAATAGTAGAGTCCATTACTTTTATGTCTTTTCCTTCATTGGTATTCCCTTCACACTTTTTCTGTCTCCCTGGTAGACAAAAGGCAAAAGAAGGCTTCTCTCTGATTATTTTCACTCAAAATAGCAATCAACTGCATAATACCCCACTGCATCACACCTTCCACTCAAATCATAATTATTTTAGGCAACCTATCCAAGTGGGCGACATTTCTGCAGCGTGCAGTGTTTACATAGCAGAATTCATTTCTGTGTACTTCATCAAATCATTGTTGAATTTGAGGATGCCTTTCATAAACAATTATTCTGCTCTAATAGTAACAAGTAACACATTTGCTTTACAGACACCTCAGCAAAGCCCTCCTGTCAACATGAATTGTCTGTCATGTGCTTTAAAATGTTTTGAAAAAAATATGGTATGCCATCTGGTTCCCAAGCTCTCATTACATCCATTGGAATATGAGTGTTCAAGGAAGCTAACATCACATGATGCCCACCACTTAAAAAAAAAAAAAAAAAAAAAAAAAAAAAAAAAAAAAAAAAGGGAAGTGGTTCAGTTTTGTTTATAATTTAATTTCCTACAACCAAGAACATGCTAGCCATTTCAGAGAATAAAGACAGATGACAGCTCCTGTTCCCAGGAGTTTATGGTCCAAGTTTATTTCCCAAGTGGTATGAAGATGGGGAGAAAACATCTAGGAGGGGAATGCACTCCTAAAGCCATGAGTGTTTAGATTTCTCAGGGGAAGGATGTCCTTATGAACTGAGATTCAGAGGGCATGCTCCAAGCTACTTTTATGACTTGCCAAGTCACTTATTTTTTCCTTTCCAAATGTCAGTTCCACCATTTTAATTGAGGCTAATGGCTATCAACTTCATGAATTGACATAGCCCTAGGGAAAGGTCACCTACTCCATAGTTACTGCTTTTTCCTGTGGAAGTGCTTTTAGGCCTTAATGTAGAGAGTGGACTGCACCTGCAAAAACTGAATTACCAGATACAGGCTTTAAACTCTATTTGGAAAGGGAGTTATTAGGGGAGTCACTCAATTCACTTTTCATGAGAAACTGAAAAATAGATCAATTAGGGAGGGTTGAGGGAATTTTAGAAGAAAGTCCCAGGTGTTTAACTCAAAAAGAAAGAGATTTGACATTAACTCAGTATTTTCTATATTCAAGTAAGTTTACTAAAAACTGCTATGTTCATTTGCTGGAATAAGTCAAGTGCTTTATGAACACAGAGGGGAGCTTGTGGTAATGTGCATTTAGATTCAAAGCTGTTAAACATATGTAAACAAACAATCTGATAAACACATGTTAAGTAATTCTGACACATTGGCCCATTGCCTGATGAAAATGATGCAGGAGAAAAGAGCAAGCTGCAGTCTTGCAGAAAATAGCCCAGGGAGTCAAGGGAAGAAGAACAACAGATAACCAAATGGGATATGAAAGAAAAAATCAGTAGGGCTTCATACAGCGGACAGCAGGACACCATCTTCTGAATAACATGAGGACTGGTGTTGGGTGAGTCCCTGCTTCATGGGTTTCTCTATTGTAAGATCCAGGTAATGTTGTGCTGACTGACCTTATCCAGCCTCTCTGCATTTTCTCAACTCAATGCATAGCTATTTTTAGCAGCAGAACTCTCCAAAATGTTTTTGGCTGTAATGGTGCATCCAGTTGCAACATCCTTCATAGTTTTAACTAATATAGGCTTCCTATTTTGTTGATCATTTGAGGACAAAAAAAACCCCCAACAACATGACAAACAAACTGGGAAATAAAAGCCCCAAACTCCACTATTTGGCTGTAACTGGAATTCCTTTGCTCTACGTCTTCTGTACCTGCTGTACTTGGAAATTATGATGGCAAAGACAAGCCAGTCAATAAAGAGTGGAGAGGGAGAGGAGGTAAACAAACACACTTGCTGCCACGCTCTTGTGTGTTTTGCCATCTGGAACTTTGTAACACAGCAGGAGGTTTCAAAACAAGATTCTTGTAAGTTAATAAATCTGTTATGCTGACAAGAGGGTCATTCTGTTTTTGATAAGACAGACTGCTCCCTGAGGGATGAGAAAACTCATGTATTTGGAATTAGTGTGCACGTCTGTGCTGGCAAATTTATGTGAATACAAGACAAGCCACTGCTGGGTAGCAGTTCCTAATGAGCCTCTTCTGGAATGCACAGGGCAGTCATGCAGAGATTCATTTGATGATAAAATGGATACGCTCTAAAGGACAGGATACAGTAGGTATTCCAGTCAAGGTAACTCAAAAAACAGTAAACATTTGAAGATCTTAATACTAACTAAAAATTCATGTCTGTCACTAATAACCACTTCTGTGCATGTTATCAGCCTAGCAAATAAGTTAGCAGTTCATTTCTTCTGTCAAAAGTGAAAAAATGTACAGGACAGCCTGTTACCTAATGGTATCAGCATTCCAAGTATTTCTGAACTTGGCAGAGTTACACTTGTGTGTAAATTAAAAATGCAATACAAAGCCCAGTTCCACCACATGACCAACGCTCTCTCACAGTAACATTGCCGTTTGCACTTCTAATGTATCTAGCTATAATTGTTTCACAAGCAAGAGCATTCTGGGTTTATTTGTAGCAAATGTATGCGTTATGCAAAGCACACAAAGGGACAGAAGAATTTCTAGGTAAAACAAAGATATCATCAGCCTGGATCACAGTTCCAACTATAGCTCTGTTTTCTAGAATAAAGTCCATTTATTCTGGTACAGCATGTTTCAGTTCTTTCAGAACACCCACATTAACACATAAATGGCAACTACAGCACTACAAATATTAACAGCATAGTGTTCATCCATGTATCTTCCTATGGAGGATAAAGCACTGTAATTCTGGTCCCGATTCCTTTTTACAGCATCATTTGAAAGGAATGACTTTTTTTGCAGACATTGAAAAATTCAGGTTACATATTAATTCTGCTATCTTTACCACACCCTGCTACCATAAATCTTTTAGCTAATAGTATGCAGCCAGTAAGTTGCTAAGAACAGATTATTTCAACCCTTCCTGCAGCTGATACCTAGTGCTCACCCTCGCTGACACATTTCCAGCTCTCGTGTGCCTGAAATGCAGTAAGTCAGTTACCTTATTCTTTCCTTTCCTCAAAGCAATGCTTTCCTTTTAAAGAAGATCAAAAAAAGGAGGAAAGAAACATGTATGTACTAGGGCCACACCCTTCAATGCTTTGGACTTACTACACTGGAGGAAAGCGTTTCCCACATCCATTTCATAAAGCGATCTCTCTCTCCCAACCCACATTTTTGAAAGTTCATTATTCAAACTGTCAGCACAAATAACAATTTACTTTTCCTTCACAGATTGGTTAAGTAGTTCTCCCAGGTAGCAGAGATGTTGCTTCCTGCCACCAAAACCAAACCTATGTGCCTATACTACAGGTACCTTGTATATCCAATGTCTATCTTACATCTTTTCTCAAAGACAAAGCATTTGCTTCCTTAATTTCTAGCACCACATCTACAAATTTCTCATTGTAGACTTCAACATTAGTGAGAGGAGACTGTATGACTAACTTTGGACATGGATATGCAGATCAGCATTGCCAGGATTTCTTGGAACAAGTCTCAATGCATATGCTTAGCTGCCTGATTACAGCAACTGAAGGCCTTTGCTCTGTACTTGCTTTAAGAGGAGACAGGCACTGCTCTCACTGTCTGTGTCAGCAGATCTGTTTAAAATATCCAGCTAGTGAAATCTCTGGGATTATTTGCTTAAGCATGGTCCAAGGAATAATGTAAGTCCCTCTTTAAGCAAGATTCAAACACCTGAAACTTCCACAGAAGTCAGTATTGCTGTAGTGCATACACCAAAGGACTACACCAAATCATAGCCATGGTGATTTGTCAGGCCATGTGCACAGCCAGGCCATATGCACAACATGGAAGGAAGAGAGAGAGTATTCTCTTTGAGTCAGTGAGCCATGATCACTAAACCTCAAACTAAAAATAGAAAATGTTACCTAAGCTCTCAAAAGTGCTGTACTTTCTCCTCATATCTAAGTGTTACAGCACCCAGATAATCAATTTCAGGTTTAAAATGTCAATTTATTTTTAATGAATTAGAAAAGTAAAAATAACTTCTATTTGTAAGTAGCATTGTTACCTTTTGTTTGTTTGAGGTTGGGGTTTTTGTGTTTTGTTTTTGGTTTTGTCTGATGTGGTTTTGTTTTGTTTTCTTTTTCCCTAGAACCATGCCACTTTATTTCCAGGATGGTCTAGAAAAACCCTACGATTCAGCAAAAGACCTCATCACAAATTCAGCTTTTAAGATCCATATCTAAATCCATTCTTTTTTGTGAAGTGCTTAACAAGATTTTTGCCTTTTTTTGTTGTTGTTTTTGTGTGTGTTTTGGTTGGGTTTTTTTGTTTGTTTGTTTCCTAAGAGTCCAATGCACTTAATCCTTTAAGAAATGATGGCCTAGGAGGTTAAGTGGTGCATGTGAGAAAGACAGAGGAAGTGGTGGCTGGGCAAAAACATCAGGCTACATTATAATTAGCCACTAGACATACTAGCTCTAGCTATAAAAAAGTAATTTAAAGTTATAAGCAAGACATTAGATCCATGCCTTAGGGACCTCTTTTATATTTGGAACTATTACTTCAGTAACTAATATCTCTTCCAAAAGCAGTGTATCATGTTATTACATGCAGCAGGAAGCTAATACAAGCCAGGTATAAGCTACTGTAGATTTGTCAGTAGCACTTTTAGTTAATTATAATAGCATGGGCTTTCTATTGTGTTTTTTCTACTGCCAGACAAACAAGTTTTTAATAAAAACATTAACCAGAACTTGAGCAGAATGCAGCATTTGTCCTTGAAAAAAACCCTATTTCCTTAAAACATTGCTTTTGATAGGACTGTAATAGACAAAACATGTAGACAGATACATGCAGACAGATCTTCAGACACACACAAACCACTAGAAAGAGTTCCAGCCCCTACCAGCATTACTTAACAATAAAATCCAAAAAGCTGAAACACACAGGTTTGCTAAATTTTCTCCAAACTAGCTCCTGCTTGACAGAAGGTACTTCTGGTGCTGGTGGATTTAGCCATTACTCAGTAAAACCAGGGCTGCAGGCTGACTAAATCCCAGCTGAGTACATTTTACTGCTGTCAGCTATGAGAATGCGACACTTCACAGTCACAACCAAACCTGTTACATAGATTGGCAAAAGCACTGAGCGCAGATGGAGAAATTCCCACATTACCTTGTTCATCAGTAACACACTTATGCAGAGGCCACAAACCAAAAAGGTTTAGATCACCATGCAAAACCAGACACATCCTAGTGATTGATTGCTTTTCACCAGCATGACCTCTGGAGAGATGCAACTGCTCTGGGAGCTGACAGTTTTCACAACTTGGTTTAGCTGTCTGAAGCTACTGCACAGCTCTGAAAGTAGTTCCTGCCATCAGCCTAGACTGCACCTGCACTTGGGGCCTCTGGCAACATAGCTATCACCGCAGAGTCTGAGAGACATGTAACTAGCTATGTCCTGTAGTAGATCTCATCCTCCAGACATCCAAAAAGTTGGCCACATCCAGTAACAAACCCCAGCGGCCTACTGTGGGAGAGGAACATTTAGCAACATTTACTAAGGCATAGCTTAGCATCAAAAAAAGAAACAGCTGTGGTTGGACCAGACAATGTTCCACTGATCTCTTTAATTACAGGGCTGTTTCTACTCCCACCCATACCCCACTGGCACATTTATTGCTGACATGTCAATCTTTACTAAGCAACTTTCCCAGACTCAGAAACTGACATTCAAGCCTGGCTGATTCTGTGCTGTGGAGAAGAGTTGAGAAATGTTATCCAAGGATTTAATGTTTCAATATTTATTTTTTTCTTGGATCATCTACGTGTTCAGTAACTGCCAAATTAGAGAAACCAAATTATATGAACACTGCTGTAATCTGTAGTTATAGCCAAATTTTATCTGTGTTTGATACCAGGTTAATATGAATTTCCTTATCAGAACAAATGAGAAACATTGTCTGCCACTTTCTGGTAGGCAGCTGTAGCAAGCCTCCAGACAGTGGAAGAGTTGTAGCATATACAGCTAGACCACTAGAAACAACAGACAGAATTCAATGGTCATCTCATTCTTGCTGTCTTTCTCCTGTTTACTGGGGACACTCACAACAGAAACACTCCAGCTTTCTGAGAACTTTATCTAGCAGTCTGTGGCAGCAATCACCAATTCAGTATTAAGGAATGTGCATTAGGTACAAGTAATAAAGAATATTGTATGCCTAGGCAGGGCAAGTACCCATTTTGCTAAGTCTGAAAACGTTTACATCTTTGCATGTGTTATTATCCTTCATGAAAAGGCTGGTCTTTACAAAGCCCCGCATCATTTTGTTTCAAAAAGCTGTTAAATTTCATCCTTGTAAAAAACCTAGATTATGTATCAGAGAACTTAAAATTATTGAATGTAAAGAATGTCAGTGATAGGCAGGGGAAAACAGTTACTTCTGTACAACTGAGAAGATGGACAAAGGCATACAATAAAACCTTTGATAAAGAGTAATAAGCAAGCAGACTTTCCTGATCTGTGTGTATTCAAAAGACACATGGAAATTGCCTGTCAGAGGAACGGTGAAGAATTCTTTGAACTATAAACTTTTTAGAGCTCGCATTCTCCAGCTTATTGAGAAGTTCAACCAGCTGAAATAAGAAATTTGACATAGGGCACGTCCCTTGTGGTGGAGAACAAAGTCAGTGACCACTTTAAAGTTAATTTTGCTGCTGACTCATTCTCACTCTCAAACATTCACAGATATACCATGAGAAAAGCAGCAGCAACTAACCACAAAAGATTCTGGGGCTAGCAGCTGTTAGCAAACCAAAGGCTAGTCTGCAGTTGTGGATCTGAAAATTTGTACGTTTGACTGAAAAGTGAACAAGCCTTCTGTGCTTCACAGTGCTGCTAAACGTCATCACCTTTGATCTAGCGCCTTAGCTACACCAGTGGGACAAATGGGTTTTTTGCGATGGTAACAGAGGCTGAATAGCTTTAAGGTTTCCAAGTATGAAAATCATCCAGCTCAGTTTCTTTCAGACATATTCAATCCTCTAGGGCAGATATTTTCTTTCACTATTTAACAGTAGGGGGCATATTCAGAGTATGCCAGCAAAGTTTAATGAAATCAATGAAGTAGCACTGATTTGCAGTAATTGCGAGTCCAATCATGTGTTCTAATGCCAAAGAATCTGGATATTTTAAGGGCTTATATTGCTTTCCCTCTTGGGAAGGGGGTGTGTGTGGGGAATACAAGTCCATTTGCTCTGTGAAATAGGGCTCCATCTGAGATAGCAGAGGCAAGAAAACACCTGCCATTTTAATTTCTGTCTTTGAAATTTAAGTGTATCTTTTCTTGCTGCACCGGCCAAATTGGCACTCTCTGTCCTCCTGTTCAAGTTGTTTCCACTACACAAAATTGAGAATGTAGCAAGTTTTGGATGCATCTTGTGAATTCCTTTTGATCTAAATGACTACTAGATGCAACCATCAGAAAGCCTTTGAGTTCTGCACACCACATAAACAGAACCATAAGACCTGCACTGGAGTTGGCTGCAGACTGCAGCTGAGTGCTGTTCATTTACATGTGCTAAGAAGAATTTTCAGAAACTAATTATAAAACTCTGCATAACTGAAAACTGGGGCTGATGTTACTGTGTTTAAATTGTCTTTTCTCCACTGAGTAGGAAAGACAGAAGAACTGATTTTGCCACTTCTTTTCAGCATAATAATACAGCTGACAGGAAGGAATAGTAAAAGGAACAGATAAATAGTAATTTCTGACATCTACTAATATTACATTCAGTGAAACCGTCACAATTTGATAGGCATGCAGGAACTGCTCATTATGTTACATTCTGAATGGCTTTTGCACACTGCAGATTTGATACAGCAAATTCATTTTTGCTTTATTCCTTATATGAGCCTGATCAAAGTGATCTTCAGCTGTTAAAATGGATCAGCTAAGTCTCTCACCCACAGCTATCAGTCTCTAGGAAACTTATCTAGGGAGAGAGATTAGACGTACCAGCTGTTGATTGTATTTGGAGGCAGGTCTAACCCATCAGAATCTATTTGCAAATTCAGAAAAACCAGTCAGACTTTACTTTCAGAAAGGTTTTACATCACATACCTTGCAAGAACAGGAATCCCCAGTTTAGCAAATGAGGAAACTGAGGCTCAAAAAGGCGAGACTTCAGGTTTTCAAGAGCAACTGCTAACTTCAAGGCTCTCAACAAGTTTATCTCTGAGAAAGCAAGAATAATTTGGTTGATGCTATGGAAAGAGGATGTATTTCATTCATACCATTTCCCAAGAGGGACCTCTGGTATTAGTGCTATGGCACAGACTACATAGAAAGTGGACACTACTGCTGTTCATTAATGCATGCCTGCGGCTTCTGTTATGTTTAACTCAGTGTTCAGTGTGATGTACAAAGCACACCCATATCAAGCTTGTCAAGTAATTCAGGAGTACAGATGCATAGTTTGGATTTCAGTTGTGTTTTGACTGCAGAACAATGATGCAGTTCGGGCCTACAGTAACAACAGTTGTTTTAGATATGACCAGTAAATGAATACAAGCGTAAGAAACTAGGTACAGACTGGAGGCTGTATTTTCAGCCTTAGACCTCCAGTTTCCTCTTGGGTCCTTTCACAGATCTAGACTCTGAAAACCAAGGTAAGATCACAAATAAGTTAGCCAAGATTCAGGCCCCATATACGTCTTTCAAATCCTTTTTCTCATTTTTCCTTCATATTTAATGTCCATGTCCTCACCATCTACTATCCTCTGCTTTTTTGTTTCTATATAAAAATATTCCAAGTATGTCACCTTAAGGATGATTAAATCAATCAAAAGAATTATGACACTGTCTTTGTTCAAGTCACACTTCAAATCTGCTTAAGATTTACTATTAACCATTTATCAAAGTGCAGTGAAAGAGCACCTGAAAGTGATTTGAGAAGCATATATATTGCAGATTTATGATAAGAACCCAAAGACAACGTATGTGTTGGCATGTCCTACAGAAATCAGTGGCATTGCTATTCACTGTGCACATTTACAAAAGACAATACTGCAGAAGTTTTACTAATGCCTGACACATTCTTTTAAACTAAACAAGTTGATTCTTGTGTTTCATTAAAGTATATGTGTACCTTTAAACACATTTTCTTAAAGGTACTGGAAAGAACAAGCCAGGTGGAAACACTTTCCAGTCATGTGAAAAAAGTCAGAATGCTCAGAAGCCGTGTTTTTAAGCCTATGTAAACCTATCATCATTTTCATTACTGCTCTAAGGCAGAGATAATGAAGTCAGGATGAACAGGGTTCATGGACTTTTGGAAAGCCAAATGTTCAACCCTTATTAGAATCACTCAATAATACAAAAAACAAACAAAAAAACCCCCAAACCAAACCAAACAAAAAAAACCCAAAAACCAAAACTGCCACCAAACAAAAAAAAAAACAAACTCCACACAACCCCAAAAAATAGTCTTACTTTTCTATTTTGCAGCCACAATGCTTGTGTGTACTTTTCTTCTACAGACACACTGACGTCAGGTCGCAATTCTGAAAAACAAATAAAGCTGTCTTCTCATACTTTCTCTTCTGCATTTCTATGAATCCTGTTGCCTCTCTACCTCAATTAAAGTCACTTAGGCTAGCTGCTCCTTTTTTACAGAGAGGACTTGATAGATACTGTGCCACTCTCTGCTAACAGAATCTAAGTCCTGGTCAGTCTTAACTACAAGGACTCTTTTGCAGTATTGAAATATTTTGCAGTCTCTAAACATCTTTGCAAACACTTTTAGGGCTAACTTTCCTCCATTTCCCCAGAAGCCACATGTATACAGTAGACATGTAGTGACATTCAAATCAAGACCTCCTAGTTAAACAGTTGTTGTCAGACTGCTGTGCCTGGCAAACTTCTTCAGGGGAAACGAGAATTGTATCACCATTTGCCTTGACTGAAAGTTCAGGTAGATGTTTCACCCTGAGGACTTATTTCTCAGTATACACACAGCAGATGCACTACATCAGACACTTCTCCCTCTAGGGAAAGTACTTCATAACTATTATGCACCTGATAATGCTGTTGCAAGATGAAACTAGTCACTCATGATCAGACAGAGATGGAAGCTACTTACCTTTTCTAAAGCTACTTGCAAAAATAAGGAGATGCAAAAGGTCAGACAGATCTTCAGTCCTCTCTGCAATTTTTGAAATCTAGTCACCACTACAAACTGTGGAATCTGAAGACTTTTTCCTCTATGAGCAGAATTATCCTCCTATGAATTCTGAAATTAAGTTTTGGTCATTTTATTGTCAAATTCTTTACAAGTAATTTATGTTTAATGTTTGCATACACATTTTGATTTAGCTGTTTGCTAAGAAAATATTTATTAGGATTGGAAGTTTAACATAGTAAATCAAACACGTAACATTCACTGGACTTCAAACATATATATAAAATACCTTACAAAATTTTTTATGAATTACACAAAGCAAATGCACAGGGTTTGTCTCTTTCTACACTGAATTAATCCCAAGCCAAAACCAAAAAATAACCCCTAAAAACCACCCCAAAAAGGCATGACAAACAGCATTTTTGTTATTGTTGTACTGCTATGTAATAAGCCCTTTTTACAAACATTTACTAAATGTAAAAAAAAAAAAAAAAATCAATTAAAAATGTATTCCATCTAAGAACTATTTGATTAACAGTTGATTTTTAACTGACCTTACACCATGAAATTCTATTAATAGAGGTACTTTAGTCACTTAGTTTAAAATACAGAGAAATAGAAAAAATTAACCTTTAGTAGTCTTTATTATAAAATGCGCTAAATTTTCCAAAATAAGAATATTATGACACACTAGTGCCAAATTATGCTGACAAAAGCTGGTACCAGCTTCTTTCTAACTAAAATTCATTTCACAAAAACCTTTATATATTACATGAATATTCAAGTAAACTATTTAAAAATATTTAGAAATGCAAAAACTGAACTATACAGTGTTTCAGAGAGATCATTAATTTGGGAATGCTGTCACGTCCAACTAAATATATTTATAGATATATATTTTTTTCTTATTTTTAAGACCATCATGATATGATCTGATATTGCAAAAAATCCTTATCATTAACATCTGACATTTTTCAATGTATAACTTAAAAAAAAATTATAATGATTTTACACATCACTGTGCACTTTTTCATCATTGTTTCTGTGTGACACCGAATCACACTACTGGCTTCCCTTTGTAAAGTGCTGATTAACAGCCAAATTACATCAGATTTCACTGGAGACGATGGTGTTCAGTTTCTTGCAAAAATCACCATTAAAATGTTGTAATCGAACAATAAAATAAACACAAAAACCAAAAACCAAGTTCAGCTAAGTAGTGTGTGTTCACCAGTGTCAAATCTCTTAACGAAACCCTGAAAGACTAACAACATTTTCTTGCAGGCTGCATTCTTTGTGTGTATCAGCTGCGAGAACATTAAAATAGTTTATCAATGATTCAAACACTGGACACCTTCTCTAATTGAAGGCTCACTAGTTTTGGTCAAGTGGCTTTTGGGAAACTTTCAGAGCAAAATAACCCAGCAACAGGAATTTGGAATGGAAAATGCCAACCATGCACAGTTATATTACTGCAAGAACTGAGTAACACATGCAAGACAAAGGAAGATCAGAACATACCAAAGTAGCAATGGCTATGAAGTTAGTAAAGTTTTCACAGTGTTTCATACAGTCTTTAACACAAGTGCATCACTTACCACCACTATTGCTCAGACATTTTAAAACATCTCTTGGCCATGCAGATCATTTTAAGAGAACAGCAAATTACACTTCTTAGGCATTTTTAGACATTAAGTACAACTGACAATTTTATTATTGTATTCAGTCTTATTAAACAGATGGTTTCAAGATATAATCATTCTAAGTGTTGAGCTTTAACATTCCTTCCAATTCTGTGGGATCCTGAGCACTAAATGCCCAAGGAACTGGTGACACACACAAAGCTAAGCTTTGTTCAAATAGCCCAAGTTATTACACAACAGAAGGTATAGGGAATTTATTTGCACTCCTAAATGTCTTCCTTCCTAACCTTGAGATGATCCTAATCTTGAGATGGTTGAATTTTACTCAGTTGTTCACACATATCTTTGCCTCCTGGAAATATTACTCTAGTTGGGTGATTTATGAAAAAGTAGTACTAGACTTAAAAACATCAATGACTTTTTTTTCCTCTGTACAAAGAACAAAATACACTTTTTTTTTTCCCCACTTGGTAAATTCTATTTGACGCCACATCACCACCACTTGACATTAATTCATAAAACAGAGACTTACTCCACTGTCAGACACAGCAGGGGAAAAATGTTCAGAGGATACATGGGAGGCTCTTTATCAGATATAATTGCTTGCTCATAAGGAGAGAATCCAGCTTCCCCTGAATTAATTCTTTCATAAATTAATAATTTGTTAAAATCATAGTCACAAGAATTTTAGCTATTACACAAAATTCAAGTTTAAAAACACAAGAATAAATTAGTTACAGCCTTGTAAACAATCGTTCATTTACGTAACATACCTGGGGGGGGAAAAGTTCCTCTATATAGTAAATCAGACAGTACAAGGCACACATCACACTTAAGAATTCAAAGTGATAAAACCAGCAGATGTCTCCATTTTCTTTGTTCGCTGGTGTAATTGTGCTATAAACACTGTAAAAATATGTAGATTCGTTTACATTACAGTCATTTGGAAATATTAATGACTGTGCTTTTTCTGGTAAAATATTTGTGCTATTTTACAGTACAGTATGATTTGAAGCTCTTGGAATGGATCTTCTCAAATGTTCTCTACAAAGCTGCCGGGGAAAAGGCCAGTTTTTCCATTCCGCTGCAGAGTGCCTTTGAACCAGCCATCCTCACGTTTTTTGTGTACAAAAACAATGTCACCTTCCTTAAGTTCAAGTTCTGCTTCACTCTGAGGAGGATAGGATACCACAACCCTGTACCTGTGTAATCAGAAGAAAACACTTTCATTTAGGTTCTTTCTTTCCTTTTTTTTTTTTTTTTCTCCTCAAACCAACACTTTAAAAAGATATTCCTGTGCATGTTAAAACTTTGGAAAACAACAACTGTAACAACTTATCTTTTAAGTACTCAAAAGAATTCATAACAACTTAGAAGGTAAGTACATCTTCAAGGCCAGATTAGATGAGGTATTGAGTGAGCTGTACTAGTGGGAGGTGTCCCTGCCTATGGTAGGGGGTTGGAACTAGATGATCCTTGAGGTCCCTTCCAACCTTACCATTCTATGATTCTACGATCTTTAATAGAAAATAACAATAGCAATGCAAGGAATTTAAGTCATATGTATGCATCTCCTAACAAGCCTTTTTTTCCACCAAGACACCTATAAAAACACACGGTTGGTTAAATAAGAGGAGAAAATGGTAAACCTATTTTTGGATATAAATTTGCAAGCCATTCCAGCCAGCATAACTCAGCAATAATCAAAGCATTCATAGCAGTAATGGGGCATAATTGTCAACTGAGTATTTAATATGATATTAGCCCTGAAAAGAAACTCTACGGAAAGGCAGTAAGCAGAAAAGAAGCAACTACCCAAACATATTCATTTGCGCTATTGTTTTAAATTATTTTAGTTTTTCTTTGCAACTCTTCAGGACAGAATATATGCCATTTTATTTGGACACACTTGCACAATTTATGTAACATTTGTTTAATTTTTTTTTTCAAGTGTTCAACAATTTTCCTAACCACTTGATAAAAAAAAATCCCTATTTTTTTCTCATTTTCCATAGCAAAAATCACTCTTCAAATATGAGTTCATGAAAAAGAGGTTATGCTCTTCCACCTCTGTTTTTAAATATTTATAACACCACTCAATCTCTTACGCCATGATTTCAGTTCACATCAGCCTAAAAGTCACATCTCTTTAGACAACTGTGTCAACTTCTTGATCAATTTCTCTGATACTGCAACTCACTTTCTAGTTACACAACCAATAATGTCCACATAATTGACATAAAGTAGAATCTATGGTTGACCATAGAACAGAACTGAAAAGCTTTTAAGTTTAAAAGCCTTAAACATAGTGCTAGATGATGTGTTGCTATGGGCAACTTGGGTTTTAATGCAGACTTAGGACATAAGCAGTAAACATTTTTAATAGACACTAATTAAGACTGTAAACTACTCAGGCAGGACAAGATAGTGAAGGATGAAGAACTGCAATGAAGCCATGAAGAACTTCTACTGTTGTAATAAACAGGTGGCGTTCAAGCTGATAATTACCCAGCACATACATAGCGCTAGTTTTATCCAAACCCCAACCTCTTAAAAAAATGGTTTTCAAGAGAGAATACCTGCCTTCCTTACACTGCATTCTGTCTAATGCTGCCATGTAAACATCTAACTTGAAACACACTTGGCTTATGTTTATAACGCGGTCTATTAGTAATCTGTGCGCTCTCCTATGTGACAAAATAGTCTCTTCTGTCCCCAGCTTCTGTCTCAGTATTCAAAACAACAGCTTCGCAAAAATCCATCTTCTCTTTGCCCTTCCTAGAGGATCACTGGCTTGCACAGCAATACTGTTCTCCTGAGCTTTCCACATAGTTTTTGAACTCCTTCAGCCCTGCAGTAATGCACTACTTCTTGTTAACTTCTAGCTTCCTGACTAGTTTGATATCCATCTTGTAGTCTAATGCGTAAACCAAAGCACAGTATGTCTGATGTTCAAATGTTATTTTACTATATTTTTTCAGTGTTTCATGCAAGGAAACCCATCACCCTTTGCACTTTTAAATCACATCTCATTCTTTTGTTACAACAAAACATCCAATTTTATGCCACATTATACAAATTCTGTTTGCTCAAATTGAGGTGATCAGGTCCAGACTCATCACATATTCAAACAGGTGTCTATTCAGATCACCTCTGATCAGCTATGGAATAAAAAAACTATGTTTCTATCACCTGTCTCACAATCTACAACATACTGCCAAAACTAGCCATTTCACGCAGAGTGAAAAGCTTATGCTTCAGCTCAAAAGTTCATTGCCAGGTCCCTGGAGAAAAATAATCACGTTAACCAAGCGTGACCTGTGTTTTGGAAAAACATGTTCAATCCCACGCTTCAGTCTTCCAAAACACTTCTTCATTTCTCTCTTTATTCAGTGTTTTTAAGTGTTTTGAATGGCTGAAGGTCAAATTTGCAGATCTTTTATGGTCACCTAACCGCTAGTATTTTACATTCACCTAAACTGCACAGTATGTGTTTCCATCTCTCTATTTCATTTTTCTTTTTTCCTTAATTTTCAAAACCTTATCCTAATATTTTTAAGCAGATAGTCACATCATATTAATACTTTATTTTTAAAAAGTACTTTAGCCTCCCAGAGTAGACAGTATATGTGCCATCAATTCATTCCTGATATTCCTAATATATTCTGGCTGCATCTGTTTTTACACTTTGTATTTGTGAATTTTATTTTTATTTTGAGGTGGGAGGTGGTGGTGGTCTTTGCATCTTTCCATTTTACTTACTATTTCTAATATTGGCAATTTTCACACTTTTCAGCAACATGAAGAAGACTATGTTTCATGTGTTTCTCCTCTTCTTCATTGCTTCTGTTTCACTAGACACAAAATATTGCTTTTCCTTTCATCTATTTCTAGTTGATTTTTGGACAATTATCTGTGGTTTTTCCAGATCACAACATGGATAAAGTATTTTCTCACATGCAGAAAATTTTAGCTGAGGAAAATATAGAAAGTCGGAATTACTATTGTTACAAGTAATACATAACTTCTTGATTTGGTCTCTTTCTTATGCACTGTAAATGTTTACTTTTCAGCTCACTTATGCCCTGCTGTTGTGCAGCTTTCCTGTCTGCTGAGTAGGTGCCTTAACTCCCACAGATAATCAACACTCATCTAGGGCAGACTGATTCTTAGTATTTAATTAACAGCATTAAATGCTGCCAGATGTGATAAAACCTGCTGCTCTCTAAAGCCACTAGCCAGCTCAGTAGAAATAGATGTTACGCCAGTCATTATTTGATGGATAAAATTACTTTCCAGAGTTGAGCCAGCTACTTTGCTCTTAATTCATACTGAATAATCAGCAGAACTCAACTCCTAAATCCTCCAGTCACCTTTGAAAATAAATCTTTAGCACTAATCATTACACTGCTAAAGCCAGAGTCAGAATAGAAAGAATACTATTTCTTTTTCCAATAAGATTGTGGCCTGTGATTGGAATTGTGAAGAGAAAAATCTTTGCAGATTTCTGTTCTTCACTGTTTTTTGTTGAGCTTATCCTCATGACTATTTTTCTCTTCAACACCAAAGATACTATTTCATCATCAGTACCTTACACATTCCTTCTTCCAGACTAATGAAGATTAATCAATCCTTATAAATTATTTTGAAGATACTGTGTACAATCTAAGTAGTATGTATGATTAAGCAACACATTTTAAGCAATTCAACCTAAGGAAATGGAAACATGACAAGAGCAGGATAAACGTTAACCCTTCCATGAAAAGGACAAAGGGAAACCAGATGAAATTCCATTTAAATACACTGACCAAAATGTAACAATTCTGAATGAGCACCAGGGAGAATAACTTTACAATGACACTGAAGGCAATTATCACTTAACTAATAATAAGGATACAGAGAAAGAATAAAAAGAATGTATAAGCAAGTATTATTAGTAGATCAATAAAATATATAGCATATTTTTTGTAAGTAGTGCTGAGAAAAAAAAAAATCCATCATGAAGGTGAAAAATATTCCCTTTTCGTAAGGATGAAAGTAGCTTTACACAAATGTCCACTGGTCATGTTGGAATGAAACTGATATTATTTTCACATTCAAAGCATAAAAACATGACTGTGCCAAGCAGACTTAGGAGATTGTGAAAATAAACATTATCCTTAAAGAAAAGTCAAATTTTCTGAATCTAAATCCAGTACGAAACAGAAATTTGCTGCAAGAAAATTGCACAGACCTCTTTAAAAATATTAAAGATATAACAGAAGTGAGATAAAAGTAGAAACTTACATACTGCCTGGTTCTTAATACATGAATATAGCTTAAGATCAAGGGACCTCTGAAAATATAACGGTATGCCCACACATCAGGAGTTAATAGTATCAAAACAGAGTCTACAAAAGTAGCTCTAACTCAGTTTGGTCTGAGAGCTGTCAGTATTGCGACTCCGTTATCTTTTTTCAGTATGCCACACAATCTGTAGTTACAGCAAAAGGAATCCTATGACAGTTTTCATATCACTTGTGTACTATCAGGAATAATGAAAAGAGACAGTTTGCAAACTGCCACTTCCTTCCCAGTCTGAGAGCCTGGTAGTTTGACAATAATAAATGGATGCAAAAGAAAAGTGGCAAAACTTAAAAGATGCCTGGCAGTTTCAGAGTCCAGACAACTAAGAGCTTTTCAGGCTCACTAGCTGAGACTGAGAGGTTGCCCTAGAGCTTGCTATGTGGAATGCACAGTAATGGTGCATTTGGATAGTAAAAGTATCTTTGCAAGAGCTGAAGTAATCACAATACTAAACTCATTCATAGGTAAGTTCTCATATCAAAGCTGCGATCACCGTATTTGAGTGAATATTACAAAACCTCAAAATAACACAGAGTAAGCAAATATAAACAAGCACTTTGGTTGATAAGCATATGAAGTATTGTTTAAAAAGTAAGTTTTACCTTGCTATAAAACCTCTGCATTTTGAAGCAGTTCTAATGTATACACCACAAGTGTGAGAGCAGATTTTTTTTCTTAGTTTGCCTGAGTCTAGCTGCATAGGATAATTTACCTTTCACAGACAAGAGGCCTGGATTCATTCAGAACTGGACCCAGGGATGAGCAAGGCTGACGAGGTGGTGGTGCTACTGGAACAGAAGAATCCAGGGAAGTTGTTTTCCGATGCAGCGGCTCCTGTGCCAGGCCAGAGACCTCACAGTCAGTAGTACAAGACCCAGCTTTGCTGTGACCTCCAGCTGATGGGAGTTCTGGCCCCACTGCACCTTGCAGGGCTAACTCTGCAGCTGCTTGCTCAGTCTCCAGCGTTGGTGATGCTGGAGGTGACAATCGGGGCTTGCGTTTAGTAGATGCTCCAGAAAGCAGTTTCAGTAAACCTTTTTTTTCTTTCTGTAAACCAAAAGCAGTGTCTCATTTTAGAACAAAAGTCTCTGAACACTTCCTCCTCATAGATGCCATCATGATCAGAGAGGACCCAAGTGGTAAATGAGGAGATATTTCAGACTGTACAAATTACTAAAGATAATTATGCAAATTGTAACAGAGAAATATAATTATTAAAATTCTAATGAGAAAAACAGTAAGGTGTTTAGACAATAAATCAGCTAAGTCCTTAACTAGGTTAACTAAGGCTTACTGTAAAAAACAGTATTATCAGCCCAAAGGTTGTCTAGAAAAAGCAGTCGGATTCCCACAATTAAAACCTATGAAATAAAGTATTTTTGTTAGCATAGAAGTTTCTAGGAAGGCATGAAAAGTAATTTTAAACTAAGTAGGGAGAAAAATCTGCCCTGGAGGCTGCCGTTTAGATAAGTGTCTTTTACTTATCCTCCCTCAGTAAGGGGAGACATTCATGATTTCACAGAAGTTTGCCACAAGAGGAATGCATTGTGTTTTGCTGCCCTGCTAGAGGGGAGGATTGTAAACATTCTTTTTGCTTGTCCAGACAGGAATCCCTGAAGACTATTGCTTACCCTGAAGAGAACTATTTAAGTGGTTTTTGTGTTTCTCCTCTTTTTTTTTTTTTTTTTTTTTTTTTTTTTTTTTTTAAAGGGCGTGGCAGTGATCTTCTTACCAACCCTTTGACTGAGTAAATTTAGTGTTTAGGAGAGGTGTCAGATTGTAAGCCCTGGAGACAAAAATAAGCTATTTAACCACGGGACAGGAGAAAAAAAAAAGAAAAAGTATGAGCAATGTGAGATATTTATTATAGCTTGGGATGCAATGAACTACGAATGAAAATTCCTCTGTCTTTCTTCAGTATCTCCAAAAACTTAAGAGCTATTTCAGGAAAGAACTGCTGCCTAGCAAACAGGAAAGAAAAGAAACTCAAAGAAATTAACATACTCCAAGTAGTTAACATCCTTACCTTAAAACCATAATTTTCTAAACTCTACCTAAGGGCATCTCAGTCTGATTTTACTGGCTATGGCTAAAGTAATTTTAAAATTAAGTTCGAGGTACATTCATACAACAATAATGAAAAAAAAAATTTTTAATTAAAAAGTGGATGAGATTATTGTACAGCCTGTAACTGAAAACTTCATAACCTTCATTATGGAGTGCATGTGAATGAAGCAGTAAGGTAAAACCTAAAACATGTGATAAGAAAAGAAAGTTGTCAAAAGTAGAAAAAAATTTAACTACATCACAATGGTAAAACAAATGCAGTTAGAAAGCTGGAGGAATACTTCTGCTTACAGCGTTTGACACTGTCTCCAACAGCATCCTTCTGGCTCAAGTGAGGCACTGTGGTCTGAAAGATCAAGTAGTGAGGTGGATTTGGAATTGGTTGACGGAAAGAAGTCAAAGAGTAGTGGTCAATGGGATGGAGTCCAGTTGGAGGCCTGTAACTAGTGGGGTCCCATAGGGGTCAGTACTGGGATCATTTCTGTTCAATAAATTCACCAATGACCTGGATGAGGGCACAGAGTGCACTGTCAGCAAGTTTGCTGATGACACCGAACTGGGTGGAGTTGTTGCCACACCAGAAGGCTGTGCTGCCATTCAGCAAGACTTGGACAGGCTAGAGGGCTGGGCAGGAAGAAATGGAATGAAATTGAGCAAGGGCAAGCGTGGTACCTGGGGAAGAACAATCTCAGGTATCAGTATAGATTGGGGACTGATCTGCTGGAAGGCAGCAAAGGAAGGGGAAAAGGATCTGGGGGTCTTAGTAGATGGGAGGCTGACCATGAGCCAGCAATGTGCTCTTGTGGCCAGGAGGGACAATGCCATTCTGGAGTGTATTAAGAAGGGGTGTGGATAGAGGGTTGAGGGGAGGTTCTCCTGCCCCTCTACTCTGCCCTGGTGAGGTCACATCTGGAGTACTGCGTTCAGATCTGGGTCTCCCAGTTCAAGAGGGACACAGAACTGCTTGAGAAAGTCCAGTTCAGATGCACAAAGATGATTAAGGAAATGGAACGTGCTTCCTTACAAGGAGCTACTGAGGAAGCTGAGGCTCTTCAGCTTGGAGAAGTGGAGACCAAGAGGTGACCTCATCAATGTTTATAAATATGTAAACGGTGAGTGCCTGAAGGATGAAGTCAGGCTCTTCTCAGTGATGCCTGATGACAGGACAAGGGGCAATGAATGGAAGCTGAGGCACAGGAAGTTTCATGTAAATATGAGGAGGATTTTTTTCACCGTGAGGGTGACAGAACACTGGAACAGGCTGCCCAGGGGAGTTGTGGAATCTCCCTCTCTGGAGATATTCAAAACCCACCTGGACACGTTCCTGTGTGATCTGGTATAGGTGATCCTGCTCTGGCAGGGGGGTCGGACTAGATGATCTTTCAAGGTCCCTTCCAGCCCCTGACATTCTGTGATTCTATGATACAGTGTAACAACCACATGGCTTGTTGGATGGTGAGAATGAGTTTAGACACAGAGCAAGATGATTCAAATAAAAGGAAAGCAGAATCACTACAGACTCTATACTGATCCACATTCAGAAATGACAGTTAAGTGCTTTTATCCTTCGTCCAATGAGCATTGCTGGTAACATGTCTGTTATAACCTCTAGATGTGTTTGCTTAATACAGAAGGTAACCTAAAAAAAATACTGATTTTGCCAGATCAAACTTTTTATGTCCCTGAAACATAATGCGTTTTGGGATTGCTGGTTTTAGTTTGTTTGGGGTTGGTTTTCTTTTTGTTTTGTTTTGTATTAATTTGGCTTGGTTTTGGTTTGGGGTTTGTTTGCTTTTTTTTTTTTTGTTTGTTTGCATTAGTCTTATTAGCTTACAGTTACTTACTGATAACATTTGCTAACCATACAATTTTCTGAAGTATTCAGGAAATTGACTGCAGGTTTAAGAAAAACAAAATACTTAAAATTCCAACAGTCAATGTAATACTTTGTCTGAACTTTTACCCATTTGTTGTTTTGTTGTTTTGGGGGTTTTTTTTGTTTTTCTGTTTAAAGCATTAAGTTATTTTCCTATTTTAACCCTTCTCCAAGGTGTGCTCTGTATTTTATACATCCAAATTATTCTTGTATGGCAAATAAATTCGTCATAGCTGTAGTCACAAAATGGCTGCCTAAGTTTCAGGCTTAGTCTTAAAAACCTTACAAAGCTGCTATTCATTAACTGGATCTCTTGCATGAAAACAGAGAGAAATCAAGGGAGCAATTTTATTCTCTACCCACCTTGCCATCCTTGTCCGCTTTACTGACAGCAGCATTTCCACCAGTTGCTAAAGCACTTTCTGGAGATGCAGGAGCTCCAGAGTGAGTATTTAAAGTTCTTCCACTAAGATCTCCCTCCAAGGACGCAGCAGCAATGTTGGGAGAATTCAAGGAAGCTGCTGCACATGCCAGTGGGATGGTTGAGCGGTTCACATTCACAGCTGTGACGTAAGAAGCTGTATTTGGAAGCTGGGGCTGGAGCTGCTGAGAGGCAACAGAGTGGTGTGGAATGATCACAGCTGCAGGAATAAGGCATGTTGGACTCTGTGCTTGTATGGGTGTGACTGCTGCCGTAGGTCTCTCTTGACTGTGAGCGGCAACTAGAACAAAAGAATAAAACATTAAAGTTCATCTTTTCACAAGACAGAGGTACAATCACTGTGTGGTGGATAATCAGTCCCCAAAAGCTTCTTTCCTACTTTCAGAACTTCCATTTATATTACTGCAATTACATCTCACAGCACCAAATTCACCTCACCAGAATAAAAAAGTAATCTATGCTACACTACTCACATCAGTATGCAATAGAGGACTAACAGTACTCCAACTACTGTGGAGAAATCCAAACTGCCAAGTCAAATGCTTCACATAGAGACAGAGGTGAAAAGTGAAGATTGCATTTCAGTTCACAAACACTTACTTGAACTTGTTTGTTCCTTTTAATATGCCATGTAGTTGTCAGGACACGTAAAGTAAGAAGAAACACTCCTTATGAAGCTGCTAAAAATGTAATTGGATTGTTTTCCCTCAACTATTCACAAAATCCACAACAGATTTAGTGGGTCTTTCAAACAGTCAGTACAGTAGCAATTACTTCTACGAGTGGTTTCTCTGAAAATGTAAGTTGTTGTCTCTTGGGATGTTTAAATATAGAAGTGGATTTACACATACCCCTGTGAAATAAAAGGAACACTGAGAGTTGTAGAGTAGGACAGGGTAGTCTATACTAACCTGTGCTGCAGCCTAGCTGCAAAGCACAGAGCTCTGCATGAACTAGTTTATCCTATCCAAGAAACAACACTGCTATCGTGTGTCAACCATACCCAAATTGTTGAAGTGATCCAAAAGCACTGAGTAGCATGAAGTGCAGACAACTTAGCCAAATAACAGGAGGCAAAATACAGCATCCCAGCACTTAATAACCTCTTTCCTTCAAATGCTCTCAAACTTAGTACCTACAGTGGGGTCATCCCTCTAGCTGGATTTATTTGCATCTCATGTGTCAATTTGTTCTGACTTTCAGATACTAATTAAGAGTTTAAAGCTTGCTATAAGTGATATCCTGGAATCAAGCCTCCAGCACTTACTCTCTATTTTGCTCTCCACAAATCCCCCTGATAATTTGTTTAGATTGCATCAGCAGTATAATAGAGAAGACTGCTGAAGTTCAATCATTTGATAAAACAGTCCTACAGTATTACATCCAATTACAATATCTACAGTAAGAATCACAATTTCTTTCTTAAAAATGAAGCACCACTAAATGCTGTCTATTTTCATATATATAACCTCTTCCCCTGTAGCAGAGTCTTTCTCATCTGAGTACTACGAACACTTCAAGAAGGAAGATAATGAGAGCACTGCAAGATTTTCTGCAAAAAGCACTTTCTACTGCTGTCTTTTGTTCATTAGACAAAGGCAAGTTTTCTTACAAGGAGCTGCTGTTCAAGATAACTCTATGCTTACATGCAATCAATGGAGTACGAACATGGAACAGTTTTCTGGTTTTGTTTTCTTATTCCTGATGGAATTCATAAGAAAAATGTTTCAAGTTATCCTCCTTTAATACGGTTAATCCTTTAATGAAATGAAGAAATGAAGGGTGATACCAAGCAGTGTCTCACTAATATAATTTGAAGAAAAGATCCTTGAAGTCTTGAGTTAAAACAAAACTGATGAACAGTCCTGCAAAGTGCAACACTGATCTGTGTAGGTTCATCATCAAGATAGCAACACTCAGCAAAGGTGCAAGGGAAAGCTCAAGATGACTACACTTCAGATGCTGACTACAAAGTTCTCTGTAACTTTTGAACACTAAGCAGTCATGGCTTGAGTTCTCAACATCTGTAAGGGACAGATCTGTATTTGTGATTCAACGGTACACCTTTACACCACAATACAATGCCAAGCTCTCTATGAAGAGAGTATAGTTCCACTCATTTTTTCCATTTTGGACCTGAAAAGTTGATGGAAAGTATATTGTCCTGTTTTCCAGCTGAATGGAACTATACACTAATTCATCTTGACAGCAGAGCAGAGACGCAGGGACAAAAATGCTTTTGGAGGCCACAGTAGCTTTCTCTTCTGCTTTGCCAATCTGAACCTCATTATGAAAAAAAAAACCCTTTTGTCACAATTCAGTCAAGAGACCTCAGGCACAAAACTCAAGGTTGAAAGAAGGAACACTGGGAGAGTCTGAAATGAAATATTTATTTATTTTCTGTTTTCTTTTGAGGCCCTAGGAGTGACTGGAATAGATTAGTCTCCAGTTGTGTGGTATGTTTCTAGCCTGGCAAATCCACAGAGGAGTGCACAGATTTGGTAAACAAAAGCTCCACTATCAATGTTTTTTGATCTGGGTTTAAATAACAAGAAGGCATGTTTAACTGTGATGTGGCCTGCCCATGACAGTAAAGGCAGAGTTATACTTGTTAGAAACACAGAATGTTATTATATAGATCATATGGATCTTGAAGTTGGTGTAGCCTTAATGTTTCAGAGTTAAAGCTGCAAGATGTTGCAATCAAGATAAGAGAAAAAATGGAATGCCTAAGGATCAACCTTGAGCCAGAGACCTGAAAAAGAAGAAGGAACGAATGCTAAAAGTCAAAAATGTTAGAAGATAATTTAAAAGCGAATGTTTAATTAGAGCAATCTCTATCTGTTGTGTGGTTAACAACTAAAAATAAAGGTATGACTCAGATGCTCTTTATCACTATTAGTACTATATGAATCGCATAAGACTGGGGAAGTTCAAAGGATTTCCTCATACTAGATACTGATTTAATGAAAAAAAAAAAAAAAATCCACTTGAAGTACTTGCAAATAAATTCCCTGCAGCAGGACTATGTACATACACATAGCTGCTCAGGAGAATAGTGAAAGATTCAACCATTCAGAGACACATTGTCATTTAAGAAAGCATTCAACTTTTAAAAAGAACATGTAAAGTGTCTTTAAAAAGCCCCAGTGTGTATTTACACATACTCTAGCCATTTGCTCAGACCCACTGTATATTTTTTTTTTACCTGTTCGAACTGCATTGCGAGCCTGGTTGACTGTCATCTGTCCTGTCACATGCATAATGACCTTGGTCTGTGGACTAGTTTGGATATGCGCTGCAGACACCACAGCTGTGGGTACTGTGCTGGAGCTCACCGCCACACCATTTCCCTGGAGCTTCTGCGATGTTCCACCAGCAGTGGAAGGGCTGACCATAGTGACCACTCGTCCTGTTTGGCCAGCAGTAGACATGGGAACTTTCGTTTGTGACGCACTTGTCACTGTCCTGCCAAAATCAAAATCAAAACACTAAAACACAACTGAAAAATGAGCTGTTACTAAAACCTACAGCTCTTCTATTATCCAAATTCAAATACAAAACCAGAATAATTCTGGACTTGAAACTGGATAAATTTTTTAGACACCTGTATAAAAATATACCTTGTAACCGGAGCGACATAATTTCCAGGAAAAACACCAATCTTGCTTGTGTGCATGGAAGTTCCCTTGAACCAGCCATCTTGGCAGCGTTCAAACACTAGGAACATTTCTCCCTTCCGCAGTTCCAGTTCATCTTCTTTTCGAGGAGTGTAAGGGTATACAGCAATATACCTAAAAGACAGGAAAGTAGGTGCACTTCATAAACCAATTTAAAACACCACTTGTGTTTGCTGGTAGAGTTAAGTCAGAGATGAGAAGGCATGGCACACCCCCTTGTGCTGGGGCACTTTATGTATTTTTGAAGTGTGTCCTTTATACTGCTACAGAAGTTAAGGCAACATTAAGTGCAACAATGACCATTGAGAATGTTCTCCTACCTGCACTTGAATGTAATGTACAATACTTCTCATAAAACTCTTCATTTTCTTAATTTAGTGGACTTAATTAAATAGGTGTTTTTGCAACTACAGATCCTAGCATGTTCCACTCGTCTCCCACTACACCTGTTTCTACCATCTCTTACACTTTGTGCCAAGTTTGGTGGGATATTTTTGGAGGGGTGGGGAGCCTGAAGAAGTTCTGTAAGTTGGGAGTGAATGATCACTATCAGAATGACTTTTCAAATTGCAAAACTGGAATCTCCCTGTGCAACTGCAGTGTCCAAAAAAAAAAAGAAAAAGGTATGTTACTAGAACTTGAAATCTACAGGTAAGGTAGGTAGCAGCTCTTCCCTTGTAGAGTTTATCTCCTTTTTTTCTTTCTAAACAACATTAATGCATCATTCAGTACAGCCGTAATCACAGTGAGAGTTTGGAAATATTTTGTACTTTTCTTTTTAAAAAAAGACATTATCAGGAAAAAACCAAGCAAACAGGGGAAAAAAAACCAAACACAACAAAACAAAACCAACAAACCCTGAAGCTCCTGCAGTTACATGATAGAATATTCCCAGGGAAGTCTTCAAGTAAGACTGCACAGTATTCTAGTATCACATTATGAAAAACTGATACTGCTTTAACCACCACAGCGTTTTATATTATGCCAGTCTGAACATAAGAAAACTCTTTAAAGTGTTTTACATAAAAGTGTTTATAATTATGGACCCAGATCTGTGAATTAGCACTCTAATATACCACATTTCTCAAAAAGAATGTATTTTTCATGAGGCAGCCAATTAGTGTAGAGAGGTAGCATATCCTCTTTCTTGAAAAAAGACCCACAATTACTTGCAATGCCAGTCTTTCCTACTCCCCTTGTAACCCTGAAGATAAAAAAGTGGCTTTACAACAACTTTATTTTGTCAAAATTGTCTCTTGCACACAGCAGTGACACCATTAAGTGGATGCTTCTCCTGTTTGCACTACGTTTTTGTCCCTTGATGTCCATACAGGAAATTTTGCATTACCTGCAAAAATGCTTTGAAAATAATATAGGTACCTGGCAAATCAAGTCCAAAACATCCTTTAAAGGCAGCATATGACACACTAGCAACAAAAGGCTTCACTGGTATATGATTTAGGGGTGGTCTATCAAGTCACATACTGAAGCTCTTATGGTAAACCAACTGATGTTCTTTAATTGATGTTCATTAACTTCCCTTTTAGTTAAATAATTTCAAATTTCATTAGCATCCTCATACAGAGCAAGCCTTTGAAGTTGGAGGATGGGAATAAATGAGATGGGAACGTGATTAACTACACTAAGTACAACAATCCATAAGACACCAAAGAACCAGCCCAAATCCGGATGCACCTGCTACACAAGGGTGCTCTTTTGGAGTGGAAGGAAACCTGGTGGGAAGATAAAGACATAGAGCAAAAGCGGTGACTCAACCACCTCTCTATACAAGGATTGGTAGGATCAGTCCTCTCCAGGCCAAGGAGCACTGAGTCTCTCAACCTCTCCTCAGAATCCTTCTCATGGCCCTCCACTGGACTCTGTCCAGTAGATCCCTGAACAGCGGAGTCCAGAACTGGACACAATACTCCAGCAGCCTCACCAGAGCGCAGCAGAGGGGGAAGAGAACCTCCCTCGTCCTGTTGGTCACAGTCTTCTTAATACACCTGAGAATAATGCTGACCTTCTTGGCCACGAGGGCACATTGTTAGCTCATGGTGAACCTGCAGCAGAGTAAGTTAATACATACAGTATTTTCAGCCAGCAGGGTTACACACATTTGCTTGTATTACAAGTGTGAAGACATAATGCTAATTAGCAGCTTTCTGTCTTCAATCCACATTGATGTCTAATTAAATGAACTCTAGACTCTTCAGTCAAATTTCAATTGCAACCTAGACAAGCAGTCTGACAAGGACATGCTAGTATAACAGCCTCAATGAAATACAGCACTTTCTGTGTTTTGGCACAAGTCACTCCACATGAGAATAGCCTTGTCACACCATATGTGACAGAAAACACTGAAAAAAATCACTCTGCTATTTGATACTTGTAAGTTACAGAGTCTTCATCACTAACTCAGGATTCATTCATCTTCATAGATTCACAGAATAGGTTGGTTGTAAGTGACCTTAAAGATCATCTAGTTCCAATCTCCCCACCATGGGTGGGGACACCCACTAGACCAGGTTGCTCAAGGCCTCACCCAACCTGGCCTTGAACACCCCCATATAGAAGTATCCACAACCTCCTCGGGCAACCTGTTCCAGTGTCTCACCACTCTCACTGTAAGGGATTTCTTTCTAAAATCTAGTCTAAATCTATCCTCCTCAAGCTTGAATCCATTCCCTCTAATCCTATCTCTAAAAGCCCTTTTAAAAAAGCCCCTTACCAGCTTTCTTGTAGGCCTCCTTCGGGTACTGGAAGGTAGCTGTAAGGTCTCCCCAGAGCTGCATTTTCTCCAGGCTGACAACCCCAACTGATCATCTCTGAAACTCTTCTCTGGACCTGCTTTAGCAGTTTCACGTCTTTATGATGGGGGCACCTTCTGCATAACTGTATTTTTGAAGTGAGTCCTTTATATACACAGTAGCAGCTGATTATGTTTTCTAAGACATAAATAACCCTCAGTATGAACACTGTTTAGGGGTATCACCTTTAAGTGTGCTTTTGCTAGTTTTGTTCTGAGTTGTATGGTTGGCCTTCTGGGAATTCTAGGACAACATAACTAGCCGGCATGATACAAATATATACAGAGTTGCCAATCTCATTTTTGTCTTTGACTGGTGAGAAGTTTCAGTTTTACTTACACGCTTGGACGTGTTTGTGGTCGTAAATGTGCCATTTGGTCAGCTGATCCTGATGCAGGCCTTTGCATTACACCTGCAGACTGAGGTCCAGAAGAGGCCGAGGCAATGACTGCAGCAGACAAGAGAGGTGGTGGTGGAAGTGGGGGATTCATATTCTGATTTTGTAAGAGAAAAAAAAAAAAAAAAAAAAAAAAAAAAAAAAAAAATTGTTTATTGAGTTGAAANNNAAAAAAACAGATGATAAATATTGTCTGATGAGTTGCATCAGCTGCAAAAAGATGTATGACATTCTAGAGAACTGGGAAAATCAGTTGAGTTCACTATTACTTTATCTACTGGTATGACATAACTGGAGAGCCAGATTGATCTGTATTTTTCTTTTTCCATTTTAAAACCTTGACGTCTCAGCAGCTCATTAAGCAAATAACCAGCAATTTTTGCAGCACAGGAAAAAGGGAAAGTATTGTTTCTAATTACAGAATCTTTACGACAGGACTTAATACAAATTTAGAAGCCTTCCAGGAGGTACATTTTGCATCCTACTGCTGACTGTACTTCAAAACACGATTGTTTTTGTAACCTAGAGCTGAAACATAATACACAATTCATTAGCACTGCACCCAAAATCACCCCTTCTGGGGGAAATTTTCTTTTGATGTATGGGTTACAGAAGCAAGCACAATATGAAACCATAGTCACTGAGCTATTGTTACCCCTTTCTCCTGTTTTTCTGGTTTAAAGAGTTAGCTTTTGAAATTCAGTATTATCAAGATTGGTAATCTTTAACAAACACCCCAGTAAAGAGGCACAGCTCCTTTACCGGGCAGATCCTAATGGAGGTCCAGCCTACAGGCTTCTATGCCTTTTCAGAATCAATGGAGCAATTGTTACCTTCTGTGCTGTAAAGCCTCAGACAGCTCTTTAGGACCTTGTGTACTGACACTCCTGGGAAAAGTCTCTCACAAAAAGAGAACTTTCCCTTACCCCTTTCCAAAAATAATTATTTGTGTTACAACACACTCAAAAACTAACAAAAAACCTCCAACCTTTTACATGAAAGAGTGAATTCATTTCAATATGATCTTGAATTTAACGCTACCCTTTAATGTTGAAACACAACTCTAAATCACTGCCACTTCAGGTTGAAAAACCACCCAATGAAAATATAAATCAACAAAATGTCCTGAAGTACTGCCTGGCTCTTCCAGTATACCAGTTTATATATGCACAGCATGACATTATCAATTTGGAAATGACATAATTGAAAGTAATTTGAATTCCCCTCAAAGAGCCTACATCTAAAGGTGGAAAGTAAGTTACACTGTGTGATTATTACCTTGTTGCATTCACTGAAAGTATTAATAAAAAGACAACCCTCGGAAGTAGTCTTATGCTGTCAAGACACTGCAAAGAACTGCAAGATTAAACGGTTTCAACTCCAGAGAAAAACTATTAACTCATCTAACTTTTCACTCAACATTTTTATGCTTTATCATGATATAAACTGCATGGTGTATTGTGAGATTTTTCTGATTAGACATTAATGACCTCCTAAGACCCAACAGACCCCGTGTATCTAACACAAAGCAGACACGACCTGCCAGAGAAACATCATCGTGAGCTTTGATACTAATAGCTGAGGTATTTAGAAGAATGTCATCTGCATTTTCTTCCCATTCTACATCATCATCCATCCAGCATTTTTTTTTAATACCAACATTTCTCTTCCAGTTGCTTTACAGCAGAAGTTATTTCCTCCTCTCAGTCTTAGCTGAATCCAAGTCGAATATGAGATTCTAAGTTTTAGGTAACCTGCCTGAAGAATATAAATTTACATCTTTCTTTGGGCATCTAGATTTCTTTATGCATGGTTGAAACAGTAAATCCACATTAGGAGATGATTAGCTGCAAATCTTTATAATTAAACCTACTCATGCACAACATCAGGTTGTCATGATTCCACACTTCCTGCACCTTCTAAAGATATGAGGTTGTCATGATTCCACACTTCCTGCACCTTCTAAAGATATGTGCTGGGCATTGTATTTTATTCATTTGAATACACAATATACATAGAATTTTTAGCTGCAAGAAAGGCACCTTCACAGCTCTATTTTATTCAGCTTTATTCAGGTTCTACTCCCCTACTCCCCTCCTCGTGTCTATTAGTATGGTAATGAAACCTGCAGTGAGCCACAGCCCAATTAAACACCTAAACACTTGGCAAGTTCTTAGAAATATAAATAAACTACCCAACAGGCTTTAGAAGCTCCTCAGCTCACACTGCTAAATCTTGATAAAATAAATCCAAATGCTCTAGCCAAGTTTTCAATAAGTTTTCTGGCATTTAACCATTGTTCTAGCTACTGATAAACATACCTGTCTCTACAGCACAAGTTAGTTTTGATGGTTTCCACATTTAACATAGTGAAAGAATATATGTAACATTCACATGATTTCATAAAAAATGCTTATACAATTAATTATTTTTATTTTACCTAGCTGAGAGAGAAATACAGAATGTTTCTGCAACTGCTTTTCAGAGATGTATAGTTTCAAGCAGACAAAACAGCAAGTGATTTTTTTTTTTTTAAACTGGAAGAGGAAACATTGTATCATTTGATTACCTAACTGAAATCTTCAAATAGTATCTATACTTATGCTGCAGAAACACATACATGTTGTTGAGTTTAATCAGGTTTCATTCCCGTATCAGTCAACTGAAGATCAATAATAGGCTCACACAAAGAATAACAAAAGGTACAGCAGTGGAGGGGAAAAAAAAAAAAGTCATTCTCTGTCTTTGCTCCCACAAGATCTAGGAAAAAAAAATATGAATTGCAACATCCTGAGGGCTAAGAAATTAAAGTTCGTGTTTAACAAAATTCCTACACTATGAATAAATGCTATAAAGAACAGGTCTCTCATACAACCCCCCATAAATTCTCTCAGCTGCTTCCTCTTCCCAGAAGAAGTTGGACTTTTGTTGGTTAGAACTCCAACAGTTATTTAAATCTCTTTCTTATCAAATTAGTAGGAACTACATCAAGAAAGGCAGTTAAATATCATCAGTGTACTACCAACCTCATAGCTTTGGTCTCATTAACAATTCAGATTAATTCATGGGTTTGGCTGTTGGGTTTTGGTTTGTGGGTTTTGGGGTTTTTTTGGGGTTTTTGTGTGTGTATGCAAGAGAACAGAAGTAGAAAAGAGATGGAAATTTTAAATTTTTTAAAACCTTCTGCATGTAAGTGGATGTAAAACATTCAAATGCAGTCCACATATTTCTGCTAGTTAAGTGCACACACCAAGACATGATTTCAAAGTCAACATATTCAATCTGCAGAAGTAGCAACAGAGATATCTAAGTTGATCGTAGTCCAAAGTACTTTTAACTTCTCAAGGGACCGTAAAGGCAGAACGAAGGGAAGGTAAGTCTTCTGATGTTATTACATTCTGTTTTCCTTCTGCTGCTTTTGAATGTTATCCTACCTTTGCTGTGGTGTATTTTACCTGATTTTCCCATATCCTGGTTCAAATCACATGCTTACTTAAGAGCCTTTTTTCAGTAAAATCTATGGTAACTAGATCTCCTCCATTAGACAACTACCTTATACATTACATCTGAAAATTGCCTCTGAAGTAAATGAGTCTTACATAATTGTTAAGTGCACATTTTCACCCAACAACTACTGAACTTGACATCAGTTATCTATATTTTACAACGAACTTTGAGTAATACTAACCACCTAACAAGGTTCAAAAATGCCAGTGGCCAAGAAGAGCAAACAAATTAACTCCCTCACTAAGGGCAAAGTTGTGGTTTGAAGTTCCATAGAATGATGTAAGTGATAATATCATAGTCAAAAGTCTCATCTGTGAGAAGTTTGTCACAGTTCATAGAATCTTCAATTTCAAAGAATTGAACTTCAAAACATAAAACTAGAATTAATGCTGCCAGCTAAAGAACTAGGCTAAAGAACTGCTGCTATAAAGTAAAAGCTTTAAATAAATTATGAGAGGTTTTCTGAACTCAAATTAGTATTTGCTTGAGTGATACAAGCAGCAGATAGCATATCTGGTCACTTGGCACATTCAATCCCAGCTCTTATTTGCATCAATTTTGACCATCAGTTTGGAAATTACTTACTTCATACACTGTTTGGTAACACATTGCATCTACAAAATATTATTATGGACAAAATAAATTAACAAAATTGACATTTTTTGAACTACAGTAACACTTCCCAAAATAACATTGCAGGCTAAAATGTGATTCTACACATGCATCAGATAAAAGACTCACAGGCTTGTTTGGGTTGTTAATTAATCTCAAGTGTTTTAAAGAAACTTGCTACCCAAGACAGCTCAAACTACTTTCTCTTAACAACACAAGAAGATGATACTAGCTTTTCTTTGCTCAGATTCAGGACAGAAAAATGTAGCAAAGATGCATAAATTCAGGATTATGATAAAGGAATATATACTTCTCTTCTTATTACCCTTATTCTCTGATTTTTTATTTTACCCTTAATCTGAGTTTGGCATGAAGTAAAAGCTTCATAAATTGCTTGCTCTCAAATAACAGTCAATTACTTTAAATAGTTTTGTCAATTACTTTAAGTAGTGTTATAAACACCAAAACAACTGACAGGAAGAAGAGTCAATTAAACTATCTTCATGCTAAAAAGAAACTCTACCTCCTTCAATCCAACTTCCTTGTCATTTGCTTCGTATTCCATATTAGAAAAAACAAAAGGGAGAAGCAGGAGTTTATACTTACAAAGGCAAAAAATACAGAAGGACTCAAGCTACCTATTCTGATATATGACACAGTACAATTAAAATTGATGCTCAGAATGTCAGGTAGATATATCCAAGAAGAGCAACATCCTGAGAGAGAAGGATATCACTTTCTATCTTGACCTGTAAGAAGTGTTATTTCTACAATTAAAACAACAGTTTATGAGGCAAGGAGCAAAGTGGACATAAAAGATACACTTTATGATTATATGCTGCATCCTTCATCTAGTATCACCTATAATAAAAGGACAGAGGAGCAACCTGACTGTAGCCTGAGCTACCAGCTTGTATTTCAGTCATGCTAAAAAAAAAAAAAAAAAAAAGTCAGGAGGAAACAGAACACTATGTACAGAAGGTTATTGACTTTTCAAGAGGCTGGCAGAGAATAATTCAGGCTCTTAATGGGAATTATATGCCTAATTGGAAACACAACCAGGAACATGGTTATCACAAAGAGAAGGTAGCACTCCAGGGTACAAGACAATCATGTGGCAGGAGTTTTGCTCCATGCTGCATTTAGCACTGTAATTTAATTCCTGTGGGTACCAATGGTGAGATTGCTTTTGAACAAGCTTATGCAACTAAAGCACCCGAGGTGGCTTAATAACTTTGCACCAGCACCAAAATACAGCGTTTTTCCATGCTGGCATCAAATAAAGAACTCAGTAACAAACATAAGTGTTTGTTAATGAAAGAGGAAAAAAAAATAAGGAAAATTCTGACAGGACTTTTGAAATTATGCTTTAAGTCTTGCCCACCCCACCCTCTTTAAAGTGTACCTTAGGCACGAATCAAATCAATCACTCAATGTTTGCAGAATGTACGTTATCTAGACTTGTGTTATGTATAACAACACAAATGATACCAAATCTCATTTTGTTTGCTTAGTTCTCACATCACTAATGATGAATTTGTAGCTTGATGATGGATATTTCGCTAAATACAACCTTTGTGCTACACTCAGGCCACGGCCTCTCTGGGTAGCCTGTTTTAGTGCTCCGTCACCCTCAAAAGAAAGTTCTTCCTTATGTTTAAGTGGATATTCCCATGTTCTAGTTTGTGCCTGTTGTCCCTTGTCCTGTCACTGGGAACCACTGAAAAGAGGTGAGCCCCATCCTCTTGACACTTGACATGCAGGTATTTGTAAGCATTGAGAAGATGTCATCTCAGTCTTCCCTTCTTCAGGCTAACCAGGCCCAGGTCTCTCAACCTCTCCTCATAAGATTGATTCTTCAGTACCCTCATCATCTTTGTAGCTCTCTCTTGCACAGTCTTCAGTAGTTTCCTGCCTGTAACTGGACACAATACTCCCGATGTGGCCTCACCGGGACAGAGCAGGAGTAGCTCCTTTGATCTGCTCGCCACACTTAATGCACTCCAGCATTGGTCTGCTTTGCCATGAGGGCACACTACTGGCTTCTGGTTAACATGACCATCAGGACTCCTAGGTCTTCTCTCTGGAACTGCTTTCCAGCAGGTCAACTCCTAACCTGTACTGGTAGATGGGGTTAATTCTCTCCAGATTCAAGACTTTTACACATGTCCTTGCTGAATGTCAATGAATTCCCCTCCACCAACTCTCCAGGTCTTGCTGAATGGCAGCACAGCCTTCTGTAGTGCTGCAGAATATTCAGAAAATGATAGCGTCATAATTTTAAGGACTAAACATTAAAGGAGTCCCAACAAAAGCTGTCAAAATGCAACCTGTCATCTCCAACCAAACCAAATCTAAGCACTTACCTAACAGGAAGTTGGTAATAAAAAGACAGACAAGACTGCCTTCAATTTTGCAGACAAATAGTCAAAACGATCCAAGTGTCAAAAGTTCAAAACAAACCCAGGTAAATACAGCAGCAAGGCTATTCGTTGCCTTTTACTTGCTTTAAAGAACATGCTAGGATAGTTAGGAATCTACATGGGACAAAATCTTAGGGGGGGTTTGCTTAGGTTGTTTTGTTCTGTAACTAAGTGGAGATTTATTATGGAACTGTGTTCCCCCTTCAAAGGTTAGGGGTACAACTTTTGGACTCGATACAAGAACTAAATTTCGAGAATTGCTGTGGTAAGTGCCCTTGAAGATCTCTGCAAATATTATGTTCTTTATCTGTCACAAATATATACACAACTTAATCTTACTTAATTAGGAGAAAGCAGAGTTCTGAAACTTATTTCAAAGAATCTTGGAAATCTTAACTAAGACACAAATATCTGTCAGTTGTGTCCTCAAGTTGATGGCTTTTTGTAAGATCTTTCTTGTTTCCCCTAACCACTCCCCCAGCATAATCTCCTTATTTAAATGTTCTGAAAAGAAACACTATTCTGGAGGGACCTCTTAAGTACTTGTGTTTACTACAGAGAAATACAGAGGACAGCTAGAGGAATGGATATGCACAACAGGATGAAAACTATTCCATCAATAGTGGTTTTGCCAGAGTCCAATTTATAGCATTTTCCATCACACAGACACCATAAAACCCATTCAAATCAGTTTATCAGAAGTCAGGAAAAAAAAAAAAAAAAGACTGTACAGAGCAAATATAAATATTCAAATCAGTTTATCAGAAGTCAGGAAAAAAAAAAAAAAAGACTGTACAGAGCAAATATAAATGGGAAGGCTGGAATTTTCTTAAATAGTACTTACACCAAGAGCAGCTTGGTAGCTGACTTCTGAGGGGAAGGTAAAAGAAGGTCCTGTTGTGACTGGGCTGCTGGGGGGTGGAGTCACAATCAGCCCTGTAGTACCAATATGAACCTGTAAAAGCCAAGAACAAAACCAGAGGGGCATTTCTGAGTAGTTGAAAATAGCAGGTTTTGACACAGCTGTAAGCTTCATGGTCAAAACCAGTGGTAGCAGTTCACATAATATGACACCAACATCTTTTAGTCTCCATTATTACCTCTTGTCCCAAAATTCCATATCTGTGTGAAAAAGACAATTGTTCACAATCTAGTGCAGCTTGTAACTAAAAGCTTTGAAGAAACAGAAGATTAACAAATAAATAAAGCCAGAGAAATGTTTTTTTAGTTATCACAACTAAATTAGTATTGTACATTTCTGGAATGCACATAATTTTCAACTTGCATTCACTTTTTATTTGCATGTGCTTTATTAATATCCAATATTACATTCAATTGAGGAAAAAAGCCAAGAAATTAAATCACTCCAGTTTCTAGTTTCCACAGTTTAACAAAAATCTTTGAGTCACTTAAGCAATTAACAGCTGTGGAAAAATTTTTAAATTAGTTTTAAATTAAATTACAACACCAAAAATATTTGCTATAATTGCATAAAATATTTTCCTTAAATGCTCTCATCTTGGAAAATAAACATTATGAATGCGAACATTAATATTAATGACACAAAACTAATAATCTGAAGTAATGTGGCAAGATCATAAGTATTTATAATTATTTTTAAAATTGCACATGATTTATATTTGATTTCATGTAAATACCTGAGAAGGGGCACTACAGGACAGTCCTGTCAGCTCACTTATGCGGGCTGCGGCAGTTGGGTTGCTGGAGCTGATGAGGACAGGAGGACTAATTTCCATTGAATGGCGATTCTGAGAAGACTGTGAAGACTTGTTGGACATTGTGAGAGAGGTAAAAGAGTGCCGTTTTTTGGTGTTTTTCTTAGTGTCAGTGTGCTTCTGGGTTGAATTGTTGTGGGCTGCCCCAGAGGTACCCTCTCCAGAGTCGGCAGCAGAACCTGAGGGCTTGTCCAATTCTATCAGTTGTTTGGCTGCGGTGTTAAACTACAAAAGATGATCACAGATTAATATTTATTTATTCATAAAAATCACCAGAATGTAACAACAACAACAAAATTTTCCTGCTATTTATAATAGAAGTTAAACCATGCAATTTGAAATTGCAATAAATTGCCCTACTCTACAAATTAGTCATTCCAAAGTAACAAGTTTTTCACTGAAAACTCAACATTTACTGTTGGGCTGGTGTGGACTAACAATCAGAGGTAAAATTTCAATCAAGAAAGTGCACTGTTCTCTTGACCCAGCGTGGATTAACACAGCAATATCTGCTGCCTATGTTATCTAGAAGTCAAAATAAATCACAGTGATCTTTGGCCTTGTCATCTAAAAATATCTGTATTACAAAGTTTCTTGACTGTTCATTTCATTTTAAGCCTTGTTTGGTTTGTATTGTATAAGCCCACACCTTTTGTCTTGAAGACATTCCTGCTAGCATCCCTTGGTGTTTTATTGGATGAGATCAACTACTGAATTTACAGTAATTTTCCTTCCTGATCATATATTGGGCATAGATCATATGGACAAAGTAATTTTGCACCACTCGCACAGTGCGGAAAACACAACCACACACCTTTTTCCAATTAACTTGCAAGTTCATTATTTAGAGACATTTCAGATTTATTTCTTAAATTTTAGAGATAACGTAGTTTTAACAAATCAGTGAAAGCAACATTATTTTATCACAGAACACAGATGTGAAGTTGCATGCATTCTCCAGCGAAATGGCTAGCAATCATTCAAGGTCACCATGGGAATGCTGTGAGGTGTTTCAATACAGCATTCCTTTCTGCAACAAATGCCCCTTTATCTATTCCCATGTTTTCTATGCCAGTTGCTTTTTTTGAACAGATATATTTGAAAAAAAAGCTTTTTTACCTCACTCTTACATTCACACTTACTTGTTTTTCCTATTCGACAAAATCGTTGCTGTAAGAAGCAGCCTGAAGTCCAATTCTGCCTTACACCAAACCCCAGGGAACAGAGCAACCTCCCAATTAGCTTAAGACAGAAGCGCCTATTTGCACGCAGTCTTAGTGTTGCAGCAGGGGCGTAGCAGATACATTTCCTCCTGCTTGCAGCTGTCTGCAGACATTATCAAGCAGGCTACCATGCAAGACTTATTTCAAGGTATCTTGTAGTTGTGCACTCATTTTACAAATTAATTCAGGTATTCCTTGCTCTCATGTAGATAATTAAAATTCAAATATAACTTTCTGAAGTTAAGTGAAAACATCTTCTTTCTGAAGCAATCTTTCTAGTCATACTTGGTCAAAATTTATTTTTGTAATTTTACTATATCCCCATACATCAAGGAGTTATTTTTCCATACTACCAACACTAGTCAAATTTAAATTCCTAGAACAACAGTTCACTTTCACATATAACGGAAACCATGGAGCGCATAAGAAGTAAAAATAAGGCAAACAAATACTGTTCTTATCTGACATCTCTATTTTTGTTAAACATCATCCTGGAAGACAGGTAACAGCTTAGAAATCTAAATTCAGTTTTGCAATTAAGGTTTCATAATAAATATATCTTGTTCAGGCCCACTGAAGAATCATGCCTCAAATCTTGACTAGATAACAATTACTGCAAAGCTGCATTCCTATTATTTCTGAAACAAATGGAATTGGTCTGTACTGCAGTTTTCCAGACCATTATTTTTTACACAAAACCAACAATTCTACTCAGTATGGCTCAATAAGTAACATTCACTTTTTGCATACATTTTCTGTTCTAAGTTCTAGCCAGGCAAAACTGTCAAAAAATAGAGGAAAGTTTCCATGGAAGATTTTACTTTATTCCTCTGATTATTATTACAAAAGTCACTTCTTTTTTCCTAAGCATGTTAAATTAGACCACACCATCTAACAGTGTCTGACACAGTGTAGAAAGTGCAATTTAAAAGAATTCTAGAAATTCAACCTAAAATCTAATCCAAAATGCATAGAGACATTAAAAAATATATATGTTTTGAAACACTCCTGTTTGATACAAGAAAAGACGCTAATAGAACTCCCCAACCTGACACACTAGTTACATAAAATCTTATGATACCCTTGATTGAAATGTCCTGATAACTGATGGATATAGCTATTTAAAAGAGAATTTAAAATGCTACTACAGTGAATATTTTCAATGATTTGGTTTTTTTCCCCCCCTACTTTTCTGTAATATTGTTCATAAATAAACCTAGAGGAGCTCAGTTAAGACAAAGGTGTTTCCCAATTCTTCACATTAACTTTGGGGCAGGGGGACCAAAAAAAAAACCAAATAACACCCCCCCCCNCTAATTTTTCCTTTTTGGATGTTCATATTTTTTCAGTTGCTCTGTACAAGTGATAAATAACCTGTAAAAATTTAAATACTTTACAGATTCGCAGCATGTTTATGAAGTATTAAACCACATCAAAATGTCAAATTTGAGGTCTAAGAAATGTATATTGTACCCAGAACTGTGTTGTGCATAGAAAAAAATTAATAACATCTCTTTAGTTCTGATTAATTTTTTTTTTAACAGAGATAAACATAAGGTCTGTGAACTTACACAATTTCTAGACACACCAAATTTTATTTTGTCACTGTGAAAGAATCTGGTCGACCTATTTTTAAAGCAACACATTTAAATTCCATCAGTATAAATTCTAATAATTTAGATGTGTTAAACAGTACTTATTGTAGTTAGACTAGAGGGCTTTTTGGTTTCAGTACTTTTTAGGAAATGAAATTCTAATTTTTCCAATGTTTGCATTATTTATTTTTCATTTGCAGACAGAAGTAATTATTTTGCAGTGCTATGTGTCTACAGATAAAGACAATGTTTTGTCAGCCAGTTAACTATGAAAACTATACTTCAAAATCTCATCCACATTTAACTATGAAAAATACACTTTAAAGCCAATCGGTATTAAAATTTATCTCAAAATGTTTTGTCTTGGTTTTTATCATAGCCACAAATTTAATAAGTGAAAGTCATGGAAAAGAATAGAACAGAGTAGCAAACACTTAATTATAAAACATTCCTCCAGGTTAGAAGTTGCACATTTTTAAAGGATGTGGATTAACACACACAAGATAAAGATATGTGGGTTGATGAAAAGCTCAACATGAGCCTGCAGTGTGCACATGCAGCCCAGACAGCCAACCGAGTCCTAGGCTGCATCAAGAGAAGCGTGGCCAGCAGGGCAAGGGAGGGGATTCTGCCCCTTTACTCTGCTCTCGTCAGACCCCACCTGGAGTACTGTGTGCAGTTCTGGAACCCTCAGCACAGGAAGGACATGGAAGTGTTGGAGCGGGTCCAGAGGAGGGCCACAAAGATGATCAGAGGGCTGGAGCAGCTCTCCTATGAGGACAGGCTGAGAGAGTTGGGGCTCTTCAGCCTGGAGAAGAGAAGGCTTTGAGGGGACCTGATAGTAGCCTTCCAGTATCTGAAGGGGGCCTACAGGAAGGCTGGGGAAGGATTATTTACAAGGTCCTGCAATGACAGGACAAGGGGCAATGGGCTTATACTGGCAGAGAGGGGATTTAGACTAGATGTTAGGAGGAAGTTCTTCACAGTGAGGGTGGTGAGGCACTGGAACAGGCTGCCCAGGGAGGTTGTGGATGCTCCCTCCCTGGATGTGTTCAAGGCCAGATTGGATGAGGCCTTGAGTAACCTGTACTAGTGGGAGGTATCCCTGCCTATGGCAGGGGGTTGGAACTAGATGATCCTTGAGGTCCCTTCCAACCTTACCATTCTATGATTCTATATTTCTGTCATTATGACAAAAACAGACAATAATTACAGGATTGGGAAGTAACGAAAAATGTCATATGCAAAATACCTTAAAAATAGTAATTACTTCTCATCTTTGACGTCTTTAATAATATCGATATGTTAATCTCAGAAAAGAGATGTTTTAAAACTCAAGTTGATAATTTTCTGCATCTCTCACTGCTCTTCACCACAACATGTTTCAGTACAGCATATACTGAAAAAAACTCAACATCTATTTGATCTCAAGTATCTCTTTGCACACTATTTTTTGTTCAAGATTTCCCAGATCATTTTAGTGGGGATATACCAGCACTTCTGCCTGTTCTAAAAAGGGTAACTGAAGATACATTTTATTAAGTTCATGGAATTTGTCTGAAAACATGAACAGTAAAATAAGTTTTTGGGACTGAATACCATTTTAATGTATTTTTTTCAGGCATGTATCTCCACTTCAAAAACTTCTGTATAGATGGAAATGCAATTGTTACCTAAATAGTTATAAAAAAAGCTTTTCCTAACCTGGCAAATTTAAGTGACTTAGATTTTAAAAAAAGCTTTACTGGTTGAACTGAAGGGTCAGTTAATTGCAGGGAGGTAGGAATGAATTCCAATTCCATTCTCTGAAAATAGATATTAAATAGCTAAATAAAAATTACTGGTTCAGCTGCTGAGGTCATTGTCTTTTCCAAACTAAGCACACAGATCTTACATTATTTTAGGTCTAAGACGATCTGTTATCTCTGGTTATCTTAGGTCCAGGATGATTTATATCTCAGGTTATCACCAGTACTATTATTTCTCCTTTTAGAAAATTCAGTACACAATAGGCACAACCTTATGAAGGATCAAACTTTACTCACCTCAACATATGAAATTGGAAAGATTCCTATCTTGTCAGCCAGCATTCCTTCTGCCCAGTTTTCATCCACACGGCGAATTACAGTCAGAACATCATCCTGTGTGAACACGCAGCAATTATGTCTCCCAGCTCTAATTAAACTTGTAATTTAATTTCCCTTTGTAAGACACAGGCAATCAGAAAAGGCAGTACATGGACAAGAACTACAGGGAAGGCCCTCTGTAGCGAACATGCTGTTTTAGAGGATGAAGTTGCTTCAAGCTATTTCTTCTTCTATTTGGTCAGAGTCCAGTTAACAGCCCACAACTAATCTCAGCCATCTGACTTTGTCCTTAGTGCCAGACATCCTACTATGTTCAGTCCATATAATTCATTAGTAGTCCCCCCTTTAAGTACTTGGCATTAATCAACAGAACTGCAACCCTTTTCCTTCTCAACTGACCCATTACCTAATTTCCCCTAGATGCTGCTTTTCTACTTCTAGTACTGAAGAACATTGGTGATACAATTTTTTTCATGTGTACATGGAGTATTTGGATAAGAGATGGTTTTGAGAACGCTACATAAAAAAAGGACTTTTGTGCATATTAAACATTGCTCTATGTAATTGTTTCATATGCAAGTTAAAATACTTGGAAACATATGTTTACTCAGGCAAGATTAAAGATTAAAAAAAAAAAAAAACAAAACCAAAAAACCAAAACCCCAAACCAACCAAAACTCAAAAAACCAGCAACTTCCTGCCCAGTTTGCCAACAAGTTAATGAAAAGCTGCAAGCTAACTCCAATGATCCTTAACAACATTGCTGTTCTGCATTGTAAATAACCATTGTCCATCCAAACATTAGTATTTTCACTTTCTAGAATTTTAGCCATTCTTTCAACAGGTAAGAGTAGAAAGTGATTAGCCTACATTTGAACTTGCAGTGTTTTTTGTGCAATTTGAAGAATAAGAAAAAAAGGAACAGCTATAATTCCAGTTGAAACTCTGTATTGCTATGTGCCTTGCAAGACAGAAAATGAATTATAACAGAAACAATAGATGAACAAAAGTCATATTTTCCAAAGGGCAATTAGTAATGTTATTGAATTACAAAGTTGGGCAGTACTTTGTGTCTTGTATCTAGTGTCCTAAGAAGTGCTTACTAAATGTAAGGCTGAAAGTAGAACCAACTTCAACACCATAAAATAAGTGTTTCTTGAGAAGATGGGAGCACTTTTAATTTGTAACATCATTTTTTTTTCTCATAAATTATGAGCATTACTACTTGCAATTATGAAAAATTTCATTCCAAAAATAAAATCTCAGAGAAATCATATGCAATTTAGGAAGAGAGAGAAGACAAAACTAATCAACACAGGGAAACACCTGCAGAATAATTTGCCCTTATCATATTTGTGTAGTTTCATTTAAAAAATGCAAATTACTATGGAACACTGTTATTATTTCTCACCCAAGTGAATGAAATTGGTAGAAGAAAGTAACAAATTTATTCTTTATTTACCTTTGAGAACGGCAAACAGTCTTTATCTGCTTCCTTGTCTTTTACTTCAAAGTCATAAAGTGCTTTGCACTGAGGTGGAGGCTGAGGTAAAGGTTTAATAATCTGAACAAAATTGGTAGGAAAAAAGCCATGGATGCCATTGACTTCTCCATGATACCAATTTTCATCCACCTGTCGACGCAAAATGATGATGTCTCCTTTACTAAATTTAAGATCTCCAGGTTCTTTTCCCTCGTAATTATATAACGCTTTGGCACATGGTAACTGAGGTACACCCTAAAGAAGGAAAAAAGAAAAAAAAAAAATCACCAGAATTAGATGAGTATTGTTAAATAGAATTTATATTACATTCTTTGTGAGACTATGAATGAAAACACATAAAATTGTTAAGGAAAATTACACACAATAAAATTATTTTATTGCAGTGTTTCTATTTATTTTATCCAAAAATGCCTGAGTCTTAACATTCCCCTAAATTTCACTATGGTTGTTGGTAATGCTACAACTTTGCTAGACACAAGAGAGGCAAAAAATAAAAAAAAGTTAAACTTCATCCCTCATGTACTAATACACTAAGCTTAAATGATAAAGGAAAATCCAAACTGGAAAGTACTTGAGATCTAACACAAAAACGCTGCAAGAAAATAAAGAACTAGAATAACAAATTTCCTACAAGACCTTTGAGGCATGTTGTCTGCCTGTCTTTCTTATCAATTTTGTCACTTCATTTATTTCACAGGCATGTAATGCTAAGAAAGAGGACATAAGAGAGATGAAAAACAAATTTCACTTTATTAAAGGTGAGATATTAAATCCTGGAACAACTCTCAACTAATTTATTTAAAAACACAGCTAAAAAGAATTACTGTAAAAAAATATCTGTTGAAGGTGAATATCCTTGAGTTTTTCCTCACGTGATTCCTCTATAATATCTGAAAACTATAGCTGCTGCTCCTCAATACTCTTCAGAAGGATTACAATGTAATACTGTGTTACCCTCCCTTATATGCACTGCAGACGCATATTTCAAGACGTACATAAACAATGCAAAGAAATTTGCAGAAGGGATTAATTACCACTTCAAGTCTATCTCGTTTGTTAGAAGACAGAGTGCTTGATAATTTATCTCACATTTAACATTTAAAATTTTGTCTTTCAACATAACCCAATTTGCCTGAGTAGATTTTTTATTTTTTTTTTGGGGGTATGGTTTTATAAATCGATGAGTAACTTAATGGGTAAATAGTATTTAATTATTTAATAATTATTTAATAATTTTATTCCTATACCAAGGAGTCAAAGGAAAATCACATATATACAAAAGTACAGATGAGTATGATTTACATATGAATACAGGAAAAATCACAGTTCTTTCTACTGCATTTGGGATGAGTACTAAAACTATGTTAGCAGGATCCACGCAACCATTCACAAAATCTGGTGATCTTCAGACTGAAGTGAACACCTTTTCTTTATGATCACACTTAACTACATCAGTGCAGAATGTACACATCACTGGCATACTCCATACAAAACTTGACAGGTAAAAAGACTAAGACATCATCTGGAGAATCTGTGGGTCCCAGCTGATTGAGCGGGAAATTCATGGTCACAATGGATGAAATAAAAAATATTGTACATATTTTTTCAGTTCAATGTGCTCTCTGCAGAGACCATGAAGGAAGCAGTCTGTGTAGATGTTGTTAACAAGTGCAGAGAGAGACCTTAGAATCATAGAATGGTAAGGTTGGAAGGGACCTCAAGGATCATCTAGTTCCAACCCCCTGCCATAGGCAGGGACACCTCCCACTAGTACAGGTTACTCAAGGCCTTGTGAGGGGGTGGGCATGCTGAGAGCAGTAAGAAACACATCAACACAAGAAACACTGCTTGCTTGCCTGTTTCCATCCCAGTAACAAAGAAATCAACTAAAAAAATTACAGCCCGTCTGTGATTATGAGCCAAAGAATTACTCGGTATAAAAAGGGCCCCAAGCAATTACCACTCCAAGCCAACATACGCATCTCTCTTGTGCTGAAGGGAATAGCTGGAGTTCTCCTACAAACCACCCTGTCTCAGGAGAAAGCTTTCTATGTCCCCACACTGAGAAAAAACTTCAATATAAACTGTGTGTATAAAATACAGTTGCAAACGAAAAAAAAACTAAAACCAAACAAAACCGAAACAAACCAGGTTGACAGTGCAGCAGATCATGTCAAAGTGATCAGACTTAATTTAATTTTTAGAACTCAATACTGCATTTGTGGAGTTTATCACAAACCCCCCCATCAACTGATTTTCACTCAAATGTACAAATATCTGTTTATGTTTTATAGGAAGTTCATTTCCCCCTGTGTAAGCTGAGTTTCTGCAAAGATTGTTTTCCACATTAAATAAAAATGTTTCAAATCCATAATTTCGCACAGAACAAAGAAGTTCAGCAAAACACATACTTAGTTCTCAGTCAGACTGCCAGGGATTAAGGAGAAATGGTTAAATGACTTGGAAGAGAAGCTTAAGTGACTGCCTTTTCCTTCTGTCTTGGGGAGGGGAGGATGATGTGAGGAAGAGTGGATGCAATGGAGAGCACTGTTCTCAGGGGTATGGTATCAAGAGATCTCGAGCACCATCTTCACATTTCTCCTCCTCCGACCAAACTGGGAGCCACAGCTCACAGATGGCGCCTTCCGGGCTCTTGTGGTTAACAGCCTTGGGTGGCTTTAGCCCCTCTGGCTGTTCACCAGCAGAGGCCACAAGGATATGCTGAGCAGGAGTTTACATTTTCTCTGTGTCTTTCACTTGGCTAAACATGAAAGGAAGGCTTTGGAAGAAAAACTCTGCAGACTACCCTTAGTTTTACAGCTGCCATTTACCCTGCCAGCTATTTGAGAAAGCAACACACACCAAATACTCAGACAAAAGCCATTTTAGAAAATTAAAATATAAAACTGAGTGAGACTGTACATGAAATAGATTTTTTAGAATTTTATGCTTCAGTAGTTGAACTTCTAATGCTACTGCTGACATGCAAATTGTTTACATTAATTTTTAGACAAGGTATGGATAGGCACACATTTCACATGCCAGATTCGTTTCAAGAAAATAAAATTAGTAATATATGATATCAAAACAGCTTAACAAGAATATGAAAAAATGCACATGCGTATATATGAGGTTCAAGTCCCTCAGATTTCTTCTCCCAGACAAGGTATTCTGTCTTAAAAACCTGCATCACTCAAGCTTTCTTCACTTAGTACTTTGTCTTCAGTCACATTATATCAAACTTTTAATTTTTAATGGACAATATGCAACTGTCTGTGTTTTTCATGAGCTAAGCCAAGAGAAACTTATCCCTGCACAAAAAAAATGAGATCTGATTTCCTTTTAAAAAGGACTTTCTGTGGCAGAACCCCAAATGTAAATATGCTTACACTGGCATTAAGCAGTGCTCATTGTATAATTTAACTGCACTTGGAGAACCAGTATAAGGTAAAAAACAGTAAATCCCTTCCCAAGAAATGAATGGAAAAGGTACTAGATCTTCTGTAGCTCCTTCTTTTTTTCCCAGGTTTCTCCAGATGTGGTGCTGCTGGTTGTCACTTTTCCAAGCAAGGCATTTCCTGCTCTCTAGCTGTGAGACTGTAGTGTGTCTGGTGTTCCCTATGAACCAGTTGAATCTACCCAGAATATCTGTCGTTTTCACCTGCTGAAGCTTCTCAGACACTGAATGTCTTCAAGAGGTCAGGAAGCCTTCTTTTTAAAGATGGACAGATGGAAAGATTTATGAAACTGTCTACATGCACAACCAAAGTGCTATCAGCCCCCAGAAAACTTGGCCTGTTTGGATACCTCAGCAGCAGTTTTAATGTCTAGCTTTCAAAAACCACTTCTTTCTTTCTCCACAGAAAATTTTAAAACTAGAAGTTACTACAATGTTGATGCATAAGAGGATCTGTAATAATCACCAGTTATTTGCAATTTTCTTATTTTCCTTCACCTATCTTTTTACCTTCTTTCCATGCAGCTCCTAAATCAAACCAAAAGTCAACATTAATAACCAGGACAAGTTGAGAAACTATGATTAAAAAATCTCCAATTACATGTTAACTGTAAGTACAATGAGTCTAGTGCTTAAAAGGTGCCTTTATCAATCTAATTTTTTTTCACCCCCAAAAGGACCAGTATTGTAAAACATACTCGGGTTGCCAATAAAAATTGTCTTTACATAAGGAAAGGAGCTTATTAATATGCTGCAGCCAACTTGTTTGCAAGGTTCAGAGAGTTATTTTATGTACATTCTCCCACAGATAGAAGGTCCACCTGAGGTTTCTTCAGACTCAAACCTTTTGAATGACAATATTGATACTTTTAATCTTTTAGTCCATTCTCTTTCATATTGCTGCCTTAATTCTAATATTTCAAATGAAGTCTTTTTATTTTATTTTTTTTAAATGTGGATTTTTGCTTTCTTATCTTCTTGGGCGTTTACAAAAGCTGTCTCGTCCTACATCCAAGAACATCCCTTTTCACACCCATATTTTTTCATGTTTCTTTCATCTTGCTGGCTCCAATATCTGTTTCAAAGCCTTAATTTAAAGTCATCTGCTCTGCCTATCTTAATTTTCTTGGTTTTGGTCTCCTTTGTTCCTTCTGTACTACAATATAAACTTTTGCATATTTTGAGACAGAGTTTAAGTACATTCACTTCTATTAGTTTCTAATCATATAGTTGTACTAAAGCTCATTTTCTCAGCACACAGCTTGGTACACATAGGAGCTGTGCATTGAGAGGAAACTAGTTAGCCATGTTACTGACCTGGCTAAAGAGACAAGGTTTTAAATTAATTTCTTTGGCAACTTAACCATGACGTGGATCTGTTGAAGTGAGTCGAGAGAAGGGCCACAAAAATTATCAGAAGGTTAGAACACCTCTCCTATGAGAAAAAGCTAAGAGTTGGATGTGTTTAGCCTGGAGAAGAGAAGGCTATAGGGAGGCCTTAGAGTAGTTTTTCATTACTTATGGGGAGCCTACAGGAAAGATGGGAACAGTATTTTTTGCAGGGCCTGCTGCAATGGTACAAAGGCTAATGACTTTAGACTAAAAAAGGGTAGACAACTTAGATATAAGGAAGAAAGTTTTTACAATGAGGGTGGGCAAACACTGAAACAGGTTGCCTAGAGGTGGTAAATGACCCATCCCTTGAAACATTCAAGGTCAAGCTGCACTGGGTTCTAAGCAACATGATATAGGTACAGATGTCCCTCCTTATTGCAGGAAGGGTTGACTAGATGACCTTGAAAGGTACCTTCCAACCCAAAGCATTGTATGATTCTATGAACTTTGCTCTTGGTAATTTGCAGAACTTCACAGCACAGATATATCCCACATTTGTAATATGAGGGTTGCTCCTGTCCTCATGTGAAGTTTTCACATGTTCTTCTGAGGTAAACTATCAAGGACCTATTTAAAGTAGGCAGCTTATGAAAGCCCTTTTTGCATCCTCTGTCTTAACAGCTTTTAGTAGAAACCATTTAGGCATTTTTTCTTGTCTGATGTAAAGAAATAAATATAAAGTTGTTTAATATGAGTAAATCTCTCCCACAAAGTTGTTTTGAAATAAAAAACTGGAATACAGGAGAATGAAAGGAATTTTAAAATGTTGCCTAAGGGCCCAAGCAATCAGACTAATAATACAGAGGGTTAGAAAGGTACATTTGCAAAGCTTTCAAGAGGCAGTGAGCTCAGCCCCTGTCTGTGCAGTACCTGTGTTTTTAAAAACTTTTTTTCTGTCATCTTTTCTTGGCTATCCAAAAGACAAAGTTCTCAGCTACTTACCTTTCCAAGATTTGTTAAGTAAAGAAACAAAAACACTAAGCTCTCAAAACTAAGGAAAAACTAGGAAAAACAGGAGAGGAGAAAATAATTCCAACCTTCACACTGCATGTCTCCAAACATTTTTACTGTATGCATTTATGAATTTGACCAGTTAAAGACTGCTGATAGCTTTGGGGGGGAAGCGTGAGGAAACTGCTCTATCACAGGAAAAACTTAGCAGGTAACTTTCAAGATACAGAAGCAAATTTGCATTTGTACGCCCACTAACTTTGAAAAGGAAAATCAAAGCATTGAAGATAATTTCATTCAATTTCATTTCAAGTCTTTAAAGAACTTCTTATTGTTTACTATAAATTTATTTTGCTTTGAACAAAAAAAAAGATCACTGAAAGAATCTAAATAAAACTCTGAAGTGTGTACTGTGTCGAGTTAGGTTTATATGAAGTTGTTATTTTCAAAAGTAACAATTTTCTTTATAGATATACTCTTGTTACACGTGCCTGGTCACTCTGAGAATGTTATAATCCTCTTTGGTTTTCTCTTATATGTTAGAACTTGCTGGCATTTGATGTCTCCATCAAATTTGATTTTCCTTGTCCCCGTGCCATTGCGCAGCAATGCAGATCTCTTTAAGCATGTCAAGTTGATATGCAGTACAGTTTCATTTTGTTCCACTTAAATTCCTCTATCACTGCACTCTGTTTTCACATACTATCATTTACTGTTTCTAAGATCAGAATACTGCATAATCCAAGAAGAAAAACACGTACCACTCTTGGCAAGTGTATATCTAGAGAAGCAGCAAAACTGTGAGACAGGGTAGTGGTACTTGCTAGTCCTAATCCAAACTGTCAGTAATCCTACTGAGTAGGCTAGGAAGAGAAAACAAGACGAAAATCTCATTGCAAAAATGAATTGAAAAAAGAAGTAAAAAACCCAAAACCATACACAGGATGAAGCATCTGAGGGTCAAGAGTCTGTCAAAGACCAGGTAAAAGATTTAGAAATAATATGTCTTAGGTAGTTTTCTAAGATGTCTATTTCACTGAAGCTCAGAATACAGAACTGTTTTGACTGTTCAAAATTAGTACTATCTAGCAATTAGGTTTGCTAGATAGTACCTCTGTGTTTAGCAAGAAGCCTCCTTTTTCCCAGTCACTCAGTAAGTGTCTTTTTGTAACTATTTGCTCCCCATCCAAGACCTGTTACAAGAAGCGTGACAACTTTCTGTTTTTTCAATATGTGCCAACATAGTCTTAAATACCACTTTCTTTACTTCTCTGTAATATGAACATAAAAGTACAAAACAGTAACTACTGAAGAGAAAAAGAAACAACAACAAAAACCTTTTGAAAAGTACCAAAATACAGACCAAATCTGAGTTGAATTCTTCCTCTAAATTAATTCTTACCCACCTATTGTGCAGCCTTCCCTTTTTACTCTTCACTTTCCACAAACTGAAAACACGCCACTTTTTTGGTATACTTTTGCTGCTGCCTAAATTAATCTTTTTTTCTCCCAATAAAGTTATCTAGCATTTATTCTGCCTATACAACTGTTTAAATAGCCAAACAATTAATTCCCAAGTAAGATGTGTGGCATTCTGAGCTCCACGTCCAGATTAAACAGAAATTTTAGTAAATGCAGAATTTTCTTCTTCCGTATTAGTTTCATGAAGGCAGTTAGAGATGTCACTCACCTTTTTATGCCCTTCTATGAACAAATAAAGCTTCAATAACTGCAACTTATCATTCAAAATCTACTAAATGAAGCACCATCTAATCTTGTAAGATTTATCAGTCACCAGAAAAAGAGAAAAAAAAAATTCAACAAAACCTTCAGAAAACATCTTCCTGTAATCATTATAGTCATGGTATGGTAGGCATATTGCACATGACAGCTGGTGGGAATTTCTGCAGCATGTGTAGTAGCTGACAAAGATATTAGGACATAGCAGCAATCTTGGAGAAAGGAACCAGCTTGCAACACTACAAAACCCTAACACAAAACCTCACTGCATTATAAAGAAATAAAAGGGAATCTACATAGCCCCATATAGTAATGTTAACACCTAGAAAAGACTCCATTATTAATGTGGTATCACTAGGTTGTGCTGTGCTGGAGTAGTGGTAAGTAATGAATAGAAATTCTATGTCATCTATTAATCTTAACATGGCTAGCCAGAATAGTTATCTTTCCCTTCATTTTTGCATTAAGCTTAAGCTACTAATATCAGAAGAAAGGAGTTCTATTTTACTGGCCACATTTAAAATGCTCCCACAAATCTGCCTTTTTTAATGCCACTTTATAAATCAATTTACAGAAGTGTTTGCTCAAGTCAAAACAAAAGTTAATTGACTTAGTGTATAAGATTAGAACAATGGGTTTATCCAAGTGCTGAAACATAGGAGGTCTAGTCCTGATTTCAGGGAGCTACTTTTTTTACTACAAGTATCAAAAGCTCCAGCAGGTTTATAAACAACATAAAAAATGTAAGCGTCATGCTTTGTAGTGTTCTAAAGATTTTTACACTTTGAAAATGAATGTAAACAAGCATCCCTCACTGTGATATGAAAATGAATATGTTTACTTGTTGCACAAAGAAAAGATGAGGGAACTCCAGGTGAGAAGACAGATTGAAAAAAACTGAAAAGAATAAATGAGAAATGAGATTGCCAAGAGCAAATGCTTACTGTGCTTTGAAGGTGAGGAGTTTGAACATGACATAGGAGAAATGCCAGAAAATGACTATGAACAAGAGAGTGAGTTGGTAAGATTACTCTTTGTGAGATCAGCATGAAAAAAGGTTCCTTTAATCTCTCAAACACTTTGCTGCCAAAAATTGGGCAATGGAAAAAACACAAGAGTTGCAAATGAAGAGGTTGCTGCATTTTTTGATGAAAACCTATAAAGGTTGACAGGCATGACTTTATCTGAGCATGCTTTGCTTTCCATTATGATCAAGTGTTAATATATTCTCTGCCAAAACTAAAATCAAAACAACCCTGCCAATGACATTTTAAAAAGAGTGCAACCACACATCTCTACTTCTGAATTGGATTTTAAAAGCCTGAGATAGCATCTAACATTCCAGTACCTGCAAAGAAAGTGAGTTTAGGTTTATTTGCCATCACTCCCACTGTTTTGTAAATGTTCAGGTGCTTATCCAATCTTCTGGCTAAATGCAACATCAGTATCACACATCCTTCTCAGGTACTCCCTGAAAACTCTTTGTTTCCAGACTCTGGAGGAACTTTTACAAAGCTTGATCCAGAAGGAAGTATCATGTCCTTCTCCTGAAACCCCCTCACTTGAAATTCTTCTTGAAATCAATTTAATTCCTTTAGTACACTGACTTCAAAGAACCCATTGCCTGTTGTGGAAAAGGTGCTAATTTTAGCTCTCATTGTAGAACACACAAATACATGTCTACTGCTTCTGCTGCATGTACAAATGACTATCTCCATTTGCTATTGTTTTTTACTCACCCTTTACATTTTTCACGCCTTAAAACTTTCTGGAATGTGCCTTTTTTTCAAAGAAAAATTTATGGTACTCTGCTTGAAGCTGCTGGTTGGTCTTTTGAAAAGACTGACCCTAGTGGAATTTCCACTTTTTTTTTTTTCAAGATAAATATTCCTGCATGATCTTTACTATAGCAATAGAGCCAAGGGAGCCAGAAGAATGCTACATTCATCTCTTGTGCAGTGTGACAGGCTGGAGTTTGCACCTCTTGGTTATTTTAGCCAGACTCTAAAGGTAGACAAACAGCCTGGCACGAAGGAGCCTTCTGCTCAGTGTAGTAGTGATAAAACAGTTTTGAAACCACAATAATTAAAATTAATACACTTTAGCATAAAAGTATGCATTGAAAATAAAACTGATCCACGTGTCTTTATCAGGTCTGAATTGATATATTGATATTTCCTGGTCATACTCAGCATCATCACACTCACCTCTAGTATCACTGTACCTTTACAAGGTCTTCCTATCGGCTTCTAGAACCAACCTGGCCTCCATTCGGCCTAAGCTTTGCCTTTCTTAATGCCATACCTACATGCTCAGTATTTCTAAATTCTTGCAGCATGATCCATCCACAGTTCCATCTTCCCTACACTTCCTTTCTGAAAGGGAGAACAGCAAGTGGTTTGCTTCCCACGCAACCAACTCAGCCTTCCTGCAAGCCTACCCCTTTGGTTCTCCTGAAGCTGGACATTACTTTCCTCCTTTACCCGCAAAGAAATTTCCAGCAATGAAATTTCTAGCAATACATGACTACCTCCTGGTAAAACAGCACAAACAACTGTATTCCATCTGTTTATGTTAATCAGCCTCATTATTTCATTAAGAGTTACCACTGGGTTTAGGTGGGAGCTAATACTTAAGCAAGGTGTCCAACTCAGTTACTTCCACAGATCTTGGCAAAGATTTCTCCCAGGCTGCCCAGCTCTAGAGACTGCCCTTCGATGTACAGGAATGCTTAACTTTTACAAAAACTATCAGCTCAAATACAATAAATTCTCTCATTATTGTAATTCCATACTCAGAGGCCAGAAGAGTTGACAAGGAGTATACAAAGCAGAACTAGACATTTCAGGACAGACAGGAAAGGGCTTTCCAATTTGCTTTCAAATGCAGTTGCCAAAAGGTTTGTTTTGTCTTAAAGCATGATAAGTGAACAAGGGTTAGAAATGCTAGGCAGTAAGAGCCTTACATTGAATGGATAAGATGTTCATCTCTCAGTATTTTACCACAGAAAAACCTACCAGAACTTAGGTCCAGAGAGGTCTAATTACTTTGCACTTGCTCACAGCAGTTCTGGTCCCATTTGCCCTGCTGACATTATGGTACCATAGAACTGCCTAGTTTGAAAAGACCTTAAGATCATTGAGCCCAACTATAACCTATCATCTCCCTGAACATAAACCCTCAGACCATGTGCCTCCTCAACACCTCATCCAGACATCTTTTCAACACCTTCAGGGCTGGTGACTCCACCAATTCCTTGGGCAGCCTGTTCCAGTGTTTGATAAACCTTTTGGTGAAGAAAATGTTCCTAATATCTAATGTAAGCCTTCCCTTGTGCAACCTAAGTCTACATTTTATCAATTACGTCCTGGGAGCAGAGGCCAGTCCCCATATTCCTACAACCTCCTTTCAGGTAGTTACAGAGAACAGTGAGGTCTCCTTACAGCACCCTCTTCTTGAGGTTGAACAACCCCAGTTCCCTCATCCACTCTTCATAAGACTTTGTCAAGACTCTTCTTCAGCCCCATTGCCCATCTCTGGACATGCTCCAGCACCTCAATGTCCTTCTTGTAGTGAAAGGCCTAAAACTGAACACACTATCTAAGGTGCAGCTTCATCAGTGCTGAGTACAGGGGCACAATCACTTCCCTACTCCTGCTGGCCACACTCTTCCCAGTACATACCAAGATGCTGTTGGTGTTCTTGGCCACCTGAACACACTGTTGTCAAGCAGTATCCCCAGGTACCTCTCTGAAAAGTAACTCTTAAACCACTTTTCCTTAAGCCTGTAGTGTTCCATGGAGTGATTCAAGTGCAAGACTCAGCACTTGGCCTTATAGAACCTCATACATTTGGCCTCAGCCCATCAATCCAGCCTCTATTATTAAACAGTTTTACATTATTTTTGGTTAAAATAAAACCAATAAACAGAAACCAGAAGCATTAAAACCACGTAAATGAGCTGCCTTTCAGCAACTGTGTTTTCATGCACTACAGGAAGAGGACGAAATCTGAAAGTGACAAGTTGATCATTAACATAACAAATTACATCTATTTACAGATAATTTCACTGAGAAATATTCCTCCATCTTTTTTGTATTTGGTAGACTCTGGCCCAAAATGGTAAGCTTTGAGTATTACATGCAGAAGTCTGTTTCTTGCAAAACTGTTCTCTAATAACAAATACATAACCTTTCTAGTTCAAACCACAGTAGCAATGGTATCCTGTTGTCATACGCATTTTGCTAAAAGCCCTTTGCCTCTCCAAATGTTATGTGAAGTTTGAAGTAATTTTGTAAAGAAACATCTGAAGTATTTCTTGGACTTATGCCACAATTTACCAGCCTCTGTATCTATGAAAATCAAGATTTTACAAGGTGGGTTTGTTTGCTTGTTTGGTCATTTTTAAAATGGGGAGGGTGGGTGGTTTGCTATTTGCCTATGCTATAAACACAAAGGAAACAATCAATTATTTTGTCCAATTCAACAAAAATGACCATTTTCCTTTCTCAACGAAAAAGGATTATGTTGTATTTTATACCATTATGTGCCAGAGATCTCCTCATAATTTTCATTTATGTGTTCATGCCAGAAATGAAAACACACACTTCTATACAATGATTTTGATCAAGGAGCTACATGTATGACAGAGCTTAACAAGTGGTATATTCTTGCATATTCTTTTCATGTTGAAGGAGCCTTGAAAGTACATGAACTCCATTAATAAAATTAAAATGTAAGACATTCTCCAACAGTGATTTACTGTTCCAACACTCCCTGGAATCAGAGTACAGTTTCATCAAAGCATTATCTCTGAAAAAATACAGGTTCTGGCCACCACGTCCTCCACACCCACTGTTTTACTTTCATGGATCCATTACTTGCTAATACAGATATGATATTTGAAGTTTTCCCAATCCAATGAAGTTTTCAGTCCTCTGGTTGTAAAATGTGATACATGCCATGATCTCAGTGTTTTCTTTGAAATAATTAGAACAAGTCCCACTCCAGCTACAATAATTGCGTTAGAATTTTATTCCATGAAAACTAATTCTGTGACACCCAGGCTTTTTTTTTGCCAAAACCTGCATTCTAAGGACAGTAAAATTGCCTTAAATCACTGACAAGAAGGGAGTACTACATAGCAGAAACTTTTCCACGGGGTTGAGTCCACACTAAATAAATTAATAACCATGTACTTAACTAACTGAGAACAGACAGGAATAATTATGTTCCACAAAGTCTCATGAACAACTCACAACTATCACATTTAGACAAAAAGTATTTTAAATATGTGGTTCAATTGTAATGCATTATTATGGGAAAGCACTGCTTTGGAGCCAAGAGTTAAGAATAAGATAGGATAATGAAAGGTTGACGGGTCTTTAATTCTCTCTTAACTATTCATGCTACTGAACTGGTTGAGATATATTTGGAATGCAGAATTCGGTCGGGTTGCTTTAGAGTCCTCTGTGTCAGAATGCAGGAAAGTCTGGTAGAAGACAGTTCCTCAAGCAGGATACTCAAACTCCACCATTTTTTGTCACCTTGGGAAGACAGCCTGCACCTTAGTCCCACTGTTGACAGAGCTAGTATTTCTGCCTCTTGCTTGAGATTGTACTTTATACAGAACCACACAGATCAACTACTCTTACAAGAAACACAAACACTAATAGTAAACTCTCTGTGGATCACAACTGCATTAACAGGTCCCTCAGCTTTGTAATTGTTCCACTCAGCACATTTGTGTGAATTGGTGCTGACACAGAAATAGTGTACTGAATAAAAAGCCCTGAATATATATTCATGTAGGTAAGAAACCTGTGTGTGGTATGACAACATTGATATTACACCAAAATACATGCCATCATCACACACATTCAACTTTCCTGCAAGTTAAACACTATTCAAACCACTGACTTGAGCTCAAAGTTCCAAACAATTTATCTTGTAAGGAAAAAACAAACAAACAAACAAAAAACAACACAAAAAAACCCAAACACAAAAAAACCCACCCCACAACTCCTCATGTTTCCCCTAACTGTACCTCCTATTAAGTTTTGTAGACCCTTCATTTTCCCCTCTTTATTCACTCAAATCTGTTCTGTCTTTGCAGGACAGCTGAAATGTAGGATTTTATGTGACCCTAAACAAAATTTTGAGAAGTACAGTACAGAAACACTGATGTATACCATGACACATTCTGTCCAGAATTGGCTGCCTTCAGAGCTGGTTTGTAAGTCTGGCCCTGCACTTCCTGAAAGCCTGCATTTAAGGTTGTTTCTAAAGAGCCCATTAAACCTGTGATGCAGAAAATCACTTTTTCCAGAAAGGCACTAAGACTAAGTCCTAAACTGAAAACACAGACAGACAAAGAATTTATCCCTTCTATTAGGAGGTTTCCAGTGGTTTATCATGCTTCTTGAAGTACTTCTCTAAGTCCCAATAACTCCAGCCTATTATTTATCATAACTCTTCTGAGTACATAATGGTGTAATTTGTATTAATTGCTTTGCTTGCTTTCTGCTGCTTGTATGAAGCTATTTTTGCTGTATTTGTCGGGTTTGGGTGTTTTTCAGCTTTGGGAAAGCAGCCCTTTAGAGTTGCAAAACATACACGAAAGTTGCTTATACTGAACAATTTAGAGCATTTCTAAGTAAACAATACTTTGTTTTGATAGCCCCAGGTTACTAAATTCTTGGACCAAGAAAATACAATTCAATCCTATTTTATGTGTTTCAATATATTTGATGAAGTAAAACAATTATCTACATTTTTAGAAACTAGCATTATGTTAATATAAGCTGTAAAAGACCTTCAGAATAAGACTTCTGTACTGAAAAATTGCAGTTTAAGACACTTCTTCTGTTATACTATATTAAGTGCTTAAGCAGTTAAGTAATTATTTTCTTTTTTTTTAAGCTTTAAAAAATATTCTTTAAAGAGCTGACAGCTAATTACACAATCTCTTTGCTCGCTCCTTCCTTTCTTTATTATTTAAGGTCTTCTCCCATTTCCCAAAAGATTACAATATCACAGTACCACCACGGTTGGAAGAGACCTCAAAGATCATCAAGTCCAACCTGTTACCACAGACCTCAAGACTAGACCATGGCACCAAGTGCCACGTCCAAACGNGAGAGAAGAAGGTAACCTCCCCCTGGCCACAACCACCCTTCAGGTAGTTGTAGACAGCAATAAGGTCCCCTCTGAGCCTCCTCTTCTCCAGGCTAAACAGTCCCAGCTCCCTCAGCCTCTCTTCATAGGGCTTGTGCTCGAGGCCTCTCACCAGCCTCGTTGCCCTTCTCTGGACATGCTCAAGCACCTCAATGTCCTTCTTAAATTGAGGGGCCCAGAACTGCACACAGTACTCAAGGTATGGCCTAACCAGTGCAGAGTACAGGGGGAGAATGACCTCCCTGCTCCTGCTGGCCACACTATTGCTGATGCAGGCCAGGATGCCATTGGCCTTCTTGGCCACCTGGGCACACTGCTGGCTCAAGGAGAAAAATCACACTGATTACCTTTCCTCAAGGAGAAAATCACGCTGATCCTATTTCATCATCTGTATCAGTTTTGAATTCTGGAGGAGACAGAAGCCAGACTGTAAGAATAAATACAGGAAGCCTTCAGGTCTATTCCTAAACGCATTAAAAAATCCTTCCATATTCTACAAGCTGTTGTTTACAGCTATATGCAGGTAACCAGTTAAAGAAATATACCTCCAGTATTCTCTATACTAGAAGCCAACTTTGAGAAGTTAATTTGAAATCTGTGATTTGCCCATTACAATGGTTCCATTAATGTTACTGCTAACATCACTGTTCGTCACAAGTGCACATTCTGCAGCTCTGCAGTACTTCGAAATAGCTAGTATATGAATAATTACATTTGTGCCAATCTTTATGTGCTTCCATAATTCAGTCACATCATTGCAGTTTCTGTGACATTCAGTCTTTCAATACTAGCACTTATTTCAAAACTCTGCAATTAAGACTCTGAGGTATTAAAAAACAAATTTCAAACTATTGTAGCTACAACAAGGGGGAAAAAAGCCAATAAAGTAGTGTGGTAGTTTCAAAGTTAAAGTTATCTCCAAGCCTACATTTTCTTCTATTTAAACTTGAGTCTGGAAGGTCTCTCCACCATCCTGAACATTTTAAGTTGCTAGTAACAAAAACTGAGTAGTCTGTAACATTATTTACAAGACCTTAAGTACGAGAAAGAAATAAATAAATCACATACTGACGTGTGCCTCTCAAAGTAGGTCTTGTCTCTTTTACAGGCAACTGAAATCCTCCCTTCATATAATTTAGGAATGGAAGGACAAAGGAATAGTTTTCCTTGATAATGATTGTAACAGGAATCCTTATTTACTAAAATTGTAACACCTTTCACATAAAGCTACTTTTCTGCAGTTCCCTGGATCCAACTCACAAACTTTGTGGACTGAGGAGGAAATATAAATATACATACACAAAAAAACCCTCACAACCAGCCAACGACAACAGGATTCTCTACTTAAATCACAACTTAAGATGCAAAAGTAAGGCTACTTAACAGTTCTTTTCCCAAAGTATCAAATAAAATAAACAGAAGATTTTTTTTAATAGTATGTTAATTATCATAAAGTCTTGACAATGTGGAAAAAATAAGACTATATAAGATCCATACAGAGAAAAAAAAAATAAAGCATGTCTTCATTTTATATTTACAGTTTCTGGAGAACTGTAAGAAAAGTATCTCCTGGTGCACTGAGGGCACTTTCCTTGTAAATATGTCTCCATTTTGGTTAGGCATCAGCATGATCATCCTGTAGTAGAAACAAAATTCTACTCTTCAGAAAAAGGCACCACGCTGCTTCTAAGCGTTCCGCTGTGTTGAGTGCATGCGTACTTTTGCAAACCTCTTCCATACATCAAAATACATTGCAAATTGATTACATTGCTTAAAGGAAATTGAACCTATTATCTCATTACTTAAATGCTAAAATTTAACTTCCTTACAGTTTTGAATTTTACAGTTTTGAAGTTCCTTATTTAGTTTACACTTTAACATGAATAGTAAATACTCAGTTTTATATAGAAATTGCTAGTCTTGGCAAGAAGATGTCTCCAGTGCTCCCTGCATCACAAATTTTCATGCTTCCCAAACTTTCAGTTGGGAGTGCTAAATACATGTTCCTATTTCTTCTTGCGGTTCTGTACTGCTCAGTAATTTAGTACTTAAGTTTTGACAGTTGGTTTTTCAATTGAATTATTTAGATAATAAGCACGTCACATATTGTCTCTCCTCTCTCTTGCTCAAAACAAAACAAAACAAAACAAAGATCAATCAACCAATCAACATTTCCAGGAATGTATATAAATTATTTTGTGTGGGTAAATACAGTGCTGTTTTACATGGCCTCTGCAAATACACCACTAACTAGTTACAAGCAAAAGTTTCACCAGATACGTAAAATAAAGTACAGTTTGGTTTCCCAAATTCTCTGTGCAGTTGATGAAAGTTTCTGTGTGAAATGTAACTGAAATGCAAGAAACAATTAAAGAATAATTCCTTAGCAATTTAGTTACATCTGTAACATCACTCATAAAATTATCTATAAAGAAAAGTCTTCTGTTTAAATTTGGTAAGTCTTCAAATATTTCACAGAGGAACTTAACATAACATTAGATCAGAAGGAATTGTATTTTACAACATTGCCATCATTACAAATCTGTGTATCTTTAAAAGGCACATCAATTTTCTTCTAAAATATTAAAGACAACAATAACAAAAGGCACACATACTTTGGAAACTTGTTCCAGACAATAGTTGTTATTGCTAACATATGCTCTAAACATGAGCTGAAATATCAACCTTAATAACATGGATGAAAATTCCAAGATCTGATCATGACCTTACCAAAAGCATCCAGTTTGTATAAAACATTCCATGCCTGCTATGGAGCCAAAGGCAATTTTTAGCTTGGTTACATTTGAAAAGGGATGCCTGCGGTCTTGGCTGGCTCCATTTCCCTCTCTATCAAGCTGCATTAAAACAAGCAGGCACACAAAAAGGCAGTGTGCCATGTTAGTGCCATCCTCTCCTTGTTCCTCTGTGGCTGCTGGCTGCTTATTGAGGAAACATATAATTTGTCCCTTTTCTGGCTGGTAGGGGACACGAGAGCAATAAAGTACACCAGTAAACCCCAAATACTATGGGGCCAGTTAATATAGAGGACACAAAGAGGTATCACAGGTCACTGCAGCACTGGCATAGGCCTATATCTTAGTCTAATAAAATAAGGAATCTTCTTAACCCATGGAGACTTCAAACTGAAATGCTTTTGAAAAAAACATATGTATGTGCACAAATCAGACAGTCTTCCATTCTACCCTAGCCAAAATAGCAAAGGAACAAAACCAATTCTTCCTTTTGCTACAAACTGAACAAAGACCATTCAGCCAGTAAAAGAAAAAATTGCTAGAACGAAAACATTCAGGCAGCACAAGTACAGCTTAAGAAAGGCATAAACATAAACATAGGGAATGAGATTCACCTGGTCTCTCTACAGAAATAAAGGCATAGTTATTTACTTTACAGATTAAATCAAGAGGTTTTTTTTACTTCTCCCAGTCTTCAGTTTTATCTATTCTCCATAAAATCAGTAAGTCTTTCCAAAGTCTTCAAGTAAGAATAACTTCTCTTCATACTTCATCCTAGTGCTTTCAAAAAATGCAATATAATAAAAAAAGAAACTATTACATTTCTAAAACTGTGATCTTAACCCCCTATATTTTAAGGGTATGGATTAACACCTCCCTTTTTTGGGGGGTTTATTTTAGCATTTGCCAAATATATTCGTAAAGAGTTGTGGGGAATCTTTTACTATCTCAAACACTTACTTTATTCTGGTAAAGAACAATTTCAAATCATTAATTCTCCAAACACTAGCTGATCCCTACTGCCATGCATTTATTACTACCTACAACTATTATTTACCTTAATACCTTCAAATCTCATTGATTTCCATGTACTCAGGTAGATGAAACTAAGTGGAGCGAGAAAGGTTTTGGATAATGTAATCTATCTGAAACCAGAAAAAAAGGTCTCTAAAGAGGGTTCCATAACACAATCACTTAACACCCAGACCTACACCTCTTATATCAACTGAGCAACAATGCATCTCCTCAGGGGGACTAAGAAATCCTCTGATAAAGTAACTGACAGGTATTTTATCTGCTCAACTGGTCCCATCCAGATGCATCAAAAGCTCAGTGTTGTTGTTTGTGCACAACAGTGATGCCACAGAAACCTGCATTACCAACAGAGAAATTTTTGTGCCAAATCGCATCATAATTTATTGAACTATTTATCAAATAAGGAACTTAACCCAGCACTTGAGTAAAGAAATGAAGGATGGAAAATGTGAGGGTGAAGACAGGAAAGCCATACTCTGTGTAAGTTAGGAGATCCTTTCTCAAAATTAATACACTGCTATTATACTTCAGACAAAGAGTATTAGTAAGACACTGTCACAGAAATTAGGATTAGACAACCTGCCTCATGAACTTCAGAAAGCTTTAGTATTTTGTCCTGGTTACAAACTAAAATACAAATTATGCAAAAAAAATGTAGTAATTTTCACGAACTGGACTGATAGTTCTGACAGCCCAATGACTCAACACGTGCCATCTTACGAAGGATCTCAGGAGCTCTCCTCCTCTACCTGCTTTTTACCAAGGGGAGAAAAAAACCCAAAAGAAATCTGTAGAATACCACGCCTAACTTCATCCATCTAGGCAACAGTGCAAAACTAATAATAAATTTAAAAAAAAAAACAACACCAAAACAAAACACCACAAACAAACAAAAAAATTAACAAAAACTCGTCTATCTGGAGAAAGAGAAAAAAAACAGATAGTGAAGAGATTATGCTTTACCTACCAGTATCACACTTGGATCTGAAGGCGAAAGACATTTCAGATAAAACAACAAAGTAAGTCCTCCAACAATACAGAAAAGCTAATTTCATTAGTTCATTAGTCAAACCAATTTACACTCAGACATGACAGAGCTCTTCCACTGTCTCCCCCTTTCAAATACAACTTATGTCAAAAGTCAGTAACATTACACACTCAAGTCTTTCAAGTGAGTAAATGATGAGCTGAGATTGCCTGCAGATTTTTATATTATTCCCCTATACATGCACTAAAATGCAAACTCTGATGGCATGATCACATTCTAAATATATGGGGACAAGACTATGTTATGTGCACTAAAATGCAAACTCTGATGGCATGATCACATTCTAAATATATGGGGACAAGACTATGTTATGTGCACTAAAATGCAAACTCTGATGGCATGATCACATTCTAAATATATGGGGACAAGACTATGTTATGTAATTTTCTAATCAGTAATCAGTGATCATAAGTCTCTACGTCCTGCTCATTTGACCAATTCAGAATACTAAATTTTCAGTTTCCCTCACTAAGATTTCAATTATGTTAAGCACAATAAAGTTATTCATAAATATTCACAACTACTTCAATGTGATGAAGAAGTGCTGTAACTTCATTTTACAGAGACAAGAAATTAACCCAAAGTGCCCTTCAGATCATTTGTTTTGTTGCCTTCTCTACAGCTCTTTCCAGAATACCATACACTTACATGTACTGCAGGGATTCAAAAACAGGTGTCAGCCATGGCAGCTCAATTACCAACATGCTAAAAAGATACACATCTCTTTCCTCCTCCATACTCGTGAATGTTACATGTTAATAGTGAAATTTGTTTCATTACAAAGTCTGGGGGAAAGAAAGACATCAGGTAACTGCTACTTTAGATGGAGTACACTTAAGCTTTCAGATGGTCCCCAAGGGACCAGGTGATGCTACATACAGAGGTGGACAGAAGAAACATTTTTCCTTAACAAATATTCGAGAGTAAAAATATGGTGAGAACAGCAGTGTTAATCTAGAACGCTTGAGAGAGTATTTTGATGGGGCCCACACTGTGTCACCTTGGCATATCAATCTTCATGCTGTGGTTGTCCAAGGTGAACCAGGTATTAGACTCAATCTGCTTTGAAAACAGAGAGTGGTGAAAGTATTGGGTTTTGCAGGAAAACATCATAGTCCTATTCTTGCATTTCTGGTTTCCAGCATTTTCCTGGCCCTGATAGCCTGAGTAGACCAACTATATAACCACTTATGTGGAGACCCCTTCTCCTTGGAGAAGGAGGAAAGAAGGCTTAAAAGCAACTGCATGGTTAAAGTAACTCAAACACAATTTTGTAGAACTTTGAAAGTAACATTTATATATCATAGGCACATATCAGGTTATGGAATCTGTCCCTTGCTTCAACACCTGTAACATTTATTCTCTCATGACCTAGACTTTATTTTTAGTTAACTACAGATAATCTCCTATAAATACATTTGGCCAGCAGAAACCAGCTGCAACATGCAGTTTTTACCAACTCAGTTTTCATTCTACTTCTCTTCCCTCCTTTTCCCTGGTCAAGTTTCTTCATTATCTCCCACAGCTAATCTCACTCTTTCTTTTGTCAAAAGGGACTGAGCTCTACTTTCTCATGTAAGTCAATGTGATTCAAGTACCATGACTGTGCTTAAATACCCTCACTGCCTGAGTTTTCATGAGTACAAACTTAGGTGTAACCAAAAACTTTAAAGTCTATGCACAAAGTTAAAAACCTGGTAGCTGCTACACTTCTTAATTGTTAAAAATGGTAATAGTTTTAAAAAGCAAGTGTATGTATTTCTCTTCTCATTCTCTACATTCTACCTCACAAGAAGTTTCATTGAAAAAATATATGCTCTACGAATGTATTTTCCGGTGTTGAATACTCAACAAAATCTGACAAACTACTGCTTATTTCCTATATACTGTTAGTGTATTACCATTTCAAAGGATCTGTGAATTTGAAACCAGCCATCTCCACATGTAGAGAGGAATTCTGATTACTCCAAAGAGAATGTCAAATTGGAAATCCAAGAAAAACTAATCAATATTTGCAAAAAAATATTTAAAATAGTCATTGACTATTGCAACTTGGGAAACGCTTTTTAGAATCACATGTGATGGTTTAGAAACGTTCAAACAGACGTTTACACATACAACAATGCACAGAGACTCATCTTAGGAACTGCTTGTTGTTACACAGGTAGTCAGCACCCCTACTACAGCACATTTTTTACATTTTATTATATTTACATATTAAAAAAAAAAATCTAATTTAGTCTTCTGTTTATTAAAACAAATAAGGAACATAAGGCTACAGTTTAGAAGTTAGCCAAAGTTACCAGAAGGCAGACAGACCATTAATTTCTAGGTGAACAAGTGTTAATGTTCACATATTTTCACACAAGCTAGTTCATTAGCAGCATGATAGTAAAAGCAGAACAGCAGCTTTCTGCAATAAAGACCTACTATGCTATTTGTATATAAAGCGTGTTTTGGACACAGCAGGGGGAGGGAGTATCTTAACATAAGAGTTAGAAAATGCATTATTTTCCATTCTGATCACTCAAAACATGTAGACCAATATGGAAGAAAACAAATTTGCACTGTTAAAACTGTAACTAACTTCCTTGGGAACATCTACATTCCTTGTAGATGTATTAAGAGCTTTGAGTCTTGGAAGGAAGCACTTGGAGAATACTGAAAGTTAGTCTGTTTTGTTTCGTCTTAATATACGTTGCAAGGAATACAGGCTCTTTAAAAGAGATACGCTTTTTTATTGGCCCTCATTTTTCCCAGCACACAATAGTTTCTACAGTCCAGAGTTTAAATGACCTTTGCCCTGCCCTCCTACTTTGTTTTCCCTTAGGAATGTCATTCATCCTTTTGTAACACATTCCAGCTCATTATTGCCTTATTTTTTCCTGTGACTTTTGTTCTAGTCTTTAAAAGAGAACATATAGACTTTTTCAGTCTAAGGGAGGAAAAAAAAATAAAATGAAATTGTGAAAATGCTCAGAGACAAATACTTATGCTTTAATGTAATCTGAAACTTTTTACCCATAAACTTATTAAAAGTAGTTAGTGACTTCAGTGAACTAAGTATGGACACAATGAAGTACCTGATCAAAATATAAAATTAAAGGATATTGCTATTTTCTTTCAGTATTTCATCTCAGTGCTCCCATATCTTCATGAACATTTCAACATGTATTCTTAAGGGAAAAGAGGTTGCTCCCCTACTTATCCCAGACCAATCTATATGTGAAGAACACACACACCTTTCCCTACGAACTCTAAATGTATGTACACTTACCTACACTAACAGCATATGACTGCTCTTCTTGACAGCTAATAAACACAAACTGAGCCAGTAATGTGTTCCTGCAGCCCAGAATGTCCAACCATAACCTGGGCTGCATTAGAAGTGTGACCAGCAGGGAAGTGATTCTCCCCTTTTACTCTGCTCTCCTGAGACCCCCCCACCTGAAGTACTGCATCTGCTTCTGGTGCCCCCAACATAAGAAAGAGATTGAACTGATGGAGTAGATCCAGAGGAAGGCCACAAAGATGACAAGAAGGTTGGAGCAATCTCTCCCATGGGGACAGACTACAAGAGTTGGGGCTGTTCAGCCTTGAGAAAAAAAGGCTTTGAGAAGATCTTATAACAGCCTTCCAGGACCTGAGGAGGGACTACAAGAAAGCTGGGAATACACTTTTTATGAGGGGTTGTTATGACTGGATGGAAGAGAGTGGAATTAAGATTGAGGAAGGTAGATTTAGACTCAATATTAGGAATTTTTTTGCAATAAAGGTGGTGAGACACTGGAGCAAGTTGCTCAGAGAGGTCATGGATGTTCCCTTTGCGGAGGTGTTTATGGCCAGGATGGATGAGACTTTGAGCAGACCGGTCTAGTGGAAGGTGTCTCTGTTCCTGGCAGGAGGATCTGAACTAGATGACATTTAAGGTCCCTTCCAACTCAAACCATTTTACACTTGCTATTACTGATTATGATATACTGGTACCGAAAAACAAAGGCAAACCTCCCGTTTCAGTAACTTACTGATGCAGCTGAGACGTATTAGCAGAGATTGAATTTGTTGTACCACTCACGTATATGGAAGTACAGTGTGTTTCTTTGAGAAAGTACCTGAAAAGTGTAATTTTATGCACAAGAGTCTATAATACAAATGATCTTCAATTTCCTCAAGGGAATTTTCACAGTCAGCAACGCAAACTAATATAATTTTCCTTGACCACAGTTCGTAGCAAAGACGTTAGTAAGAAAATACAGAAACACCCAATGACTACAGAGAGCTCTAACAGGTCAAAATTTTAAAGCATGTTAGAACACCTCCATATTAAAATACACCTTTGTCAGCAGGCCTAACACTCAGAAATATATACAGTGGGGATACAAAGTTAAAATAAGTGTTTTGAATAATCCTTAAAAAAAACCCAAACAAACAAACAAAAACCAAACAAACAGAACACTATGATGCGCAAGTTGTTGAAAAAAACTTACTTTTACAAAAGTGGTATCAAATATTAATAACATTGTTCACATGAACAGTTTAGTCAACCCAATGAGAAAGGCAAATTTAAATTACTGCCAAAAGAAATAAAATAAAAAATAATATCTAGAGGATGTGGAGGAGGAGACACTGAAAACATTCAAGATTACAACTATCTACTGTGAACCAGTAGCCCTGAGAGGGAAAAATATTTATTGTCTTTTTCTTCTGGTTCACCAGATATTTCTCACTGTGTCTGTAGTATACACTATCAAGAAAAATGAAGTCTTTGTTTCCTCTTTTCCTTTTATTTATAGCTCAGTGGCTTCAAAAGCTCAGTCTCATGTAATGAAAATTGCCACTGGAAACTTTACAACATCATGTCAAATCACACAACAAGCTACTTCCATATCACATCAAACTGCTCGCTGTGGAAAACCAGAGGCCTCTTGGTTAGCTGATATGTTGGACATAGTATTTCATTCTGCTTTTTTCAATCCCATTTAATAACCCAGTTGCCAGGCACTGTACCAGTCACCAGTGTTAGCTGGTTGCTGCTGAAGTTATCAGTGAGATTTAAAAATGGGCCCTTCTGCAATCCATCTCTATTCAAGACAGCTAAACTTCTGCAAACTTAATAGGTGCACAGATTGGTCCAAATAATTTACAGCTTTGCCAACTGGCTTCTTATTCCTCAGGCTGAAACTCCTGGCAGTTTAGCAGAGCTGCTCTTCTTGACTGCCTTCCAGCTGCCTGCTAGGATGAACATATTTACCATCTTACTCTTCAATCAGAGGGCAACAAATAACGGTGCAAGTTGAAAAGAGATTAATTCCCATTCCAACAGGAGTATTTGAACTACTGTCTTCGGGGGAAAAAATCAAATAGCCTCCTGCATACTCATCAAAACTTGAAATAAGAGTACCTTTAATCTTTCAGCTGCAACAGAGAAAAGCTCCAGCCACTTCTGAAGAGGAGCAGTTAACTGTCTAAGAGCCTGTGTCTTCTCTACAGCCCAGCTATGAGTAGCCCAGAAACCTGCTCTACTGCAAGTTTTCTTGCTGGAAAACTGTTCTACATTTTAATGTTGTAATACAACAATGTGAGTCACTCTCTTAGAGGGCATTTTTCCATTTCAGATTAATAGGACTCACGGAAGAATTACATTTTACAATTACAGGCTTAAATCTTATGTTCATATATGAACATCTGGTATTAGATGTGTGCAGGCCTAAATGCTTGCACAACAGTGTAAAGGATGTGTAGGAAGAAAGTTCAGGGGGTAATTATACCCACTCCTACAACTAAAGACAATTCTATCCAGCTACTAAAAATTAAAGTTTTAGTTCTTTTTCCAACACAGAGATGAGGATGGATAAATTCCTGATTTTACAGGTTGATACAGCTTACACATTCCAACCATTATCAAGTAAAAAAAAAATATGTAATAAATACATTCCGAGTTATTTTCTGCAGAACCTCACATGTAAGGTAATATATACACAGCCCCTCAGATTACCAGAAAACCTAATTGTATTTGGTGTGATTTGAACTGCGCTCCATTTTAAGACTGCAAGTACTATAGACAATTGGTGCAGTTTTCCTCTTTGAAGTATCACACCTATTCTAACGAACTCTAGCGAAAGGCTTTAGGCTAATGTCAGATGACAAACAATGTAAACTAAAACCACAAGAACATCTAATTAAGAAGAACTGGAAAATGATGGAAGTTATGTTGGTTTGCTTCACTCCTCTACTAAATCAGGTATTTCTTGAACCAAAACATTGGGTAGAATTTAAAATAAAGTGCACTGTGAGGACATTTTACAATAATCCTGTAACTTAAAAAAACAAACAAAAAACCATAAAGCAGAAAAAGTCAATGTACTTTAGACTTGCCTGGTAGAAGTTCACAGTACTTAAGAAACAATTCTGCTTTTGAAGGACAAGATGATAGTATGAAGCATACAGAAGACAGACTGTACAGTTTTCCCAGGTTTCAATGAAGAATATATTTGAAGAAAAAACTCCTTAATTAATTAAAAAGTTACATTCACCTGGGGGGGGTTGGGAATGTAGTCAGGGTCATTAGAAAGGTTTATATGGAACAGAGACATTTCTGATTTTGGTGATTTAGGGGCTTTACTTCAAGCAGAAAATGAGTTTTGAAAACCCTTAAAACAGTATTTTAAACTAAAATACTGGATGCCACAACTTATGCTTTACATTTTCTGTATCAAAATCTGCCTACAGCAACTCTAAACATTTGCTCCTATTCCTGTTTTGGGTATTTATAGTTATTCAGAATTCCACGGGATGCTAATAATTAAGACCTCAGATAAGGAGAGCAAACCTTCTGAACTTCAGTTGTGACTATTAGTAGTTGCAGGGCATAATGTTTCTTATGTTTTCTCTGATTGCTTAAGCAAAATTTTATAGCATCTTTTAACACTCCACTGAAATGGTACACACATACTAACTTGTAGGAAAGATTGCACTACAGAATTTTTACGACTAATGGAGTAATGTATGTTATTGGCTACTTCAAATCTTTCTGTTCCATAGGATAAAAATTCCTGTATTTAGCCTCCTGACTGCACTAACTAGCCCAACATAAAGCTTCAAGCTCTTCGGGTAAATCATGCTTATTACTGATTAATTTCACAATACCTAGCCTTCAAAAAAGCACCATGCCAAGAGAAAACAAAAAAAATTTATTTCTATAAATGACAGCAAACTAGTTATAAGAAATCTGTATCTACCATGTAGTTTAGGAAAGAGTCATTGTAAAAAAATTCATACAGCTAAATTCTCAAAAAGATTCAGAAATTAACTAGGCAAAGAAGTTTCACTCTCTTCTAGTATGTACTATAATGTATAGAAAACTTGATGTTGAAATTCGTGTAATATCTGTTTTCAGATGCTTACTATTACTGGAAGATACTAAACTCAACCCACAGAATGTTCTGCAGTGATTTACTATGTATTTCTCATGTGTCTGATTAAGGCTTTCTCAGTCTAAGTAGAGTAAATCAAATCATACATGTATTCAAGTTTTGAAAAAAATTATTACAAAATGACATAGTGAAAATAATTCAGGATTGCACAGGAAAAAGACTGGACTGTATGATAGTTTAATTAGAACTTTCTGAGATGAATATTCAAACATATGTTGGTAAAGCTGTACATGTACAGCTAGAATAAGATCACTTTTCTCTCTTCTTAATGTACAATAGAATAATTAAACACTTAATAAAAATAAATCACAAATATAGTATACTGAGTTAATCTAATTTTTTTTTAAAATATTTGTATTGCTTTAATCTACAGAGGTCTTTTAACAAATTTTTGCCAAGATTTGCCTGTGTTCTTTTAATAATCTGCTTGCCATTGAAAAACATTTATTCATTGCATTTCAATGATATCCATTTCAATGAGTGTGCAGATACCAATCTTTAAAAACTCATTTATGAGTAAGCAACCTTAATATCTTGTGTTAGGAGTTCAAAAGCAACATGTATCATCTGAAAAATACCACACAATATTCTATCATAAACATCATCAACATGCAGTACTTCCATGTTTGAGATTTGCTATCTATTACACCCACAGAGGAGACCTAAAAGTGCTAGAAACTAAATGTTTTCAAGTAAGCAAATCACATGTACTCATTTCATTATAAAACCAGAAAGAAGTTAAGGGAGGGCTTTCTTAGTGACAAATATCTAGTAGAAAACAGATTCCACTTACTACTTTGTCATGGGTTTAGCCAATAAAAAAAACCCAAAACTTAAAAAAATCCAACTAGGCTTCAAAATGCAATTAGAAAAATTGTCAAGGAAACAGCACTATTTGTTTGCTACAGCTAGTTTTCTCATTCACTGTTTTAGCAATGCAAGCCCGCTAATGTAATTAGTAATCTCATTTTCAATACAAAATACTGGCTTATGTAAAACTGTACTACTTTTAAGACTTGTTTTGGGTGTAATATTTTTTAAATTAAAAACTTAGCATAGAAGAAAGCACATTTTATGTATTTAATGGATGAAAAATAATTGACTTAAGCAAGCCAAACAGAACAATTGAGAGATTAATCACATAAGCTAAAGAAATGCAGTATTTCTCTTTTAGGGGAACCTAGACGTTCACTCATTCCAACATCCAAATCAATCACAAGATTTCTAGCCCACCTCAATCATAGGTACAAAGTAAATAAGTAATAGACAAAGTTTTGAAAAAAGAAGCAGAGAAAAAAAAGGTGTTCTATTTATTTCATAGCTCAAGAACTACAGACTAATTCACCTTCTATGAGAGACATCACTGCAATATCTAAAACATTACTTCCTCTATTTTCTGTTTCACTTTCTTACTGAAGATTATTGTCCATTTGTCAAGGATAACATCAACTAACTCATCAGCAAATGTATTTCATAACCAGCTGATTAGCCTAAACTGACTTTGTCAGTAACCTTCAGCAGTAGGCAGGAGTGAAAACAGTTTAAATTGCCACAGATAAACCTGTCAAAGATCATGATTCAGCTCACAGAAAGACTAAGTAATTTGCTTTATGTGATATACTCAGCTTAAGAGCTGGAACTCGTCAGTATTTTACAGTCTTAACCACAAGACAGTATTCATTAATGCATTTTATTATTGCAGACAAAATCGAAATTTCTGAATTCATCCTGTAATTTCCAGATTTTTTAAAAGTGCTTCTGGTCTGCATTTCTTTTACATCATGTAGAACCCTATACAAGCTTACAAAAGAGCTATAAACCCAAAAACAAGACACAAATTTTATCAAATTAATGGACTGCCAGATTTTGGCATGACTGGGCTAGATAACAACCTTGACCACATAAACTCAACCTGAGTGAATGCTGCAAGATTAATTCATGAGCTGTGATACAAGGTCATCTATACTGGTTCATCAAACAGTGAAAGAAAACAAGAAAAAAACACCATATAAATATCCTGAGCACAATATGCAGTACTCGGAAGGTCCCTATGCAAAATGCAAACCCAAAAGATGGGTGAAAACTTCCAGTATTGTAGGAAATAGAAGACTATAGGACAGAGGTACCTTGTAGATGTAACATTGGCTGAACATACAAATTTACCAGTATTTATGAATGTATGAATACACTGACTACTAAATACAGTATACTGACAGTGTTGCTGTGCCTCCACCTTTACACACACACGGAAGTGAAAACTTTCTACTACAACCTATTATTTGTTTGAGAGGAAATAATGTGCTTCAATCCTACCCCTGACCAACATGCTATTTTCACAACTTGCAATATTTACTACAATGGACAGCAATATAAACTACTCTAGTAAGAAAGTTTAGCGGAGAAGACAAGTTAAAAATCAAACAAGTGGCATGTAAAAAACATCCTGACTACACAAGACAGTCTTCTAAAACAAATGCAATCTCTTTGTTCCATTCAAATGCACTTGCTGAGAATTGTCTTCACATCTTATGGAAACACAACCTAAGTAAAATTCAGTTCATTAAATATAGTTCATAAAGTATTTTGATAGCATATTTTAATCTTTCTACTAAAGGCTCAGACTTAAAGGGAGAATCAACAGCAAAACTATCCCAGACCACCACATACCACCAGGAAAAATTAGCAATTGCTAAAATGAAGATGTAGTCTTAGGTGTAAGAAATTTCTGTCTAATTCTTTCTCTCTTCCCTAGAAAAATTTAGGAATATTTGCATCATCTCTCTCACAGGGTAATATAGCTTGCATTAAGTTCATCCATCAAGTGAATTGCTAACAACAAAAATTCTTATTTCACAATCCCTTTTTGTGTCATTAGTTATGTACTGAAAGTAATTTTTACTGTCTTACATCCTTATAGAAGATAATCAATATTCACTTTGTCACTGCAGAAATTAACACTTTCCTATTACTACTCAAGTCACATATTTTTTTAAGGCCATGTTTAGGTTATATATTAAGATGTAACACACCTTAAATCTTGGCTCTTTCCTTATTTATGCCCACTAAGACTACAATTTAACTCTTTCATGTATATATTAATTTATAAATGAGACTATTTAATTAAAGATGAAGGCAACAATATGCAGAGTCACTCAGTGTCACACCCCAGAATAATTTAGGGGCAGGAACTAAAAAAATAGCTCAAAGCTCATGTTCCAGTAATTTCTCAAATAATTCCTGAGTCAGGAATATTACTAACAGAAGCAATTTCTACAGTACCTTGGAATCCCAAGGTCTCCAAGCATCTGACATACCAGGTTTTCTTTCACAAAGGATTTCTCCCCATCCAAATTTATGAGGAAGCTGAATAGCAGCTTAGAATATCTTCTCTGCCAATGAATATTTAATCATATATTATGTCATATTATCTAGTAAGAATTTTTTAAGGTTTATAGTAAAATAGGTTTTAAGTCAATTTTTAATATTGAAACTAATGAATCCTGTTGAATACAAACACGGTATCTGAAAGTTATCTTAAAAATATGATGGTAAGGTGACTAGAGGCAGCTGGTGTTCACCTGGTCAGCATGCTGACACTTTTTTCCCTTCCACCTTGTATTTGAGTCAAATAGACTCATTTGTTTGGGGAAATACAGATTAATCTTGTTTTCTTAAGCAGTGCCCTCTGATGTCACTGAGATGTTTCTTAAGATGCAAAAAAAGATATAAACCAAACCCCTAGAACTTTAAACACTCAACAAAAATACTTTTCTCACTGTGAACAAAGACCTGCTTAATATACAAGTAATAGGATAAGATTTGACCTACAATGCAGTACTCCGTCTACAGACAATATTTAGATACTGCTGTTTCACGCTTTTGTGCCTGATTAAAAACTTATTTTTACTACCTTACACCTATTTCAACTGTATTATACAATCATTTGAGCATATTGCCACCAGAAGCATTTACTTTGTTTACTGCACTGACCACATTTTGCCCTTGTGCTTATTTGGAGGCATCTGTCGTCAAGTGATACTAAACATATCAGAGCTTCTTGAATCAGAGATATATACCAGCACTAGCAGCAGCCTTACTCCTTGTTCATTTTCTACTGGTCTTTTGCAGTTAAGTCAGTCAATTTTCCTTCTCCTGTCAATACCTGAACCAGAAGGTGAAGAGGCCTTACAGCCTATAGAAGGTGTCCACCTTCTACAGAAGGAGGAGCAGATGCGTCTAGAGCACCACAAACTGAGAATAAAAGATCAATGCATTTTGGGAAGTATTCAAGTAACAGAAATATTGGATTGTTAGTAGTGTAGGAGGTTTGATTTCTGCACACACACACACCCCCCCTCCCATGTTGTTTTAAGTATCGGGTCGGTTTTGGAGGGAGTGGGTTGTTATTTTAAAAAATAATAAATTTGAGGGAATCATCAACATAACTATTTTACTCTAAGAGACAATGTCAAGCTGTAAATGTCAGTGAAATAGCCCTCTGTAATTCAGAATCAGCTCAGTCAGCCTTGGAGAAGCAGGATTTCAGACATGTCCCGCTTCTCTGTAGTACATATGAGCTACTCGCCCATTTTCTTTTGGAATCCCAGTCACTGGGAAACGTAAATTAAAAGCTCAGCTCTGTGGTCAGAACTGTAGTATCTTAACAGCCATGTTTTTGACAGCCTAGCAAAAGACTGTAATAGTGTAAACACAACTAGGTCAGAGAGCCAAATCTGATGCCCACCTGACTGCAACAGGTTTCTACAGAACAGTATGTGGGATAAGCATCTGCCTGCTGCAAAAAACGGGTCTAAAATTAGGTTCAGAAAATTAAGATCTCTCACCAACTAACTATTATGGAAAGCACACTGAATTTCAACATGAGCAAGTACGGGGCAAGACATCCATTAATAAACTTTATCATTAAATCTACTACTATTAAGTCTACACCCACAAAGGCTCTACTGCTTATTAACATAACAGTTCTTTCTCATTTCAGCAACAATATAGATAAAGAGACATAAGAACAGCTTACTTTTGCTGTTAAAGTGCTAGAGGCTACATTTGGGTCTTTGGCAATCACAGCAGCTTTGATACGCCTTGGTGGCACATTTCATAGCAGTGTTATCATCACAAACCACGAAAATCCAAACACTAAAAACCACACACAGGAAAATGTTGGTGGACAGGCTTAGCATTTTTAGTGGTCTTGTCCATTTGAGGATGATTCACTTCAGAGAAGCTTCCAGCATAACTTAAGAGTATGAAGTTCTCCTACTTTTCCACTCATGGTCTAAGCAATATCTTAAGCAGAGTACTGAGGTAAACTGCACTCCAGTGTTTTGAATTCCACCTCTAGCCAAGAACAGCCTGGGTCACACACTGGTAGTCACTTTGGCAGCACACTGCTCTGTTTCTAACACTGCCAATACTAATGAAACAAAACTGGATGCAAGAGGTTTCTTAGAAACTTGCTGTTAATGCTGCCTGCCTGGAACTATCCGTAATGCTTGTACTAATTATCCCTGAGTAGATTAGATCAGAAAGTGCCAAGCCAGACCAAGCAGCTCTTTCTGTGTACTCATAAGGAAATGACCACACTTAAAAATTCAAAATTACATTAATTGGTTGACACCAATACAAACTGCAACGAAGCCGAGTTTAAGAATTGTTACAGCTTAAGACAGCCACCACTGAAGAACTCTGAAAAACAGAGATTAAAAAAACCAAACAAGTAAACAATACACAAAAGTGATTTAAAAAACAAAATCAATCAATACATGAAAAAATACCTATTTTTAAAAGTAGGTAGTAAAACACACCTGTAAAAATCCCCAGTTTGTGTAATATTTCAAATTCAAAACAAACTACATGAAGAACGTGGAAAGAGAACAAAGGGATTATAGCTACATATCAGCAATTCAGCTTTCTAGTGCCAACGTTTTATATAGCACATTACGGTCACTTTTATGCCCTCATCTGTATGCATCGAGTTGAACAGTTTGTCTTCATCTAGAGCCATGATACCCGTATGTACTTATACTTCTCAATAATACTACCTTTGTACAGCCTCATCTGTTTTCTCTCCTTGAAGGCAGAAGACTACAGCACTACTTTCTGGGTTTCGTTTGGTTTTAGTGGCTTTTTTATAAGGAAATAAAAGAATATTACACTGCTCAGTGATTCTTTCAAAATACACATTCACTACCTAGGCTTCCAAACACCTTGTTCTGTAACTTTTCTTGATTTAAGACCAGCTGACAACTAATCCCCACCCAGCCATTTGAGTGGTTCACTCTTCCCTGTAGGATGGGGGAGATAATCAGAAGGGTAAAATCAGAAAACTCAAAGGTTGAAATAAGGATAGTTTAGTAAGTAAAGCAAAAGCCACACATATAAGTAAAGCAGAACAAGGAATTCATTCACCACTTCCCATAGGCAGGCAGATGTTCAGCCACCTCTAGCTAAACAGGGCTCCATGACATGTAATAGGTACTTGGGGAGACAAAAGTCATCATCCCTAACATCTTCTCCATACTTCGTCCCCTGATTTTATATGCTGAGCATGATGTCAAATGACATGGATATCCCTTTGGTCAGCTGGAGTTAGCTGTTCTGTGTCCCCTCCTAGCTTTCTGTGCATGCCCAGTCTCTTCACTGGTGAGGGGGTGTGAGAAGCAGAAAAGGCTTTGGTTCTGTGTAGGCACTGCACAGCAATAACTAAAACATCCCTGAATTATCAGTTCTGTTTCCTTCACAAATTCAGAACACAGCCCCATTATTTTGTTACTATAAAGAAACTTAACTCTATCCCAGCCAAAACCAAAACAAGCATAAAGCACACAAAATGCAATCATGTTTTCTACTACGTAGAAAGAACAGACCTGACACTAATTTCTTTTTAAGATAAGAACACTGAATTGGAAAAAATAAAAGGCCAGATAAAATATCCAAGGTCATATGAAAAGCTGAAGTCCATGTGCATATCAATGCAATTTGCTGGTTACCATTATCCTTAAGGGAGTAACATTACAGTGAAATTACTATTTTTGTTATTTTTGCTTCAAATTCACTATTGGACATATAATCCCCTCAAGATCATAGAGATCTAACTAATTTGAAATGTAATATTCTAAGTTATGTGTGTTTTTAAAACTGTCTTTTAAAAAGTGATTTAACTTGTGGGGAAAAAAATTTATGCTTTGATAAATATTAGTCTTTCAAAGCAATAATGCTCCAACATCTGAAAATTCATCCCAAGAGATGCCATTTTCTCATTAAAACAGAAGTCAGAAATGAACTCCTAAATTAATGTAATCTTTACATTACAGAGGAAAACGAGAATTATTTTATCTCATTAAACAATTCACTGGGGACACAAACAAGCAGATTAAGGGGGAAAAATAATATAAAAGTTGCTAATTCCATAAAAACTGTCATTAGTACCACCAAAACACTATCCAACATGACGTGAGATCCAGCCGCCAAACCACAGATGTCTTGGCGTGGACTCCCCTTATCCTCTATTACAGTACGGAAAGGAACAACAAAACAACTCTCTGGCCCAATGACCCAAGCACCAGGGATGAGGGTGGTTGGGTTTAAATCTTTTTTTTTCAGTGGATATTTTACTTCCAGTGTGACACCTTCAGCTTTAGAAAGGCGACCTGAAGTCTACATGATTAAGTCACTACGATCACCAGAACTGATCTTCACAGTATGTTAAATAATGAACCAAAGATGGATTGCCTTGGTTAAGGGGAGTCACCTAAGGCACATTTAATGCATGCCGACAAAATGACAAAACAGATGAAATGCAGGACTTCTGTACCCAGTGCTAGTTTTTGCGTCGTCTTTTGAAAACATGTACAAACAAAAAGCATAGAGATAAAAATACCTAAGTATTTACTAACCCTTGATCTGATCTGTTACCCAGCTTTCATAGGTCCTTGATGGTTGAGAAAGACAAAATGCTAATTCAAAATAATTCTTGCTGGAATCATTCACGTAATTGTGAGTCTCTGAAAATAAAACATACTAACTGAAACAGCATTCATATGCTTCATAACTGTTAGTGCTACCAGCAGGTCTTGTGCTCTCTAGGGTGTTGTCCATTGTCTTGGATGATTCATGTAGAGCTCTGCTTCTTTTTCTCCTTCCTTTTAACCCTCTTTCAGAAAATCCATTTTTCTTCACTCTCTAAGCAATGACACAGCCCTGTTATTTATGGTCAATTCTATCCATCCTCATAGGGCAGTCTCCCCTGTCACACATCTGTTATGCTGATCGGCACCAGTTTCTGTTGCTTCAGCTACCACATGAACACTAAGACCAGTGTCCCACTAATGAAGGGTATCTATTGCACTTGTTGATTTTTATCAGACAGGTTTTCATGGAAGCCATTAACTCTCTTCAGTATGCCAAAAGATTATTTTCCAATGTACATTTTAATAGTAAGTTTCAAAACTGCCATTTTATTTCTATAGCTACAAAACCTTGGAAAATATAAACACAGTGAGTGTTTATGCAAGACCACTTTGGACAGATTTCTTCAATTAAATTTAATATGCTGAAGAGAAGAAAGAATTACGCAAAAAGTATTCCTTATTTCAAAGCACAGCACAAATTCAAATGCTATTTCATCCACTGAGTACTGCTACTAAGACATTCAGATGCCTTTGTCCTAAGAAAAATCAACTGCCTTCTTCAAAAAGAAAGCATGGTTTGGCATCTAACACTACGCTCAGCCTAGACTTCTGTAACTGCAGTCTGCATCCAAAGCCCTGCCATTTGAACTCTGGCGCTGAGTTTGATCTGCCTTTGTATGAAGTAGCACTTTATCCCTAAGTCAGAATGCCTCACTCTACCAAAAGATTCAAGGACTGCATCTTCCTCTGAAATAAAATGTGAAAGTACATGAATATGAGCTTTTAAACACACACTCATGCAGTCAAATCTAGAAAATTACTGTACAACATGATTTCAGCTTATCTGAAAACTTAGTGTTGCTAATGTTCTAGCTTCAAGAACCAGAGGTATTGGATTTCCCAGGAGTTAGATAGTGTTTCTAGGAACATGTGGGTTCTTAACGTTATATTGTAAAGAGCAGAGAGAACCCCATGATTTCCTAAATGAGACTGCAGCCAGTGTCTAGATCTGTGGGTAAGGTTATCTGTTTAAGCATGAAGAAGATTTCTCCAGCATCATAAAGGTATCTTACACAAAAACAAGCCTTACCAATACCTGGAGGCAGCTACTTAACATTTGCTTGAAACACAAGATTTAGAAAACTTTGCTTTCCATTCACTATGGGTGAGACCAAGCAAGTCCAGCTATCAAATATGCTGTGGTTACAGCAAAGTGGGCTACAAGATTTTTCAAGCTGTAAGAGGTGTTTCTGTTCGATTCAGTTAAACTACCTATCTAGCTATGTGTGGCTGAGCTTCAATCTGACTATCTGTGAGGTTGCACCAAAATCCTCTTGTAATCACATGAAAAATTTTATATATGGATTTCTCCTGAGGACTGGTGTCTCTGAGTATTGTAAATCCACACCCTTCCATTACCGCAAGTACAAAACTGACTCTAATTTAAAAAAAAATAATTTTTTTTTTAAATTATAAACTCTTTATTTGTGAAGTAAGCAGTATGCTCCAGACAGAAATATAGACCACAGCCTACAAAATCTAACAAAAAAAAAAAGCATAATCTTCATCAACCAATCTATCTCATTAACTCTCACAGCTTCCATCAATATCAAACAAAAAGGAATTGTGTGGTATAGCCTAACTGCATGCGCGCTGCAGATATTTCAAAAGCTCTAAAAGGATTAAGGTTGCCATGTTACACAGATTTTTACTCAGAAAATATTTCTAGATGGCATATGAGTTTGCATGTAAAATTCTGTGATTGCTGCAGAAAAAGAAAGGTGAAAGCACACCTTGACAACTGTACTTTTTTTTTTCTTCAATTCCTTTTGTGCAATCTTAGAAAACTTGAAACAAAAGTATTAGCCACACTCACAAAAACCTCCCCAGCATTTGCTGCATATGTAATCAGGATTATTTCCCATTTAACTGCATCAGACAAAATATTTACTAATTAATTTTTAAAAAAGAAACCCACATAATCCTTGTATGGAGTGTGCAGAATAATGAGTTCCTCTTCTACACTTTTTAAAATAAATTTTTAGCTCTTTTATGTCGTTCCTTTGTAAGGTAGGGAGATCATAAAATAACAAATAGGGAAGCATAAAAGCCATCAGTTCCCTGTTGTAAAGCAACAGCATTCTGAATACATGAGAAAGTACGAATACATAAAAAAGTATGATTTTCTCAATAAAGCATATATACCCAAACAGGACCTGATGCCAGAAAAAAAGTTCTCATTGACCCTTGTATTTCTTACTGGGTTGAGAGGTTTCAGTATGAGAAAATAAACATTAACTGAAATTGTAAACTGTGTTGAGAATCTGTTTCCAGAAACACCCCACCAGCTATTCTATTTCTCCAATGAAAAAAGCAATTCCACTTACTAATGAAAGCAAAGGCAAACACATACATCCCATACTGAACAAAAATCACGTATCTGGAAAACATCAATCTAGAAAGATAATTCTCCTTTTAACCATATTACAGAAACGTGAGCTGCTCCAAAGTTCTGAACATATACTGAAAACACGCCATTTTTTTTCTTGGAGAACGTGCCTCATAAAATTAATTCTTATTTGTCATGACTAAATTCAAAAGAATAGCATGTGAGATTGTAGCCATGCTCTGAAATGCTGGTAGGATATCTGCATCCTTATTTTCAGATATTACTAAGAGAAGGACTAGAGGAAACACTGAGAAAACGTGGAAGCAAGGTGAAAGAAAATATTCCCAAACCAAAACAGTCACAAGTGTTCTATTTTTTATTTTGTTGTTGTTGTTAGCTGGTTGGTGTTTGGTTTTGTGGCGTTGTTTTACCTCTTGTGAATCTTTTCCAATTTCCAAGCAGCGCCTAGGACACTGGCCCACATCTACATGTATTCTTTTTCAGTTCATTGAATGGAAGTTTTAAATTCGTAGAGTTATTGGTTCCATAAGAACTATGATAATAGTTTATTAGTAAGGAAACTGACATTTTTAGAACACTGAAAAATCTCAACGTGCTTGAAAAATATGTTGGAAATGATCCAAACAGTCCTGAATAGAAAGATCTTCAACCATTTTGGAACTGAAATACTCTAAATGTCAGGCAGTACCATGACACACTATTTCAAAATAAACAATGAAATAAAATAGACAATTTTAAAATACACACATATTGGAGGAAAAGAGATGGCATGTGAGCCAGGACATTTGATTCTTCGTCTCATCTCTCCAGCTCTTCTATATCAACTTCTTTATTTTGAGACTCTCCAAAATCTTCCTACCTCTTCAACTTGTTCCTCTAGCACCTCCTCCCCAACAGATTCCTAATCCAATTCCAGAGAGCACAGTTACTTGCTTGATCTGACTGGCATTACCATAATATTTTCTCCCCAATCTATTGCTGTTTTCCAATTCCACTACCATAATTTGTTTTCTTTCAACACAGAATCATAGAATGCTTTGGGTTGGGAAGGACCTTTAGAGGACATCTAGTCAAACCCTCCCGCAATAAGCAGGGACATCTTTATATAGATCGGGTTGCTCTGAACCCAACCTGACTTTGAATGTCACCAGGGCAGGAGGAATTTACCGCTTTTCTGGACAACATGTGCCAGCGTTTCACCATGCTCACAGTGAGTCTAAATCTACTCTCTAGATAAAAACCATAGCCTCCTCTCCTGTCGAAACAGATCCTCCTAAAAAAGATTGTCCCCCTCTTTCTGAAATGCTTCAAGGCCACAATAAGGTCACATAATCACAGGGACTGGAAGGGACGTCTGGACATTACATAGTCCAATTCCCCTGTCACCGCAGGTTCACCTAGAGTAGGTTGCACTGAATAGCATCCAGGTGGGTTTTGAGTAACTCAAAGGACAGAGATTCCACCTCTCTGGGCAGCCTGTTCCAGTGCTCTACCACCCTCAAAAGTAAAGACGTTCCTCTTCACATTTAGAGCCCCAGAGCATTCTCTTCTCCAGGACAAGCAACCCCAACTCTCTCAACCTTTCCTCATGGGAGAAGTGCTCCAGCTCTCTCATCACTTTTGTGGCCTTTCACTATACCCACACCAACACACTTATGTTTTATCATGCTGACAGTTCCAGAGCTGGGCACAGTAATGCAGGTGAGGTATAACCGGAGCTGAGAAGTGTGACAGAATTCTTTTCCTCAACCTGCTGGACATGTTACTTGCTGCAGCCCAGGATACGACTGGCTTTCTTAGCTGCAAGTGGGCTCATGTCCAGCTCTTTCTATACCAGTACCGTCAACTCCTTTTCATCATGGATCCTCTCAACCCCTCCATGCTCCAGTCTGTATTGACACTGAAAATTGCACCAGTCCAGCTGCAGAACCTCACACTTAGTCTTTTTGAACCTCATGAGGTTCACATGAGCCCACTTTTCAAGTTTGTCCAGGCCCCTCTGGATGGCATCTTGTCCCTCAAGTGTGTGAGCCAAACCACTCTGCTTGCTGTCAGCTGCAAACTTGCTGACAGTGCAACCACACTATGTCACTGACAGATATTAAACAGCATTGATGCCAGTATAGATCCTTGAGGGAAACCACTAGACTCCACCTAGTCATTGAGCTGTTGACCACTAGCCTCTGGATGCCACCGTTCAAGCAATTTTTCATCAGTTGAACTAATTCACCATTGTTCTGCTCCTGTATCACTTGACCCTTTGGTTCTTTATCACTCCTCAGTGTCAAAGCTTCTCTGCTTTTCAGTTATGACCACCCAGAGGCCTTTTCCCATCCTTTCAATGAGATGAGTGACTGCTCTCATGCCTCAAACTGAATGCTCAGCTCTTCCACTGTCCCCTCCTGATCCTAAATCACCACTGGCATCTCCTAAACCTGGACTGCACTCCTAGTTTACTTTCTGAGCTCCTACTCTGGTGTTATGTGAACACATCTGGCAGTGATTCTCATATCAGACTGAATTATTTCACTACAAACTGCTTTATGTCTTCCTCCAGCTCTGCTACCTCAGGAGCTCTGCTCAGGTGGCGAAGAGTTTAATTTCAAAAAGACTAGAAGATCCACAGCTGATTCATGTAGACTGCAATTTATTTCCTTTTTAAAGTCTGGTCCATAGATGTGTGAATGACTTTCAAAAATAGCTTGTGAAGCAACCTCGAAGAAGCTTTTACACTGCAAGGAACCAACATGTTATTTTTATTTAGCTCGTTCTATATTTAAAATTTAACCCAATTTTATTTGGCTGTAAACCATGAATTAATGCACTTTAAAAAAAATTCCCCTGCCTAACAAAACTAAGCGACAGTCCTTTTGATTTTTCACTTGAATTGCAGGTACTGTGGCAGTGTGTCTTATGCTCAACAGAAGTTCAGATCAGCATTTCTCAACCTTTCAAAACCCAGTGTAGACACCATCACTTATTTCTGGAAGACCTATATGTCTTCTGAAAGATTACCTATTCATCTGCTTATTGACTATCCTGCCCTGCTTAGAGCAGGAATCTAAGAGGATTATAGAACCTGGTGGCAAGGCTGAAGGTTTGTTAACTTAATAAGGCTGGGGATTTAAAACTGTGTTAAATTAAACAGGTTTTGAAAATGGCTTAACTGTTAGTGTGGATAAGATCGCAAAGTCTTCTCTCAGATCTGTATCTAGCACATGAAAAGGATGACCGTGTGACAGCAGAGCACCGGCACATACAAACAAGAAGGTCCAAGAGACATTTTGGCAATCTCTCAGCTTAAGAATTAAAGATTCATCTTTACTCAGAGGCACATTGCCACAGCACACTGAATTCATCTTCACCGGATTTGTTTAAAATAAGCTTGTACAACAGCTACGCCCTATATATGCCAGCTCCGATTGTCATCTGATTTTCCTTGAATATTTTTCATTTCAACACTTTTTAAATCAGTCAGAAGTTCCTCATTCTTCCTCATAGTTTTATATAAATAAAATGTATATGATAGCCTAAAGAATTAAGATAGCATGCTAATGTAAAATAATTGAAAATATTTGTTTAAATGATTTAGTATAGATCCTCTCGCTCCTCTGTACAAGCAACACTACATTTATTTTCCTTAGTTCAGCAGCTTGAAAGTCTGGTATGAGTGAGTACTTTTGTCTTTAACAGAAGCTTTTCAAAAGCTTGTCTTGTAAAACTATGGCTCACACAGGATAAAACAGTGCTTTTATGTACATTTTTTATGGTCAAGTGCTGAGAAAAAGTCAGGACAGGTACTAAGCATATCTTTCCTTTATAGAAGGAGAACAGAGCTACCTCATCTTAATCCAAATGCAACACTAATGTCACAAAACAAAAACCAGTTTTGTTGACATAAGAATACTAAAGACTGAGGAGTGCCTCAGATGTTATGAAGTCGAACAGGACACCCTCTGATGCTGATGCCTGGTTTATCTTCTGTGCAACACTGGCAGCACTCTTCCACTTCAGAGAGAAGGAGAATCATAACTATTAATTTTCAAGCAACAATGAAGTGCTTACTTTTGATCAAATTTTATCATGAACAGTATACTTCCCAGTTAGCAACTGCAAAATTCAAACACAACACAGTTGACTTCCATGTCACAAATTATCCACCCAGCACATAAATTATGAGATGCTTTTTCAATGGTATGTGCAAATGAAACAGAGAGAAGAATTTGACTTGTGCGTTTCATTTTCCCCTCAATGGAGGATCCAAATCTGGATGTTTTCATTAAATTTTGAATGACCTATTAAAGATATGCATATAAGCATCACATGTCAAATAATTTCAAGCACTGGACTCCGTTTCTTTCTTTGGAGTGATTGTACTTGTCTCCAGAGCATCTTTGTGAGTCTCAACGATTTCCTGATGTTTAATAACATGCAGAAGAGAAAACAGACACAACTGTTTGCCTCTGTGGTGACCAAGACCAGCTATGGGCTTTACACCCAAACTGCACGGCAGTCCAAAAAATATCTATGGGATGAGAATAAATGAAAGCAGACATTCAGCCTTTGCACAGCAAGGCTCTACCAAGGACTAGCTTCATTGTTTAGCCTGATAGTCAGAGGACAGTGCTGCTATCTCCCCTTTTGTACCCCGGAAAGGTAAATAGTGCAGAAAAGAATACCTGCCACGTCAGGGTCATCCACTTCGTAAAATGAATCCAACCATTTTAGGTAGAAAAAAAACTGCTCTCAAAAAACATTCTGATTCGGTGATGCAAAAAATCAAAGCAAGAAAATTGATCTAGTGCAACTGAGACCACTGATTTTGTGAGATGCCTCTTTGTTAGTAGACAGAAAAGCTCTTCTGAGAGGTATTGAGACATAACAGATGCATACTTTTCCTTCCTGTATGCAATAAAGAGATGCATGTGTAACAGGGTTGACCCAACAATATTTCAGTTCTAATTACTGAGACACATTTTTGCCCACACTAGGATGTTCAAACAGGCAATGATTTAAAGGAGAAGATAAAAAGAGAAATTTCCAAACCAAAAGGAGGCTAAATGTTACAGTAAAAACAACCTATACTTTACACTCCCTATTCATTTAGCAGATTTAGTCCTAAGATACAAGAGTATCTGTAGTTCAGATACTGCAACAGAACACTTCATTTACTATTGTTTATTTTATGTTCACTACACTTGACACAATCAAGGACAAATTGGACACAGAGGGAAGAAAAATACACGTTTTCTTTTTCTTGGAAATAATACACCAATATCAGAGGCAAGAGAACATCTGAATAAAGGACAACAATGGAGTTGAAGAAAAAAAACAAAGGTGGTGTTAAGCGTATGGTAGAGAGAAGGCCAAACACACTGCAAGAGGAAGTTAACCAAAAGAAACACAAATAACTCGAACACAGCAAGTTTCCTATTTTATTATCACAGCTGCAGTTTCAGGCTTGCTGTTTTCCAGTTCCTATCCATACACTAAACACAGGGGTAAGAAGAGGAAGTACCATGTGAAAACCATTTCAATCAGGAAAATGAGAAGGGAGAAAAAGGATTTCTAGTTGACCCCATCCAAATCAGTCCTTTCAGTTCTTCCTACCGTACAGGATGCCCGTTAAGCCACTGAACAAGAGAGATCCATTGCAGAAAGCTAGATGCTAGTCATACAGGAATAGGGCAATACCACTACTAACTCCGACTTTTCTAACCAGACCCTGGACCACCTATGTAAAGCACATGATTTCTTTGGTAATAAGAGAAAAATTTAAATATTCTCATTCTCTTAAAGAAAAACAACTACTCCCCTTCACAAGCTCATTAAAAGTAATGGCTTTATATTTCCTTTCTGTAGAGCAGTTTACATTTTAAGAATGATCAAAGCTTTTTCAATAGAGCAATAACCTGTAACTCACCAGCCAAACTAAAGCGGAGAAAAACATACACCATTTTATTTGAGGTAGATGGTTTTAAACAAATCTACAGCAATGAAGGAATATTAAATTGGAAAATGAAGGGGAAAGTTCTCTTTTCCACATGAAAACAAAACAATCATACAGCAATAACTCCCACTAAGAGAGACAAAAAAAGAGGTAGCAGAAACAAAATAAAAGAGAGATTTGAGTATCACATTTAAAATACCATAGATTTGGAGTTTAGTTCATAAATGTGGTTACTTTAAAACTTATGTATTTTCTAAATAAAGAGATTACACTAGTTTCTCAGCTATTTTATTGATCAAATTGATGTTGACTGTCAGGTTAAAGAACACCATCAAGGTTCAAACTACGAAACTGAGTATTTCTATACTACCAACACAACGCGCATTAAATTTTCTCTTTGTATTCTTCTCAATACACACTCAAATCTCCACATCAGCATGCTAGTTAGATGCAGATTTCTCTTGCTAGAGAACACTGGCTTCCAGACTTCTAAGCACCTAGCTTTTTCCTCACTGAGGTATTTAAGCAATTCCCTAGTAAACATTCAAACAGAACTAAATCCTTTTAACAATGTAACACTAAGCACTGGACCATCTTTGATACAGGAAGTGGATTACCAACAGCTCTGCAATAATGTGGAAGTCAATGATTAGGAAGAATGAACAACAGTATCTACTGACCTCAACAGACTGTGGTTCCATTGTAAACCATCCTATAGATACATCCAAAAAGAAAAAAAGTCAATCTCTGCTTTAGAGAGTATACAGTTTAAACAGAGTCAAACAAAGACAGTACTATTGGTCGTATCTGCAGATGGGAAATAGACGCACAGTGAGCTTTGAATGACTCTTTGCAAGGTTATAAAAGGGATGTCTGTGGCAAAGCCAGGAACTGCACTTGGAAGCTCTCGATCCTAGCCCAATGCCTTTGGATACTAAGACAATTCTTCCTTTTGCTTATTCTCCCTCTCTTTACTTAGAAAGGAAACACATTAACACCATGACAGACGGTCTATTTTGCTTTTATATTTATAAATCCCTTCAAGTTTTCTGTAGCTTAATTTAAGATGCAAAAGTGTTACAGAGAAGTAATTAAAATTGTAATTTGTAGAAGTAGGACCTGGCATTTCAAACAGAGCGGGAAGAAACAAAAATGTGCACATACGATTTAGAGAGAGACTTCCCAAAATGTTTTCCAATGATCACTCCAGAATACGGATAAGCACCTATCTTCACATTCTTAAGTTATTTCACACATCGAAGGTGCACCTTGACACTCCTTACTTTTATAGGATAGAATATATGCAGGAATGCAGAATTAAAATCACAAAGACAAGGTTATTTTTTTTTCAGTTTTGTTTTCCTTCAAAGACCGAAGTAGATTTTGTACAAATTTGTACAAACAGGTATCATCAAGTAATGATTCTCCAGCCTACTATCACAAATACTAACTCATCTTACCTATTTCTACAACCACTTTTTCCTCCAAGTGGCACACCTGAAACTTTGATCTACCCTCACAATGTGAGCCTCTAAGAGGATCTGACCAGTAGACATTTACTGACAAGACATTTCTGCATACTGTTTTAAACTGCTAATTCTTGTTCAGAACCAATTTAAACATTTGTTTGAACACAAATCTGCTGCTATGTTTGGAAATTTTCCTGTTTATTTTCTGTGAACATGTATTTTCAGCCTTGTTTTCTAATCTAGTAAGTTTTCTTTAACAATGAAGTTCTGTCATGATCTCAGTAACCAAGCAAGTGCTATGTAGACAACTACAGCACTTGTTTCACCTCCTATCAGGTTTCTGAACACTACTAAATACTGTGAGACCCATCATCTTGAGCTCTATTCTCTAGGGCAGACAGCGTAAAAGAAAAATCAGTTCCTACCAGGATGCATTGAGTTCAACAGATGCAGAAAGCCAACCTGCTTAAATTCTCATAGACAAGAAGGTGGCCCATCATCCCAACTGCCACAGGTTGTATGCAGAGTTCAAACATGACAGCTGAGCTAAGAGAACCTGGCTGCATTTATTTGCTTTTACGGTATCAAAGCTGCTCCAGCAGCTCCCAGGTAAGCCTAATGGATAACAAATGACCACTGCTGTGGCAGTACAGATATGGGAATTTCAAATTTTGCTGTTGTCTTCTTGTGTTACACAAGCATGAGAATGGACATGTGGGTTTACGCTACAATGAAACACTCCTGAGCGTTAACAGAAACATTCACAACAACCTCCAGTTCCCAAGGTTTCTTTCCTCCTCAGTTTAGAAGAATTTAATCACCAACACTTAAATGAACATTTTCTACTAGCCTGTAATGTTCCTTTACCCTTTCAATTCAAGGCTTCACCAGAAGTGACGTGACTAGAGGTCTCTATTACCTTTCCAGAACAAAAGCCAAGAAAAAAGGGAAAAGCTTTAGCACTTCCCCATGGTCCGCACTGTAACATTTCTCAGTAAGATTTCCCACTGGCATACAGTATAACATACTCAAATTACATACTCGAATGTCACCATCAATACTTAAGCAGCATAATCATCAACTCTATTACGCATGGCACACTTTTGAGCTTCTCATGCTCTCCTCTTGAAAAGAGAGATCGCTGGAATCCTTCACTTAGATCTTTATGCCTATGTTTGGTGCAGAGAACAGCTGAAAATATTATTAAATGAATACTCGCAACTGTGATGAGATTTCAGGTTATCTAGACTCCACTCAATGTTGTTCTGAGAAGAAACTAGCATGAGAACTTGTATGTCTTAGGCACATAAAAAATTTAACGGAAAAGTTAAAGAAGCTCTCCAACATCTGTCAACTTCTGCACAAAGCAACATTTAAAACCCCTTCAATAAGCATACCCTTATAAAACTACCATAAGGACTCTAAGACAATGCCTGTTTGACATATTTTGTGATAAGATGAATAACACAAGCAGCAATTTCAATGTGAGTATCCTCAAATTTTAACATGCTCTTTTGAAGGAAAAGAGGTTTGTGATCATGCAGTCCCTCAGCAACCCTCAACTACTTGCTCCTGATGACCAGTCTCGAGCAGATTTGCCAGCAAGCTACAATTCTTAAAGCTCTCCAAGCTGTCAACCTAGCTGAAGATTTCCACTTTAATCCTCTTTTTTTTTAAGTTAGCACCCATGCCAGAGAGGAAGCTGCAGCATGGACATAACGATTACTTGCTCTCCCAGGCAAGCTGGCTGCTCAGAGCAGAAGAGCTAGGCAGTCAGCAGTCCTCCATTAGGACTTTGTCCAACTGGTACTCGGGAAAAGGCACAGAAAGCTTTATACATCAATCCAGCAGGGAACAGAAAGAGGTTAAAAACTCGCAGGGGAAAACTGAAGTTATTATAGCAGTGAAAGATTATAAAGGTTACAGAAAGAAACAGGGTTAATGCAGTGGGGGGGAGATAAGAGAAACAAGATTTAATCCCACCATCCACCCAGCTTCATTAGTTTTAAAACTCAAGGAACCATTTGTTTACTTTCACGTGTTTCCACATACATATAGAGAGCACAATATACATAGTACTGTGCTGTAACAGGGGTGGCAGCTCCACTAATACAGCTCAGGAAATCATGCTGCAGTACATGCGTATTAACCTTTCCTGAAAATTACAGCATCCTCTGAAAGGGCATTTATGAGCTCAGTATTACTTCAGGGTATAAGCAGAATGTTTATGACTTGACAGTCTGCATCCACATTCACTTCATTTAACATAACAGCAACTTTCATTTGCTAGTTTCCCTTCAGCAAAATTAGTTTAGGAAATCTGAGTCTGCCACTCATCTAAAAACTGTAATTCCCAGAAAGGAACTGTATTTGCAACTATTTTTATGTTACAGTTAGCAAAACAAACAGGAAATTCACTTCAATATTGTCAATTAAATTGGTATTTTGGTTTTTGTTTTTTAAATACTTCTCATATAGAAAAAAAAAAGTTCTTATCTTCCCCTTCTTATCCTTCAGAGTCAGCTCAAGTTTTCAAAAGTACTGCTTTCCTAGTGAAAAAAGCTCTGGACAGAGCGGACAAAAGATGAGAAGATCATCTTTCCCCAACTCCCAAAGGAAAGAAAACAAAGATGTATTCAGACTTACTGTAGAATGTTGACATCTACTACTAATATACACTGAGTATCAGTTAATTGCATAACAAATGCACATAGTCATAGCTTTAATGGCACACGCATGCAACGTAACTAATAAACTGAAGCAACATCCTATATGTTATCACTTTCTATTCTGCACATCTGGAAATGCACATGTTGCACAATAGGACATTAAAGAACACTTTAAAAAGAGATGGAATACTCCATATTCAAGTTAATTTTTCTAATAACGCATTGACAAACTTTGAAATATATATGCAGTACAGTGCTGCACTGGAAGCCTTTCTGAAGCAGCAGCAGTTATTTACAAAAGGTCAATACAAAAATACATAAACAAGTTATAAGAATAACTTGCTGTAAGTTGAACAGCTTTTGCAAATGCAAGGTATGAAGGTAACCGTGTTAAAGTTCTGGAGAATACCAGATTGATTTTGATGCCACTGAAGCTTCTCTGCAGTTTGTCTTTTTTTGAGGTTTACCTTCTGAAAGGAGAGAGAAGAAAAAAGAAGAGAAAACTAAAGACCACTATTTTCTCTTCTCCCTTACCAATTAATCTATATTCAGAACAAAACTCATTTACAGGCATAATTATTATTCTTGTATGATGAAGAACCTAATGAGGGTCTCTACCAAGGAGAGAAAACAACACAATGTAATGGAAGAGTACTTGCATTTTAAATCCTAATGCAAACTTAAGAGTTGTACCTAAGATGTTTTAGAGATATTTAAATCATGCAAGCACCATTGAAGACAAGTCCGTGTAAGACTTCCTTCACAGGATAAGTAAGCTAAAAAATATATCACTCAGCTATCCTTGAAAATAAAGACTGGTCTTGCCAAATACATGTTTAAGCCCTGTCCTTGGAACTCTTTAAGGCATTTCTTAAAAATAAACTTCACAGTAAGGAAACCACCTAAACCATTCATAAACTCCACTTCAAACACATGAACTTTGAATACGCAAGCATCACAAAGTGGGTGGAAAGACCTTTCAGAGAAGTTGCTCTGCCCTGTCATTAGAGAAAGCAAAGCAAGGTCAGTCATCTCATAAAATTGTATTTCCTCAGTACAAGCTCTAGAACGGATAATCATACATGAAGTTACTAAGAGCTAAGTTATGACAGAGTCTACAGGTCGCACAGATCCTAGGAAGGGAAAGGAGTACACACAGAAGGCAAGATCTTTCCATCGGTGATTTTCCAAATCACTTAGAAAAACTTATTGAGGAAAAACTAATGGGAAGACTGAGAGTGTAAATAACTTATCAGATCACACCAATACCAAAATTTCTTTTTGAAGAAAGAGAAGCACAAATGTAGCTCCTTAGAAACCAATGGCAAAGCTTTCATTGATTTCAACAAGTATGTAAACTTGCCTGCTAACATTCAGCATGTTACATTTAACTCACTGGGAAATTACTGCGTCAGAATCTTTACAGAAAGCTCAAAAGCCAAAATAAAACTCTCTAGCCTTGCAGTTGAGAACCAAGAACAATTTCAAGTGTTCCTCACAATGTTTATCCTTAACAATTACTTCAGTTTTCGACCTAAATTACCTTGTTCCATTTTACTTCCTTTTAATAAGGCAGTTAAGGTACTGAGACAATTTTATTCTTCTTAACAATTGAGAGTTTTAATAAGGATATATTAGTGGTACTTGCATAACGGTAAAGTCAATACTGACAAAGACAGTGATATGTTTTCCTAGAAATCTACAACTCTCAAAAATACTTTGGTTTGCCATATTCATTATCTAGCTGCCTTTATCCTGAAGCAGAAAACATGAGCAGTTTCGAAAGAGTGCAGGCAAAGATATGATAACAACAAAATACCATCACCACACCATACTTACCCTAACAGGAGGGCTCCGTGCTTGCACTCTTTGCTGCTGTCCAACTTGAGAGTTCTGCAGGTCTTTTGATCCACAATTAGTGTTGATAGGAACCCTTAAAGCATTTGTGCTACCAGCTCCACCACCAGCGCTGGGTTTTCGAGGCCTCTGTTTGATGCCATCCAGTAGTCTAACAAGTAAAATATTACTGGGAAGTTCATCAACACTGCAGTCCACTAAAGTTCTGCACTCTGGGCATCGAAGCTCATTTCGAGAGCTCACAATGCCCAGCAGACAGCGTTTACAAAACGTGTGTTGGCAAGGCAAGACTTTTGCAGAAGCATCAAGGCGTTCTAAGCAAACAGGACACTCCAACAGATCCAGCAAAGCTGATTCATCCATTTTCCTTGTATTACTTAACTTAAAATCAAATTCTTAGAGAATTTGCGTTCTGAGCACTCCAAAGATATCATGTTACATCCATGCCTCCTCTGACCATTCCCTGAAATTTTTTGAGGAAAAAATATATTAGTAAGCTGGAAAAAGAGTCAGCAAGACTATCTTACATGAAAATATTCATACTAAAAGCAAACCAAAAGATTTCTAATTCACTATGTATTTTCAGTAAGAAACATCAAAATAGCAATAACTAATGATAGTGCTCTACATTAACGTATCTATTTAGCTAGGTAACTATAATAAATGCAAACAGCTGTTTTTAAATCCAAATTCCCTTAAAAGTTCACCTAAGTGGTTTTGGTTTTTTTTTTTCAAATTATTCCATAAGGGTTATTCCACACACAGCATTATAATAAATCTTATTTTTTATAGTTCTTTCTTAATACATCTATATGTCTGAACCTTTTTTGTAATTATTTTTTTCCTACAAGACAACAACAAAGGGAACTACAACTGGGTTCAAAACAGTTGACTATAAACCAACAGGGTATAGCATGCAGAATTACATTTATGCCAAGACTAAACCAATAGCAGACTACATTTCTACCATTTCTGTTAAAATAGCAGCACATTGGACATACCAGTCTTGAAAACAGCCTCTAGCTCACAAGGTTTTAAGCTTATCACAGGCACTGACAAGAGGGCTTATTACAGTGTTGCCTTTAAGAAGCGCTTCAAAAACTATCGCGAAGTGATTTACAGCAGGAAGTGCTACTGCCATATCGTTAGGACACCGCGAGTGCTGCTGCGTATGCACCAAAAGAGGCAGCGGCAAGCCTTCAGCCTGCCTCAGCGTGTGCAACGAGGGGCAGGAAAATTCGATGGAAAAAACTCCACCAACAAAAAGCTCCCTAAAAAACGTTATTCTGCGGGAGGTCACACTAGGCTGCTTCACAGAGATAAAAATGGCTTGTTGAGCTCGCCAGTCCTCATCGCTACGCGTCCGCGTACTTGGCGCGGCAAGACAGCTCCGGCCCGTGCCCGGGCCGCTGCCTTAGCGCTTCCCGCGAACGCACGGCGGGAGCCTGTCGGTTAAGTCCTGCGCCTTGGGGGCTACCGAGGCCAGGATCCGGGCGAACTCGAGCGTCTCCACCCAGCACCAGCATCCGGCCTGCGGAAGCGGCTCGCTCAGCTTCCCGGGCGTTGGACGCACGAAGAGGCGCCTGTCCCGCACCTACCTGCTTTCAGGCTCCGCGCCCATTCCGATTTCTTTATTTAATTCCCTGCTCCTCCCGTTAAATGCGATTCGCCGGCAGGGACGCCCGCGGCAGATTACACGCACTCCTCCGCAAACCCTCCGAGGAGAGACGAACCGAGACGGGACGCCCAGGAGGTGCATCCCGCGGAGGGGCGGGAGGAAGGGGGCTGGCAGGAGGCAGGCCCAGGGTACAGGGCTGTCACCCCACCCCGCGGCGGGGAAAGGAAGGGGGAGGTCGGGCCTGCGGCCCCTCCGCCGCGCTGAGACGAGTCGCCCCTCAGGGGGCGCGGGAGGGTCCCCAGAGAAATCGAGCACCGCCCACCGCCCCCTCCCTCACGCAACTCTCACCCTGTGGAGTCGCAGAAGATCGGAGGTGCTGCGCCGCCCCCGCTTTGTTTCCGTGAGGAGCCGCCGCTGGCCCCACCGGTGCCTCTCCCGCCGCGGCAGCGCCGAGACTCGCGTCCCCTCCCCGCCCCGCCGCGCAGTGCTGACGTGAGGGGCGGCACCGCCCCACCCAGCGCCGCCCCGCCGAGGGGGCCAAGGGATGGGTGGCCCCCGACCCGACCGGGCCCAGCCCGGCCACGGCCACCTCCCCTCAGCGGCAGCACCACCCCTCACGAGAGGGGGCGGGCCGCGGGGCTGGGCCATGACGGCTGCCGTTCCTCTCCCACCGCCCCCTCGCCAGGTGCCTTGGGGTGACGGTGGTAGTGTGGCGGGCTTCCTGGGACGGGGCATTTGTCACCTTTCCGAGGGCAGGCGTACCCCGCCCGGTCTGTGAGGCGGGGGAGACCGGCCAGGTAGCTGGAGCTGCCGCCAAGACCGTGACGGTGGCTGTGGGAGAAGCGGGCAGGCGGGCGGATGAATGGTCGGAGGGTTCCTCCGGCTCTCTCCAGTAACTCAGGCCTAGAGTGCCGGCCCGCGGCTGCCAGGTCCCACAGAAAGAGGAACCGGGAGTGCTGCGGTGTCCAGAGCCTACAGCCACTCGGCCAAGGAAGCGCTTCGCAGGCGGACCGGGCTTGTGTGGGGCGAGGGGTTCTCCCTCCGCGAGGCACTCGGGTCTACACCCTGGCTGTATAACCTCTGCTCCCGGCGCAGCGTCTCGGTGGGAAGGGATGAGGCCAGGGTCGGGGTCGTCCTGGTGTTTCTCGCCTCTCTGGGCTGTGGTCGGGGGCCGAGGTGGTGGGTATGGGCAGGAACAAGAGTCAAATAGATCACATCGAGTGCTGCCCACGGGTGCTAAGCGGTGCTCTCAGGCTCCTGTAGACCACTCTGTAGTGAAGTCGAACGACAGCGTAAAGCATCTCGCTCGAGGGGCTGCGTGGCTGTCAGGATGACAAAGTTATTAGTTAGCGTTGCTCAAATAATCTGCTCAAATCAGAAATTGGCCCAAATTGGTGTGTGTGTGTGTCTTGACACATACATCTGTGTTCAGGAGATGAAGTGATCAGTTTGATGGAGTTCTGTGTGAAATACTTCTCTACAAGGCTGTGGAAATGGAGGAGGAACCCTAAGGTACATACAAATTAGCATTAAAACAAACGATAAAAAGAATTTTCTAAAATGCTTTTTTTTTTTTTTTTAATCAGATGAGGCACCCTGCCTATGGATGATGGGAAAAAAACCCAAACCTCTAGAGAAATGTATAAGCTACAGTTAATTATCTTGTCAGCTGCAAATGAAAAAGGAAGCAATCTGAAAGCTTTTCAAAAGCTTCATTCTTATGAGTATAGTTTTGAGCTATTGACGTTTGTTGTTACCTTTCCTGCTTTTTGTGTGTATATAAAAAGCTGCGGGGTTTGTTTGTTTGTTTGGGGTTTTTGTTTGTTTTGGGTTTGTTTGTTTCCCTATGGGTTATGTAGGTCTGTGTAAAAGTTGATAATGTGAGAGGCTTTTCTTTGTTACTCCCTGGACTTGTTATCTTGGTTGTTTTCCACATTAATGATATTCTGTCATTATTAGCATTTCCAAATAAGTGCTCACACTGCATGCATCTTTAATTCTTTTAGTAATAGTAGCAGTAGAAATACTGAAAGTGTGAAATATCTATGGATACCTTATTAATTCTGGAGTTTAGGAAAACTGATATAAATGGGGTTCTGGTTTGTGTCTGTGCTTCACACATAGTATCATAACATAAATAGGAGAGAAGGGTATAAACATCTGGCACTTAATATTCCCATGTCTTGTGTAGATGCCACTACAGAAACAAGAATAATCAGTACATTTAAAACACGGAGTCATTCAGCTTACAACTGGGTTTTCCTTTTGGCCATAGCTTTTTCAAAAAGATCTCAAGATTCTGTGGCAGTGATTTGCCACCCTTTCCAGCATAGTTTTGTAAGCAACACAATTATTGTTGTCTAAACATAGTTTGCTGCCTAAGGAATGTAAAATATCTATTAAAATGATAGAGGAATTTACAATAAGGGAAGCAAGATGAAAGTTCAGGGGAGCAGGATAAAATATTAGCCCTTTATTGGGGCTGGGCTTTGATAATGTTTTCTGTAATGTCTGCAAAATACTAAATATATCTTGGGATACTAGCCAAAGCACTAAACATTTTGAAGGGTATCAGATAAATACGTTACTTCCTGAGGAGCAGCAGTAGTTAATTTTCAAACAAATATAAAGTGCTGTGGGTGTGTCTGCTGATGTACACCACTGCCCTCTTACGGATGTATTTCACTTCGAATGGCTGGAATAAGTTGACACCAGAAACAGACTTGCTATTACAGTGAAGCATTTATTCATTCTCATTTCCAGCCATAAGCAGGGAACTGTACACTTTGCATATTTTTACGTAAAGAGACTGGCGTTCTTTGAAATCGTTCCATTCTTATGTATAGTTCATTAGTTCCTTGCACAGCTTTCACTAAGTAATTGATAAAATAAGCAATTGCACAGGGCAGATAACAAGTAAATCCACAAATTTGAAGGAAGAGGCCCTCCATTTACTCAAATTCTTTTATTTCCACAATGTGTATGTATTAATATTCATATTTGTGAAAACATCTTTTACAGTATTACAAGTTGTTCTTAAGTTGATTTTCAGGCACTTTTTTTTCCCCTCCATTTTTTTGCAGTTTCTCTTTATGTGGAAATGGTTGGGTAAAGGAAGAAGCAAAGGATGATAAACAGAACAGCAAAAGACAAAATATCAGCAGCAGAGTTGGTAATGCCTGGTTTCTTTCTTCTTTTTGTGTCCAGCGTTCCTGGTGCAATAAGCCTGGCACGTTCTCTGTGCTGCTTCTTCCCTTTTGCCAACACCCTTGTCTGTAAGCCCACCAAGCTAAAGATATCACCTCATATGTTCATCTCTCTCTGCCAAAGCAATCATACTTAATATTCCTCCCTAACCCTTCCTGCAATCATTCTGGTTTCTGTGACATCTCTGAGTATCCTTAGTTTTTTTCCTCTGCCTTTAAAATAGAAGGCAGTGTAAACTGTCGCTGGCCTTGAGCCACAGTGGCTAATTCCTAAGTTGACAGGCTAGGCAGATGAGGCAACTTGACCTTTGCTGCACCTTTGTCTGCAGAGGGAAAATTAAATTTTAGATCTTTCCTGGATATGACCACTGTTTTCCATAAAACCTATAGAATATATTAATATTTTTACAAATATTCTGTCAGGTTTTGCCAGTGTTATGAACTAGCTCTCTTTGACAATGTGAAGCAGAGACTGTACCTTCACACATGCTGATGGTTTTCTAACGACTTGTGTTCCAATGAGGGAATAAGCAACAGAAAAAGTGGCTGTGTCATTAAAGAGTAAACATGTTACAAATTCTCTCTGTTTAGGTGAGGTCTTTGTTACTTTAAGACATTGCCACTGGGCTAGTGATAGAGAAACACTGGACTTGTAGGTGCCTATAGGATCCACATAGCCCAGCTGCACCATCCATTGCTGTACCTTGTAGAAATGCAGTAAGGTATGTAGGTGGTCAAGAACTTCATTTAATGAACGTTACAGTGATGAGAACACAGTGCCTGCATCTCATTAACCAGGAAACTTGAAATTGCCCACACTACAAACAAGGTTAAACAAAAAGCAAAGGAAACTGTTTACTTAATGAAATCAAACTAGATGGCACAGCTGTGAAGAACCTAGAAGTACAGAAATGAAAGGATCCACTCTTATTAAGTTTATTCTAAAATTGAATGATCTTTTTAATCTGCAAGGCTGCAAAGTAGCTCCTAATGCTCCTCTGCCTCTACAATTAGTGCTGTGTCCGCAGGAGAGATTCCTGTGGGGACAGAGCTTGCCAGATCTTTTGGTTAATGCTTTTCTAGATATCTCTCAATCCTGCTTAGATCTACTTTCAGAAATATTTGCAAGTGATTCATAATGTAGTTTTAGAATTGCTGACAGCCATAGACTTTCTGGAATACTTTCTTGCTGTTTCAATAGTTTGCTATATTGTTAGCAAACTTTAAGCTATTAAAGCTTTTAATATTTTCCCTACTTGCAAAGGCTACACACAAATCACAGAGTAAAGCTGTTTCATGAACTGTTTTATGAACAGTAAACTGATAATCACATAAATATTAAAGTAGAATTTTTGTGTTAACTGACTCTATACTGAGACCACTCAGAACTGTAATCACCTACATCAAGTGAGAGTGGGTTGGAGTGACTAAACTCCAGTTTTGTCTGAGGAGTATTGTGACAAATGTTTGGAGCATTCAAAACCCAGAGCTGTGAGGCCCAAACATCTTTTTTTTTTTTTTTAGTAAGCAAAAACATAATATCATGATGGATATTCAATATTCATAAAAGTTTACTTAGTCTTCATTACCACACCTCATTACCAAGTCATCTAAAAGAAGCTGGACTTCTGGATACTTGGCACATATAATATTTGAACAACAAATATTACATAAGAGGAGGTGGAACTGTCGAGGAGAAAGAAGCAATTTTGCACATGAATTGTGCAGTTGGAAGGAAGCTGTGGGCATTGGGAGAAGTCTGTATCCATCATGTCAAATCTGTAGTTCATAGATTCTGTCTTCTGTTGTATTTCTAGAAATGCACTACAGTTTCTTTCTAAAATCCTATGAGACAGACAAAGCTAGTCAGTAAAGTTCCTAAATAGGGAAGCACTGTGCTATTTTATTTAGAGAGGTCCTGCATTTAAATTAATCCTCATGGATCAAACATCCTTGACCAAAGCCTCAGAGTCCAGTCCATTACTGAGAGTTTTCATTTGCTCTGATAAACCCAAATCATCAGCTGTTTGGTGTTGCTTTGCTTTTATTTACTCCAAGGGAATTTCTGAATCATAGCATAACCTCCCCTGCTGCCAGGGTTGGTTCAGGTCACCAAGTCATGACATATGGTGAGTCTTGCAGTTCATCTTACTGTTCAGATCAGGAAATCACCTTGAAAATCACCTACTCCCTTCACCTAGATCTCCTTAGCAGTGAGAGTCAGTTTGGATTTTGTCTCTCAGAATTTGAATATAGCTGTGCCATGCTCACGAGCTTAGGAGCAGGAACTGGTAAGGCCCTCCAGGATAAAAAAGTGACATCTTTCCATAGGAAACTCATGTGGGTTTAGAGCAAAACATACAAGAATTTACTTGCTTGTTTAAATTCTAAACTAAGCTGGTTTAGAATTCTGAGCACTGTAACAATTTGATAGTATGCCAAACCAACAAAAAAACACATTTGTCATGTTAGTTCTTAAAAGCACGCTCAGCTAGTTTTTCAAAAAGATTTCTTTCCTTTAAATAGCATTTTCCTACTCAAACTGCCTGCTGGACAGACCTATCTTGACATGCAAGGAGAATTATCAGCATGTTTACTTTTCAAACATCTCTGCCACATTTAAACAGTTCTGCTGTGGTATCCAACATAAATGAGCGATAAGATAGGTTTTGTAAGACATCTGTGTACTAGAATATAAAAACATAAAATGCGTTGCAGCATTTAAAGTGCATTAACATTTTCATTCCACACTAAGTAAAGCAGTGTCCTTATATCAAGGTAAACTGTTTTCTTTGACTGCTACTAGGGAAGTAGATGCTACTACTAGGGAAGCAGAAGCTATTGCTTTCCCAAAAGCACAAGTTTTACTTGTTATATTGCCTAAAAGGTATAGAAGTTCCTTTATGGCTTCAGTTATCTGCAGTTTCTAGTACACTTAATAAAAGGATACAAGCAGAGGTTCGTATGTGGTCAGTGTACCCCAGTACACTAGTGAACAGTGTACTGTTGGTTTTGTCTGCATGATCTTAAAAGCAAAAAGCAATCATTTTCAGTGTAGCTCAACTATGAAGGGAAGTTCTGAATTAAATTTGGATGAAAGGGAATAAAGGGACAAGTTCCCTAGTTTGTTTTGTTTTGTTTTGTTTTGTTTTGTAAAAGCACTACCTTTATGTTACCACAGTTCCTTACAAACATGAATGTAGAGGAAAAAAACCAAACTCAAAAACTTTCCTTGGTCAAAATAAGCAAAGGAGAAAATTTTATGGAGTATTTGTGGCATTACAGTGTATTCTTTTATAAAGCTTTGGACTTCAGTTTTAAGTTGATTAAGACACTGAGATGCCAGATGAATTTTCTGTGGCTGCTAGCACTACACGGCTGTATAATCACTGTGGGATTGCCAAAGATTTTTTTTTTAATTTTTTTTTTTTTAGATTTGTGTCACTTTCACTCCCACACATCTGGCAAGAGACCTCTGCACTGGCTTAGTTTAAAATCTTATCTCATAGATCATTACTAGCAATAAATCCCAGCCTTTGTGCTTACTTATATTGTCCCACAGCCTGAAGTCACTGATTCTGTGGAACTAGGAATTCGGGCTGTAAAATATTTACTCACTAACACAACACAAAAAAACCCAAACAAAACACCCAAACCCCAACCCATCTCAAAACCAACTCTGTAGCTCTTTCTCTGTGAAGCCAGCTCCGAAAATGTTAATCATATCAAACTGACTCTCTGAGCCAAAGATAACAGGCAGTTGGATTCCATCCCGTTAGCTAAGAATCAGCCCTTAAATATCTCTTCAATATACGCTTTATATGAGCTATAGTCGAACCCATTTTCAAGTAATGTTTTCCCATGTGTCCCAGAAAATGTGAGCAGCAGCAGCTCTGTGCACGTGGCTGTAGTACTGTCAATTGCTAAGTGTGCCAGAAACCTCTCCACAAGCATCAATGCAAACTGATAACGCAATGCTAACACTACTCGTCTAAGGTCACACCCACGCCAAAATAAGGATGTATTTTTAATCCATGTCATAATCCTTAAATATAGCTAAGGCAGCTGTGTTCAAAACAGTTGTTGGCAAGTGGTCTGTGCAAAATGTTCTCTTAGGTGTGGAGATATGGTATTTTTTGTGCTATTCCTTTTCCATGTGACAGGGATGGAGAGCACAAAGCTATCTTACACACTGATGACTGCAACTGGTAACGAAAAAGACTGGAAGAAAAAGGCAAGCCAAAAGAAGGGAGATAATGACTGGCATAGATGCAGTTATCTCTGCAGGGTAAACAAAAAAAATTTGTAGGGAGGAAGCAAGAGGACAATTAGCAGAACTAAACCACAGATCTCCAGTTTGGCAGCCTGTCTCCTGGAATACTGTTCATGAGTAGAGGATCAGAGGTAGTAATGACCAACAAATGTTGCGTTCTCTATGTGCGGGGAGGAATGGCACGGAGATGCATGAGATGCAATGTACTCCATTCCTGATCACCAGGTTTGGAAGGAAAAAATGGTGTTGGCAGGTAATAAAGCAAATATATGTCCCAAGAGTCCAAACAATCATTCTCAAGTAACTTACTCCAGCAAAAACATGGCAGAATAAACAACTAGGGTACAACAAACTTGAAATGCCTTCCCCTTTTCTTGTCATAGGACAAAGTCACGTGAACCATACTAATTTTAATAAAAATAAAAGGATAATCCTGAAACAAACTGTAACTTAATGTTTTGGTATTTACAGTTTGAGTTTTCCAGGTGAATTCTAGTGAGCGCATGGGAAGTGTTTTTTAATCACTCCTGCTATGCATACACTGCTGTCTAAAATGAAGTTAGTGCATTACAGCTGCTGCGGGAGCTTTAACTTGCTTTCATTGACTTAGGAAGATTAAGTCAGAAACAGTACTGTTTTAATGCCTTTTTCTGTATTTACTTGGTAAATACTCTTGTCAATTTATAAAGTTTCCCATGGGACGTGTCAAGAGGTCACTGAAATTTTCCTGGGCAAAGGAGGGAAAGCGGTTAAAACCTTGGCCTCCCTGCTCCTTTCTTCAGTGTTTTTCTTCATGTCATTAGTGCTGTACTCTGCACTTTTCCCCCAGCTTCAGTTAGAAGGAGGAGGGAGTGAATGTAAAAATGTTATTGAGAAATGAAGGCAAGAAACACAGAGAAGGCTTCCCTGCTGTTTTATTTGGCTAATTCTAGGCCTCAGTAACAGTAAACTTAGCCACAGAAAGTGAATATAGAATATATTGTCTGATATGCAAAAAAGGTTCCCAGATGCTTTCAGCACTTCCCCCCCTCCACAGTTCATTCTATTATTTCATACACTCTTCTGTCCAAGCATCACAAAGCCTTCTGACCCCTCTGTCATCCTACAGCAAGGAAATACAGTTCCCTTAGGGTGAGAAAGCATCAGGGTTTGATTTTCAGAAATGAGGTACCTCCAATTTCCATGAATATCTGTGTAACTAAGTGAGCACCTTAGTTTCCATACATCACTAAAACACAAATACATTATGGAGGGGCAGGAGAGACACCCCATGTTTTGTATACCAGGCTTCTGAATTTAAACTGAAAATACTTGAGTTGAGGGATCAAAGACAGCTTTGTTAAAGCTAGTAACTGTAGGAAAGGATCTGATCTGTTTCATACTAGGAGTGAATGTGATCCCTCTCACAAGCCCCCACGGTTTGTCATATGATAACATAGCCAATTTTGCAATTACTAGATCAAAAAAAAAATATTTCAGTTGTACATTTCTCACATTTTTAACTGCTATAAAAGGGAATAAAGTATCTGTGGGAAGTTTACCTGCAAATGAAAACAAAAATAGTGTTAAGTACATTGCAACGTGATTAGTGCAAGATAAATATTACATACTACACAGCTTTTGCTCCTCAGCAGGCCTACATCACATTGTATGTTCTTACTAACACTGCACAAAGCAGTCTTGCATTGTCCTTGACAGATGAAAATTGGAAACTCTTAAAAAAAGGTTTAAGTTATAACCCCATCCTTAGGGTTGCTTTCACTGTGGTAGAATAAGCAGAATAGGAGATATGTTCATACCCTTAGCAACTGCACCTCAGTCCAGCAATTTGGCTCTAACTCATCTTCTCAGCAGTTTAATCAGTGACACTCTGCTTTGTACTGAAGCATGACAGTTGGTGCACATTTCATTTTCCTAGTCTTCATAATCACTGGCACAGGGAAAGCATAGAAAGCTGAGAACAGAAACATCTTGGGTTTTGACTCAAGCTTCCTTTAACTTCTACTGGGAAAAAGGAGGCCTTAAGACCATGCTCATCCATGCTGCACTTTTTCATGTATATGGCTAGATACTAGTACTCATGGTGAAAAATCTGTTCACTACTGGTCTAAGCAGACTCGTTACACCATTTGTTAACGAAGACTGCAGGTAAGGATTGAGTTGTGCTCCCTCTCCCAGCTGATAATGCTTAACCCCACTGTCTGTTAACAGCGTCAGAATTTACTGGAGTCTCTTCCTGGAGAAACAAGGCTGCCCAATGTAGAGAAAACAAGAGTGGTCACCTGAGGATAGGAAGCAGTGCAGTGAATAAAGTGAATACAGTGAGTCAAGTTATTCAGGGCACTGTGATGATTAACTTCTGTACCGAAGTCTGTGGTAGAACAGGAGATACAATTCAATGGAATCAGGCTTATGTACAGCTGGAAAAAAAGCTGTATTATTAATAGTTTAAAATAACATCAGAGATGTATTATTGCTGTGGAAATACTTTTCCATATATGATTAAATACAGCATGTACAGAGCTACTAAATAAGGCTGTAAAAATATTGAGCATAAAAAAAATAAAATACCAGTATTTCTTAGAATTACAAAGGTGTAAAAGTATGTCCAGTGCTAAGTCCAAATTACTCTGCTGAGAAGCTCAACTGCCTTAATCCTCACTTTATTTCCTCTTACCAAGTTTGACAAACAAGACTAAAGCACTTCTAACTACTAAGTTATCAAAACTATTAGTGGGAAAGGATCATCTAAGTGCTCTAAACTAATGGCAAAGAAGTTGCATTTAATTACTGTCTTCTAGACATCTTTATCAAGAGTTGTTACAGCTCAATACAGAAGAGACTTTAGAAGAAGTACTACAGCAGTTTATAAAAAAGACACTGACTGACCCTTAAGCAGTGGTCATGTTGGAATAGCTTCACAATGGATAGAGCTCTAGCTTATCATTAACAGCAATTCAGGTTTTCTGTCTTTATTAAATCCCACTCAAATAAAAGTAAACTACTTTTTCAGAGAAAAAGGCTATGTACCTTACTTTTGCAAAGCTACTCTGACACCATTGACAGTGCCAGCAGCAGCAAACCACAGCAATGAGAACTCTTAAGTAATGATGGGGATAGCAATAGCTGGGAAAATTAGCATCCCTTCAAATACTGTTTAAGATCTAAAGTTTTATTGAGAGTTAAAGTTGTAGAGCTTTTGCCTACAATTTGAATCTGGTAAATTTTTATCCTATATTGATGCTACAGCAAAAATGCCTACCTCATCCCTTTCCATAGACAAGAGATTACTGTCAGGACTGTCTGCAGGATACAGCAAAACTTCGGGTATGTCAAGGACCTGAGTATGGTTCCATTATTCTCAGAGCATGTCTGCATCAGCTTGAACTACAGTACCATTTGAAAACTGAACTCTATTGTCTCCTGGCTGACTATAGTCCCTAAGGCAACATCATTCAGCCAGCAGAAAAGACTCCAGCAACACCCCAGCCTCACACTTGATACAATCAACCTCAGGAATGACTTGTGAAGAACTGTCACAGCTGTCCTGAAAGTAAGTAAACGTTACCTCCCTGGCATTTTCCCACTGTGCAACTCACCTAGTTTTGACTTGTTGTGCAGCCAATGCGAAAATTCTCCCCAAGTCTTCGGCTCTGTGAGTTTTTAAACCATACTGTCAAAAAAGGAGTTAATGGAAACAGCTAAATTCCACCTTGGTTTAAAAATGTCTTAGAAATAAAGATTGGGAGAGTGCATCAGATAGAAGTGCTCAAGGCAAACACTTTTGCAGGAATAGCTAAACTTCTAAGCATGTGTCTCACAAACAATTACAAATTAATACATTTTTATGGAAACAGTTCAATTAAGGTTTTAGTAGCCGAAGAAGTGTTTTTTTGAGGCTCTTTACAAGCCAACCGTTCAAAGTGCTGCTATTTGAGTTGATGAACTCATTACCTCAGCTGGAAAATATATTAATTTGGAAATGCACTTGAAGTGTGTGTTGCATTAACACACAGATTTAATTTAAAGAAGCAGCTCTTTATAGATTTCAAAACTAGTACTTAAAATCTGCAAATCGCTCCATTTAAACTGCTATGATAATAATGGCAAAAAGCATGTTCTAGGAATGGTAACCATGGGTTTCTATCTTATGCTAAATTTTAATCTACATGGCTTGTGAGTAAAAAGCACACAGTTATTTAGGAAGAAAAAAATCAAGAGGATTGAAAAATGAAATTTCTGTATTCATCCTTAGTTTATCACAGTTGATAACATTAAGTAGAACCTAGCTTCGTTTGAGCCTTGATGAGGTGTTTTTAGCACAGTAAAAACTCAAAAATCAGTAGTTTAGGCAAGGACATGCTTCTAACCCCACTGTCTGGTTGAAGGGCAGACTGATAGAGTCCAATTACACACAACATCATAGCTGCACTCAAAGAATCATATTTTAAAAATTCATTTCCAGTTGTTTGGGGGAAGCAGACATACTGTGCTGTGCCCCTGTCCCTCAGAAAAGTGAGAGTAAAGAGTGTATGGCTGATATAAAGCTGAGAAGCTGTGCTTTGTCCAAAAGCTTGTTACCTCGCTGGGTAAACCGTGTGGTTTACTCTGTATTTTTGGTTAGTAAATTATTTGCAAATAATTTCTGTCAACACAAGATGATTTTGTGTCTAATTTTTCAGAACAGAACCTTATATGAGGAAATACTTAAAAATCATGGGAACTTCAGAATTTCTGTGCTGATTCAGACTCCCGGCCTGCTAGCTTCAGGACTACCCAGGGAACCAGGTAGCCCCACATCTCTGCAGCAAAGCCCCGGTCCCGCGTATACTGACGGGCCGCGCCCCCTCCTCTGGCGTCATGGCGCTGCTCCCCTTGTCGCCCGCTGTTGTGCTGCCACCTAGCGGACACACGGCGACACACCGCACCCACCCCATCATGAGATGCACGCACCGGTGGGACGTACGGAAACCTCCGGGTTCAAGCCGAGCTGGGCCGGGCGGAGTTTGGAAAGGGCGGGCTTTCCTCCCCTAAACAAACGCTCAACGAACACACAGAAATATTTGTAAGGCTTACAAAAGTATTTTGTAGATCCGCAAGACTGTAAAGCTTTGGAACAAAAGGGCTAGCAGAGAATGCAAGTCTGAACAAATACTGCGTTTATGTGCAAATCCGGGTGAGACACAAACACTAAAAGCTTAAATTAAAAATATACTGCAATTTACATAAGTGGCTCCAGAGCACAGAGAAGCTTGTCAGGAATATGGTTCCTTTACTTTGTCGGGAAGCAGAGCTAAAACTGTTTCAGTTGTTCAATTTCCATTCTCTTACCAGACCAGAGATGTTAATGATCAGCACTGGTTCACACTGCCCAACTAGGTATTTTTCTTAAGTACCTTCTAGTCGTAACTTAAAATACACATTCCAAGTTCAGCAAACTGTAAGAGCTCTCTGTTGTTCCAAAAAGCTGCTAGGCACCAGTGGTTTCCGAAATACTCTCTCTGTTGAGCTCAAAATGAAGTCAGCAGCCAAGACTCCAAGAACACAGGTGAAAAACCCCAATGCCTACATACAGCTGTACATACCACTGGAATCTGGCTACCTGTGCTATGGACTACATGTCTCCAGGGCAGCATAACAGAGGGCTTGGTTTTCTGATGTGTTTGGTTGTGGTGTGGTTGGTTCTTTTGTTGTGCCTGGTGGTTGGGATTTTTTTTTGTTGTTAATTCCTCATCTGAGCTACAATTGGCTTCATGGGTCCAGAAGAAAGACTGAGGACAGGGACATAATGTGAAGCAGTTTATAGAGTAAAAACCAAACCAAACTCACCCTCCTTCTCCATCTCATTTTCCCACTAGAATTGCAGTATTCTTTATAGTGAATGTAATATGAACACAAGCCGAATGCTCAACTAATTTGAGTAAGTTACTACATACAGACTAATAAATCAGCCTGAAGTGACACTGTCCTAGATGCTATTATAGTGTACATTAAATAGGGATTTAAAATTTGAGATAAAAGTATTTCTTTAGCAAAGATACTTACTGTGTCAGATTAGCTTGAGGGATTTCAAATATCCAGTACTTGTTGGCAAGCTGAACGATTATTCTTTAAAACATGTGCACGATCTCTTCAGCCTGGAGAAGAGAAGGCTTCGAGGGGACCTGATAGTAGTCTTCCAGTATCTGAAGGGGGCCTACAGGAAGGCTGGGGAAGGATTATTTACAAGGTCCTGCAATGACAGGACAAGGGGCAATGGGCTTAAACTGGCAGAGGGGAGATTTAGACTAGATGTTAGGAAGAAGTTCTTTACAGTAAGGGTGGTGAGGCACTGGAACAGGTTGCCCAGGGAGGTCATAGATGCTCCCTCCCTGGATGTGTTCAAGGCCAGGTTGGATGAGGCCTTGAGTAACCTGTACTAGTGGGAGGTGTCCCTGCCTATGGCAGGGGGCTGGAACTAGATGATCCTTGAGGTCCCTTCCAACCTTACCATTCTATGATTCTATGATTCTATCTACTTCTATTTTTCAAATCATTGATAGATAAAAAGCTCTATGTCTGTAAAGCTTGAGGTTTGCAAGATTATGTCCATTTTTCTTACTAGAAGCAAGCCAGCACACTGCCTGAGAAATGAAGAATTTCAACAGTGATACGATTTTGATTTTAAAAGAATTAAACAAAAGACCCCCCTAATCCTTACCTTCAGTAACTATCATCTTGATTCAGAAGCACAGAGCACAGAATATAGCAGCTGCTACACTTTGTTCTTCCCATACAATTAATCTACGTCCTGTTAAATCTAAAGGTTTGGGGTCCTTCCTTCCCCCAAAAGTTGGGCAAGGTATAATCTGAAAAGCAAACCTGAAAAATGCAGACTCATTCTTTATTCATGTCTTAAACAGTGTATTTGCTAAAGATCATGGATGATACAGCTCACGAGGATCCTGTCCTGAATAGATTACTCAGCAATGAAAAGTGTAATGGAGAAAAGCCTCAAATTTTACCTTGGAAAAATAAAATAAAAAAACTAACAAAAAACCCCAGGTGTGTGTGTGTCAGGAGAGAAGTGCAACATAATAGGACAAACCCAGCACCGTTTTCACAGTATCACAGTATCGCAAGGGTTGGAAGAGACCTCAGAGATCATCAAGTCCAACCCATCACCACAGCCCTCAAGACTAGACCATGGCACTAAGTGCCATGTCCAAACGTGCCTTGAACGCCTCCAGGGACGGTGACTCCACCACCTCCCTGGGCAGCCCATTCCAGTGACAAATTACTCTCTCAGTGAAGAACTTCCTCCTCACCTCCAGCCTAAACTTGCCTTGGCGCAGCCTGAGACTGTGTCCTCTTGTTCTGTCACTGGTTGCCTGAGAGAAGAAGGTAACCTCCTCCTGGCCACAACCACCCTTCAGGTAGTTGTAGACAGCAATAAGGTCCCCCCTGAGCCTCCTCTTCTCCAGGCTAAACAGTCCCAGCTCCCTCAGCCTCTCCTCATAGGGCTTGTGCTCCAGGCCTCTCACCAGCCTCGTTGCCCTTCTCTGGACACGTTCAAGCACCTCAATGTCCTTCCTAAATTGAGGGGCCCAGAACTGGACACAGTACTCGAGGTGTGGCCTGACCAGTGCAGAGTACAAGGGGAGAATGACCTCCCTGCTCCTGCTGGCCACACTATTCCTGATGCAGGCCAGGATGCCATTGGCCTTCTTGGCCACCTGGGCACACTGCTGGCTCATGTTTCAACAATAACCACTTTCTTACCAGCTGAAGTATGGTCTTTATCAAGTGAAGATATGAAAAAAAAAAAAAAGCCACATATATGAAAGGCATTTATGATTAATTTTATTTTCATTTCAGGTTCCCAAGATACAACTGAAATGCAGTAAGTCTGATCTATCTTTCTATCTTTAAGACTTGGATGTGCTTTAGAAAAAAACCAAACAAAAACCACCAAAAAAAATACTTCTCAGTGGGCAAAATTTTAATAACATCATAAAACAATTATACAAAAATCATGTACATTTTGACATCTCTAAATAATACATATATATATATATATGATTTTTACTTTGTGGAAAAGTAACTTTTGACAGTTTTATATTGTAACTGGCTGTAGCTGGAAAACAAAAAAAAACAAAACAAGCTATTTTTCTCCCACAGGGCAGTTCGAAGTTTGTTTGTTCATGAGATTTGTAACAAGAGACTTACTCTGTGAGTAAGCCAATAAAGCTGTTTTAGAGATAATGATTGGAAAAAAAACAGCATACCTCATGTCTGCCCTGTGCTCTGACAGGAGGAACACAATAATGTGGGTCACAGTAATTTTTTTAAAAATTCTTTTTCTTTTGGAGTAATGAAAATCAAGCTACAAAAGGTGAGCTAAAAGATGAGAAGTACTTGTGCCTGCAGTATTTAAATTTTCCCCAGTGGCTGGTGGAGCCATGAGTATAATGTTAAACTGGAAAAAACCCACTGCTTTCAACTGAGCAGCCTACTGTGTTCTCACTGAGTAGATGACAAAACTCAAAAGAGCTAAATACTTAGCATTTTAGAAAAGTGCTAAGTAGTAGTATTGGGGAAAGCAAATGTTCTAGGTCCAAATTAATTTTATCATTTTAAAAAACCCAAACATTTTAATCATGACTGAAATACCAATTTGTCCTGGTTGCGAAACAGCATCATGATATTTCAAATGACTGGTTAAAAAGTGACAGAAGCTTCAAAATACAGCAATTTCTTTATTAGGAAAGAAGTGCAATATTCAAACAGGACCATTAGATTAAGATGCTATTAAAATATAACTACAAGGGTAATTTCTTCATGTAGGTATAAACAGAGGCTATTTTAAGTACGTAAGTGAATACCTACACGTGGGTACTTCCACAACACATGAATGCTTCCAATTGCTTAACCATACCAGCCACCTGTTGATAGGGCATAAATTTTGTATTATAGGTTTCAGTTTTGTATCAGCTTATCTACAGGTACTCCATTCTCAATTTCTTTTAGAATTTGAGAGATTACTATGTTTGGGTTTGTTTTGCTGCTGGGTATTGCTTTGTTTTTAAAATTTTGGGCATCTAATACTTAGTGAGCATATATGCAAGTACATCCAAGAGAAGTGTACAGGTATCTCAGTCTTGAAAGGCATGGTTTCCTCTTCTTCATGCAATCCATTTTTAAAGTCTGGCTTCTCTTACCCCACGCTACAGTCTCCACTACAATTTGTTATTCAGCTGTGCAGACTTCAAACAGCAATGTGTAGTACAGCATTAAGGAATTTCCTGAATCAGTTTTATTCATCATTATCTGTAAAAATCAGAAGGGGATAGGGTGAAGAGGTGCAACACCCAGGGGAAAAAAAAAAAAAGAAAGAAAGAAAAAAAGAAAATCAAGCTTTGTTTACAAAACAAAGTAGAAACCACTATCTAGTAAGCAATAAAAGAATTCAAAGTCAGTCACCAGTGAGGTGACTATTACCAAACTGCCTTTAAACACTACCCGAACAAGTACTGAACGTGTAATCTTTCTTGACTTAGTGAATTTCAGATAGTTTGATCTCAAGTAGCCTGCTGCAGTTAGAACAATGCTCTTTTAGAAAAATACAATTTGGGTTATTTAAAAACTTTTCTTATTTGAAGAGTATAAATTGAGAGAGTTTATGAACATGCTTCCTATGATTACTTGTCCTGTATTAGCATGGGATTTTTTCTTTCAATGTCTGAAATGTAAAAGAACTGCACCTTTACATTTTTTACCACGGATCTGTAAACTCCAGAATTAGAACTGAACCTATTAAAACCAGCCACCCATTAATCAGCATTTTGCAAGATCAAAGCCAGCTCATTTTAATAGGATTCATTCAGACAACAGCCTACAACTTGTACACCAACATTTCAGCAAATTGTCATTTAAGCCCTTTAGTACTAGTTTTCAGATATCCTTTAAGGCAGTGTGGCAAGGAAAAGAAACTGGTAACACTACAGGTACCACCACCTTCTTGTTCTGTATTAGCAGTCCTTTAGACACTTCAGAGATTAACTACTACAAGTATCTTTCCCACCCTGTGATTAAATCATTAAACTGAGGCTGAAATAAGTATTTTCAGACACTATCATAGTTCTATAACACAGTATGAAACCAACATCTGGTTGTTGAATCACAGAATGTTAGTGTTTGGAAAAGACCTCAAAAGATCAGCTAGTCCGTTCCCCTGCCAGAGCAGGATCACCTACACTAGGTCACACAAGAATGTGTCCAGGGAGGTTTTAAGTGTCTCCAGAGAAGGAGACTCTACAACCTCTTTGGGCAGCCTGTTCCAGTGCTGTCACCCTCACAGTGAAAAAGTTTACTTATGTTCATGTGGAATCTTTTCTACTTCACACTGTACCCACTGTCCCTTGTTCTATCACTGAACATCACTGAGAAGAGCCTGGCTCTGTCCTGACACAACTGAGTGGTTCTATAGCAAAGAAAAATTTGGGAAATCTGATTTGTATTAGATTATTTTAAAAAATTATTCTGCATTTAGAATTAGTTTTTAAGACTTCCCCCCCCCCCCTCAAGTGTTTACATATAAAACCCATAGAAAGTTGTAACCTTATTTGATCTTTTTGTTTTGTACTGCTATTGCAACACATCTGTACAAAAGTGTAAAAGATACAAAAACATGGTGATCAGTAATGTGCATTAGAAAACTGCAATACATTGAACAGTGATCATTGTACACTTTCCTAAAACCAATAAGCTTATTTCAATAGGAATGAGATTTAAAATTTCTCCCCCCTCCTATCCAGTAAAGACCTTAATCATTAGAAGACTAAAACCACCTAACTGCTGTTAAATCTAAAATTATATAACTGCTTTATCTTTCACAGAGGAAAAAAAAACTGATCATTTCTCACTGCAAGTGAAACTTTGAGAGGTCTAGGAACTATTTGTCTAGGTAGTAGTCTGTGCTAGGCATGGCAGGGCTCCCAGGCAAGATAGTTTTCTTCATGTATTACTGAGCTGCCTGAAAACTAAGATGGATGGTACCTCCATGTCAAGTTCCTCTAAAAAACAATGACAATTCTAAGTTAAAGAGCCACATAAAATTTTCTTCTCAGAAAAGCAGTAAAACTGCAATGTGTTAAAAAGTAAAGTTTTGCAAAGAACAATATTGTTTTTACTAAATCAAAACTAATAAACAATTAATTCTTAAGACTAAATTCGTTGTATTTTTAAAAGTTTTATTCTAGACTTGCATCTTCCCAATCTGCAAAACTATTTTACATTAAGTACCATTACTGTTAAGTAATTATACTGCAACTTTCATAAAACAACTGTTGTCACAGTTGATTGTGTATGTACCTACTGTTAAATCAGTGGGCAGCATACTTAATCAAAGTTTGCCACATTTTGTTGCAGAAATAAAAATATCCTTTTGGGGAAAAAAAATTATCAATTTAGCCAATCAATATAAAACACAGATATGTTTTAGAAGTGCACTACAACTTACTGTATATGACCCAGAAAAAACAATACAAAATGAGCTGTAGGTGCCAGCATGCACTGAAATTACCTTCTTGGTAGGCACCATCTGCCATTACTAGGTGAAGTATTTTGGCATACAGATGTTTGTGTTCATTTCCAAGAACAGTCTGAACTATGGTTGAACAAATATCAATATTTTCATCTTCATCTTCATGGATAGCCTGGAAGAAAGGACATTCCATATTGCCAACATTAAAATGGGTATAGAATTAAGTAGTTCAAATTTATTAAATGCCATTCGTGACTGAACTCCAAGTTTCCCTCTTTAATCTATAAACACAGCACCTTCTCTGTTAATATTTTTGTGTGCCAAACAGAATAAAAGACTAAGAAATAAGCATTGTTTCTAGTTATGTAATGCAATTGCTGGCACAGTAAACAACTCTAGGTAATTGTTTCTTTAAATACTCTCCAGTTGAGTTTATTCCACAAACCTTTATTTTCTCATAAACTTCAATGAATTTATCAAAGCCTATTTCCTGCTCCAGGTTATATCTCAACTCTTCCAAATGGCTGAAGATACTATCACATTCTTCACATTCACTGGCAATCTCTCCATCACTATTATCTATAATGAAAGAAAGAAAACATTAAAAATTACTCAATTTTCCTGCATTCTCAGTGTGGTTTCTATGTCCCCAAACTTGACTTCTAAATGAAAGCAGGTAAGCTAAGGACCACTATATAGCACTGGCATACATTCTGAGCAACCTGGAAGGAAAAACAAACAGTCCCTATTTGTCACAGGAAAGAAATTCTGGATCCCAAATGGGAAGCATCTAGCTGTTTTCCTCTAAAACACCACTGAAAGCTATCTTTTACCCTGGGTAGGTAAGTCTATAAGCAAACACACAACTTTTTAGATTCAGAGTTTGTATTATCAGGTCATTTAAAAAATACCTAGTATTACCTGGCAGGTCACAGTCTTTGTGAGTTAATGTTAAAACTCTACTACTTTCAATTCCTATATCTGAGTAGTGTGAGGTACAATCCTGACCAAATCGCATCTCCGATTCATAAAAGCAAAAAGTTGTAGATGAATTAAAAACCCATTTGATGACTTCTAATCATGCATTTAACTTCTGGATCTTAAACAGATTTGGTTTCAAGTTCTGTCTGCTGCCCTGAGATCTGAAGGCTTTCTTCGCACCCCAACAATAAAACCTGAAATTCTGATTTAATTAATCTAGTAGGTGGGACATAGACACCTAATACTGTAAGGCTTACAACAACAGAATTACATAAGCAGATAGCATTGGTCAGTGTATGCCATCAGGACTGCAAAAAATGAAAAAGGATGGTATTATCTAAGTTGATTTTATCTTAAAATACTCATTGAAATGGATTATATATATAATATCTTAGAAGTATAGTCAGAGATTTTCCATTTCTGGAAAATTGTCTTCAATACACTAAAATTACACCACAGCTAAATTATAGGTTATCAATTTTCTACATATTTTTATACCTGTATCTCTAGATGCACTTCATTTTACAACAGCAGTAAAATATTTTTTATTTCAAAATAATTAAAACAACAGAACTGAGACTTCAGGCCACCATAAAGTATAGCTAATGCTAAATGCAGAAATAATGACATCAAACAAAAAATTAGACAGAAAAAAATTAATAGCTATTTTGAACGAAGGACAAGGTTAATAATTTCATGTTCCTTTTGACTGCCTGTTAAATTACCTAATTGTAATGTAAGCTGGATCCCAGCCACGTCAACTGCTATTTCTTTTTCACTCTTAATTTGCAACACTCGATGTTGTTTAGATGTTGACCTTGATCTTCAGAAAATCGGATTTTTTAAAACCTGCTCTATAAAAGCCGATTAAAGCTTTATTTCATTGGAAGTATACAATGCAAACACATTATTCTTTGAGTTGTTAATGTCACCAACTAACATAAAGAACAGATGCAACAGAAATGATACCTGACTGCCACTCTTCATTAAGTGCACTTTCACTGCTGGGGTTATTGTCATCTTCTTCATCCAGCTCCGTTCCATTTGCTAGGCATTCGACGACATTAGCCTTTAAAGTAGACTCCTCCTCCTCGCTCAATTCCTCACTAGGCTGCTCCCTAAGCAGTTGTTCCATTGAGGCCTGGAGTTCCTGCAAATCTGCATCTGTCTCCCCAAATGCACTGAAAGAAAGTGATAGCGAGTTTGTAATTGCTTAACAAGACAAAAGCAGTAGGAAGAGCTCATTAATTTTTTTAAGTTGATGAAGGGAAAAGCCAATGTAGCTGGAAGAGGTAGACAACAAATATTTGTGATACTTACATGATTACAGCACTGATATAATGAAAGACACAGCGAATAAAGATTAGTGAAACTGATACCAGACCATTTTGTAAAAAGATGACGGGTCCTTTAATCGATTTTATTATAAAGTTAATTTCGGAATCTTTGTATTCGTGCATTATTGGGAATCCCAGCAAGTTTAACATTCCCAATACAGATTAAAATGTGTCTGGAGTAAAAATGAGGTCTAGATCTCATAAGAACACATTCAACAGGTAATTTTATCCCTGTAGACTGCCTAACCTACAGGCAATACAGTGAAGAGCCACAGCCAGATTTTGAAGGCCTTGAAATAATTTGGGGGACTTGAAGGATATCCCAACAGAAAAGAAGATAAATTAGCAAAATTCTCAGAATGTGCAAAGAATGGAAATAGTCAAGAAATCTTTATTTTCAGAAGAGTGGCAGCCATCAACTTCCATCTGCTTCAACCAAACACCAGGTGGAGAAGCTAGACAGAATCATGTCTTGGACGGGATTTGACAAGGAAATTCAGGCAGCTATTTTAAGCACTACATCCCATTAGCTCCTCAATTCTCTGGAACACAACTCAAAGCATATGATGACTCAACAAGGTTTTTTAAAATCCAGGTAAACACCCCCTCCACCACCCCCCCAGCTAGTGAACTGTCCATACTTGTGTCTAGCCAAAAAAATATTCTTGATCTAAGATGCCTGCAGAAATACTTGATAAAACTTGATACACTCACTTTTCCTCTGAATCAGAGGGTCCTTCTTTGGCTTGCTCATCTTCCGTATCGTCTGTTTCATGTTGATGCTGCACATCTGCTACGCTGGGCACATCGACTAAAGTTCTGTACAGTTTGTAAAGATCTGGGAGAGAACAGGTTCTCAACATCTGTAAAGGTAAAAGTTTGAGGTTACAAAATACTTTAAAAGGAGGTAATTTTTCCCCGCCCCTTTCATTTGAAGGTAAATTTCGAAATAATCATGGTCTCACACAGATACTCTTTTCACTGTTGAAAAGATGACATCCACTCAGCTAAAAGTGAAAGTATTCCTTCTGCCTTTATGAGTCACAGTGATTGAAAAGCTGTAGGACTAGCAACTGATATACAGATCTTGGTTTTGGGTAGATTTGTTCCTTGATTGCTATTAAAAAAAGCCAACCAAACACTGAAGTAAATAAATATGTGTGTATATACACACAGAGACACAGACACACGTGTGTGTATATATATATACATACACACACACAGATATATATGCGTGCAGTTGTTTACAATGTTTGCATGCCTATCACTTACAGCTTAGATCCATTTTAAGTAGCTAGCAAAGGAGTATTTTTAAAAAAATGACAATTACTTTTCTAGGTTGGTCAATGAAAAAGGCATCTTCAGTTTATGGTGTATTTGAAGGCAGTGCCTACAGTATTAGAAAAGTTCAAATTACAAATTACAACAGTCACCTGTTGCAATGGAAATAAGGCAACACAGAAACAATGAAACTCTTTGCTCAGTGATCTACCAGATGTCTCTTTTAAGAAGTTTAAGAACCCTCAAAAGTTACTAAACCCACCACAGTATTAATAAAAAAAAAAGTGAGACCTAATCTGCCCTAGTTTTGACAATACACCTCCCCCTTCCTTCAGCATGGCTCTGAATATCTGCATGTTCAGTGTTTGCTCCAAATGAAAGCCCCTAAATATTAATGAAAAAAGTTTCTCAGCTGCAGTTTATCCCAGCAGTGTATTTATATGCATGCCCAAATACCAAATCTCTGTCAGCCAACAGCCAGAGTATTATTGGCATTAAGTGAGTAACTACCCATTTTGACCACTAATACTAAAGAGAAGGAATAATTTCTAGAAGACTGACTTCATCCCATCATTTAGAAGTTTCAAGTGATTCTCAAAAATGTTTCATTTCCTATTAGCCTACTTCTGTTCGTATACACAACACTAACTCTGCCTTGCTCCCTGGTACAAGTTTCCTTACTTTTTGGATAAGAGCTGCAGCAAAAGTGTATTTGGGAAATTCCAGTGTTACATTTGCAGTTACTGCAAAGGAGTACAGAATGTCCCCTTGCTGCAACCAAATGAGAGGGGACTGTTGCTGTAATCAAATCTATTGCAACAGTAACAGCAACACATCTGTTGCTTTTCTCCAAGCCCTCTGCAGTTACCTAAAGCTCACCGAATACTGCATTAGCAATTCTGTGACAAACTTATGGGCCAAAATTGCAGTAAAAAGTGACATACTGAAGCAATCAATAACAGCAGAATTTCATTACACAGCATACGCGTTATTTCCTAAATCTGATATAGATATAAAAAATGTCCATCTTCCTCCTATTCCAAATTAGTTTTTCTTAGGTCATCATCAAACTGCCAGATAAAGAACTTCATAAACCAGGGAAGCTAGTGATAAGCTCATGATAAGCTAACTCTTGAGCAATCAAAATTAAGAATTATAAATCTGTGTATGGCAATATATGGATTTGCAAAAACTTGGCAAGCTTGGCAAGAAGCTTTATATTTCTGTAGATGTAAATAGAGCTATGACTGACACTACACTTCCTAGCAATGCAACATCCAATAAACAGAAAATTGAATATTAATATCTAAATTGACAGTGAAAATACTTTCATATACTAGGAAAAACAAAACAAAACAAAACAAAAGGCTGAGAGCCTTCTTCTGGCATTCTCTGACCTAGGAAATCCTTCACAATGCTCTGACTTAATGCAACACAGGTGTGCAAGTTTCCAGAAACCATTGTTAATGTTGCTTCTCCAAAATCTGTCCTGGCTTCCTTCAACCTCAAAAAGAAGAAAATAAGAATAATAATCCTATAGAAAAACAAGTGCTCCTTTTTAGATTTCTTTAACTTGCCTTTGGGTCGTTTGCATCAAAAAGCCCTGTAGAAAGTCCAATCAACAATGAACTTTTGCCTTTATGTTTTGCTGGTGATATGGAACGTGAACGAGGTACAAAAGGCTCTTCCTGTGAAGACTGAGCTGACAGAACTGGAGATGCTGCTGGTACAGTTGTGGGCTGCATTACCCTCTGGAATAAAGGTTCGGGTTGTGGAAAATCACCGCAAGAGGTTTCTGATGTAGTAAAACAAAGTCTGTTACAAAACTAAATAGATTAAAAACCCCATGCTTTTAATAAAAAGTTAATGAGAATAAAAGTAGTTTCTGTTGTACAATTAAAATGCAAAACAGCACTTTAAAAAATATTACAATATCTATGGATTATTTTAGTAAATACATTATAATGTGAAATTTTCCCATTTTAACTCCTTGAAATTATACACCTCTCAACTACAGCCTGTTCTATTCGCATGCCTTCTAGTTTCTTGTTAACCAGTCCATACCTAAAGTTATGGTGTCATCCATTTTCACCTGTTCCTTCTTGCCTTACACTAGACTTCTTCAAGCTACCTCAACCGAATTCACTGAAATGGTGAGCAAAAAAATCCCCAGCTTGGCTGAAGCAACCCATAAAGAGATACAATAGTATCACAAATTATACTTGACAGTATTGATGATCCATTTTCTATTCTACTGTAAAATATGCAGACCTTCTTAAGTTACTTCAAAGATCTCCAAGAACAAGTAATTGTTCTATGCAATGAAGATAAAAGATTATCATTAGCAGCAGCTTAAAACATTAATATTAAGCTGCAGCATGGATAAACAATTTAAGATGTCTAGAAACAAAGAAACAATTGTATTAATAATCAGATATCTTAACATTTTAAACGGTTTGGAAAGGTTGCAACCTTCAGGAACTTGACATTCACTTTGAACTATCACAGTAGGTTCATCAGTAGATACTGTATCTTTGTTGTTACACATTTTCTTCAGATGTGACAAAAATAGCCACAATTTGTCTTCCTTATAAATTCAAAAAAGAAATTTCAGAAGTATGAAATAAAAAAACCCACCCCCTCAAAAAACCAAGCAAAACCAAAAAACCATCACCAAAAAAACCAACCAACCAACCACCATAAAAGCTGCTCTACTGTGGTTAGTGAAGAAGTGAGAATGGATGGGTAAAGTACTCCATAATCGTAACTACAATAAACAAGGTATTTTGACTGACCTTCTGGAGCTTCCTTTTGTGGCTGAATCCTGTCAAGCACTCCTTTCTCAGAAGCTGCCTCATTTCTTCTGTCATGTTGTGTTCTGTTACAAAATACCACATCCAGGAGAAACACGGTGTAATTAATCTGCAGCGCAGTAAAGTAATTAACCAAGTGCAGTAAAACTAACACGTCAGTCACTGCTTCATATTTTAACTGATGGACTGAAGTCTTACTCTGTTAAAGCTAATAGTTTGAACTGCAGAGAGAGATACATCATAAAATGGCACTTACTTATCCTCTTCTTCTTTTACCCACACTTCATGAACAGTGATGGGAAATTCTTTACTCTGGTGCTTTTTTTCTTCTTGTGTTTCTTCCAACATCTCTGCTTCCAAATCATCAGGCTCTAAAATTAATGAAGTAGTATACCTCATGAAAAATTAATCCCTGACAACAAACAAAGTGTACAGGAAAGACCACACATTTTAAGATTACACTTAAATCCTTCAGCTTGAATAACTTTCTGCATTTTGCAGGAACAACTGAAGTTTTGTAACCCCAGAGCAAAAGGTTTGTTTCTGATAGAAGAAAAGAAGAAAGGCTCCAACAAACCATCTTCTAAAAGCCTCAGTAAACAATACCCCAGATATCAGTAGAGTGCTAGGATCACATAGGAGGAAACATTCCAGCACAGCTGATGAGAAATGAAAACAAACTAAACCTAACATCAAAATATCTGAAGCACTTCCTAATTCCACTTGTTTTCTAAAGAGTCTCTATAAGCACAAAAAAAAAACCCCAAAACTCTGTTGAGTTAAATTAGCGAATCAAACTACAGCATAGGGATAGAAAGCACTCAATCTTGCCTAGAAGGTGTTAATAAGTAACTGCATGTTATTTATGGGAAGAAATTGAAGTATACAGGATCCTTACTTCCATCTCTGCCTTAGCAAACAGATAGCAAGTAAAAAGACTACTGAAATTACTTACCATCCAGTGGAGTAGGTCCAGCCCTTTGACATTCTTCTGGTACAGTCATTTCAGATTCTGTGGCACCAACTGGTACTGAAGACAGAGCTCCAACAGTAGGAAAACTTTTCTCTTTCTTCACCTCTGATGAGGACTGATGATGATCTTCCTCAAGAAGTTCTGCACTACCTAACACAAAATGATTCTATTACTTAAACAGTGTTTTGACACAGTTTGATAATCAACTATGATGTGGCTACAAAGTAAATTGATAATCTTTGTTTCTTTAAGAAGAACAGATGTTTGCTTTTATTATAAATATTATCAAGAGGAAATCTAGAAATATTAAAATTGGAATTTTACTTGCTATGTTATCTTGAGTATAAGTTTATACTTAGAATAAACCTATGTCCTTTTGTGCTTGGAAAGGACAAAAAGCAGGAGTTTAAAAGAAAAAAAAATGCTTTGATGTGGTAACTCAAACACTAACAAGGATGATCTATAGGAACTAATATTCACTTGGTGACATGCTTTTAAAAAAGACTTGTTTCCATCAACAAGCAAAGTACAAGACTTTCCAACAAAATGAGTACTCTTCCTTTTCAGTACATCCCTCTTAATTTCTTACTGCTTCAGTGAGTGTGAAATATTTTGGTGTCTCCCAGTATCAGCTTGTGCTGACATTTAGAACTGAGGCAAAATCCAGAAGTGAAAAGCAAGAGTGAGGATAGAATATGCTTCTAAGACTTTAGAATTATTCTCAGTGGATAAACTGGCCATCTGGCACTAACTATTCTTGTAGTACAGGTAATTACCAACTCTGATTACCATTTATTACATCTAGTTCTTCAAGTAGGTCAGTCTGCAGCTGCAACTCTGCTTCTCCTAGGATCTTCAGGACTGAATCAGTAGGGCTTTTGCCCCAGACTTTCCTGTGGGGTTCACCAATGTCTAACTTAATTACATCCCCCAGAGTTTGACCTGTTGAGGCACAAACAGAAATACAGAAACTTTTATTAATTTTCTGCATGACAAAGAAACAAAACAGCCTCCACAAAACTGAAAACTACAAAGCCACATATCACCTCACCCCAAATGTGCACCTTAAAGGCAGTGCTCAAAGGTCTAGAGATGCTCTTCTGCTAATTTCATTTAATAACAGGGGCTATTCAGTGCCAGTCAGCATCTGTAACTTAGTAGTTAGCAGGTGATCCTTGCAATAATTCAATCACTCCAAAACAAAGCAGCATAAGAAATGTTTAAAACTGACAAGAAATGCTCTTAAATATATCTGAAATGGAAAACTAGAAAGTCTGTTGTCTTGCTCTGGACCTGGTTTCTGTTATTTCTCCCTCCAGGGAAGAGAGGATACAAAGCAACAAAGAACAGAACAAAAGAAGGCGGTGGTGTTTTGTTTGGGTGGGGTTTTTTTGTTTGCTTTGTTTGGGTTTTTTTTGGTTTTTTTTTATGCTACTATGCTATGGAGTCTGACTGTCACATTCTCCATGATTATTTATTTCTATGATGTGAAACAGCCCCTTAGGAACACGCACTGAAACCAGGAAGAAGATTTCCTGCCCAAGAGACCAGAGAAAGCAAGTAGAAAATTTGAGAAGACAGGCTTGATTTTAAAAGAAAAAGCACTAAGAAGGCTGCAATAAAAGTAACAAATATAAGTTGAGAAGATTCAGCCTTTCTTGTTCTACTTGTAGCATAAAAGGATTTTTAAGCTAAATGAGAAACTTTCATATAGCTTAAATGCTTATTTGTTTTGTTTAACCAGTGCCTTTTTAAAAGGCACTCACAAAGAAAGCTCAAAGAAAGTAAACATGCATTTAGTGAGGCACTTGCTGAAATTAGGAAATTTGTTGACTCATTTCCAAGCCATTTAATTACTGAGCCTTTGCCTTATTTCTTACCCCAAATAGCTAACCACCTGTTTTTAGAATGACACAACTGCTAACAAGACTAGACAAAGAAGTACTTGTTTTGTAAGAACAGACACCACATATAGTGAACTGATTTACTGATAAAAGAAGTACTTACGGTCTGTTCCAGAGAGAGAATCTTCCATTGATAACTGAGCTAGAGGAACCACTAATTCAGATGCTCCAGGTTCCCATTTTTTACGATCTCCTACAAGTGGGTGGTCACCACCTTCTCGTTCCCTACCATCTTCAGACCTGGCTGATTCAGAAATATTTTTACAGTCCTTTTGTTCTTTCTCATCTTCTTGAGCTTTAAGATTTTGATTTAATCTTCTCAGTATTTCTCGTTTATTCTGAAAAAGAGAGTCAACATGTGTTACTCAAAATATGATCTTTTTCAAAGGAAGAAAACACTACATGAAACTGAATATATCTTGACATACTTGCACTGCCAAATCTGGCTTTTTTATTTCCTCCTCAGCTTCCTGGATAGCAGTTACATTTTCATCCTTTAAGTACAAGAAGCACAAAAAAAAAACAAAACAAAACAAAAAAAAAACACCAAAAAAAACTTGAGAATATTAATAGGCATAATAGTGAAAAATTATCTCTGTAACCATTTCTTTGACAATAACACACAGACTGCAAAAGAACATATGATCCTTCTGATTTTATGGGGTTTCCCAAAGACAGAATTTTAAGGTCAGGTTCCATATTTGAACTGTTCACTATCTAGAGGTCGTGAGTAAATGAATCAGACTCAGCTGAAGCAGACAAATGAAAGCTCAAAGCAAGAAACATGTAAATATAGTTAGACTTGATCCCTACAGACAAATGTCACCAAATTCCAATGCTGGAGCACAAATAAGGTGCAAGGACAGAATCAAGAATAATTTGTAAAGAAAAGCAGAAGGGAGAAACAACAACTTTAGTGATATGTAAAATAAACTGAAAATTGAAGGCAAAATTATGTAATTTGTAGTCTTTTTGGATGAAGATTACTTCTCTAATGCCAATTGCTCTCTCTGCTGTTTTTTAGTCACCATCTTCAATCACTCTCTACGACAAACTATCCATGTATTAAAAAAAAAAAAAAAATCTACTCACAATTTAAGTATCCATCAAGACATCTTTTCCAGCTATCAACTGATATCTTCCTATGCATTACATTTTAGAAACACTATTCAGCACTTGTTACTTAAATCAAATGGTTAATAGCTGAGGTAAGTGCATAAACATTCACAATACAAGAACTCAAGACCAGAGAAGAGAGAAATCAGGAAGCCTCTAACACTGTTTAAAGCAATAAAGACTACCAAGTTCAAAAGTCTTCTACACCTTATATTCTCTATTATATTCAGCACATGCTTTCGAACTCACTAAAAACAAGAATGAATATAAATTATTAATGTCGTTCAAAACTTATTTTCTCATTTCCACCAGGTTACAAACTCCTTAACTACCCTCTTCAAAATGCTTATGAAATTATGACTGCCTTGATCAAAACTTAAACTGCAGCCTAGGGTTCATCAGAAACCATTACTTTACTAAATAGATATGAATATGAGGTTCCCCACCTTCTTTTTTTCCTCTAATTACAAGCAACAAGTATCTTTTTTTTTTTAAACCTAGTCTACACATTCTTCTAAAAATTCATTTTTTTTTGCAAAGTAGGTCGTTTGATTTTTTTTTTTTCCCCATTAATTTTACCCTCTTAGGACAAGTACCTACCACACCCACTTCCTTCAAAGCAGAAGTCATGGAGATTACTGGTGTACTGGGCTTCACTGGAAGTTGTGGCTTAGGCAGAGCTGCTTCAAGCTCTTGTAGTCCGTGCACAGGACTGTGTTCTGTAGTTCCTCCATGAAAAGGCACGTTAGGATTCTTTACCCCTTTTACTATAAGCTGTACAGATTCAATTGGAAAAACCAAAAATCATATTAACTTCAAAAATTTGCACATTAAACAGCATTATCAAATAGATTCCTGTGAACTTCAGCAAAGGACAATAATCATAGAATGGTAAAGTTGGAAAGGACCTCAAGGATCATCCAGTTCCAACCCCCTGCCATATGCAGGGACACATCCCACCAGTACAGGTTACTCAAGGCCTCATCCAGCCTGGCCTTAAACACCTCCAAGGAGGGAGCAGCCACAACCTCCCTGGGCAACCTGTTCCAGTGCCTCACCACCCTCACCGGAAAGAGCTTCCTCCTCCTGACATCCAGTCTAAATCTCCCCTCTGCTAGTTTAAACCCATTGCCCCTTGTCCTGTCATTACAAGACCTTGTCAATAATCCCTCCCCAGCCTTCCTGTAGGCCCCCTTCAGATACTGGAAGGCTACTATCAGGTCCCCTCGAAGCCTTCTCTTCTCCAGGCTGAAGAGCCCCAACTCCCTCAGCCTGTCCTCATAGCAGAGCTGCTGCAGCCCTCTGATCATCTTTGTGGCCCTCCTCTGGACCCGCTCCAACACTTCCATGTCCTTCCTGTGCTGAGGGTTCCAGAACTGCACACAGTACTCCAGGTGGGGTCTGACAAGAGCAGAATAAAGTGGCAGAATCCCCTCCCTTGCCCTGCTGGCCACGCTTCTCTTGATGCAGCCTAGGACTCGGTTGCTGTCTGAGTTGCACGTGCACACTGCAGGTTCATGTTAAGCTTTTCATCAACCCAGACTCCAAGGTCCTTTTCCTCAGGGCTGCTCTCCAGCCATTCACCAACCAGCCTGGATGCCACACATTTTCATACAAAAGATCATTTCCAGCTGCACATGTGAACCATTTCCACTTCATCAGTTTTGTTACATCTTTATGTTTCAGTAAATTACAGATTATTAATAAACATTTAAGGTGATCCTAATGATTCTTCAGTTTAATGTTCTTAAATTCCTGAACCAAATTCTTTATTCAAATATACCTACAATGAAGGTTCTCATGAGGGAATTCCGACTGTCAGATGCTCTCTTCTATTTCACAAGAGAACCTAATTATCTAACCATGAAAAATCACAGTACAGGATTTTAGTCATACAAAGATAAATGCAGTCAGTCTGTAACGCTGCAACATCAGTTTTCTTACATGTTCTTCCCATGCTCTCTTCTCTCTTTCATATGCTTCCTTTCTCTTTCGCTCTAACTGTTCTTTCAGAACTGCAGCTCGAGCATTTACTTGGGCCTACAATAAACCAGCACCAAAAAAAAAAGAAAGAAAAAAACACACCAAACAAAAAACAATTAAAAAACCCCATTGAGATCATAAAAAGCATTTGTATCCCATTCCATGGAATGTTTTAAAAAGAAACATTCTTAGTTTAGCTTCATTATTACTGTATAGACTGTGACAATCAATATCACACATAAGAGTAACAACTGATCTGTGCTGAAAATAACAGTAACTCCTCAATTAAATTCACTCTGGTTTGCTTGGTTTTGTTTTTAGTATACATTGCAATTTTAAACACTAATCTAAAATTAGAATCTCTACTTAAAATAAAGTTTTGAACCAAATTTTACAAAGTTATTGAACATAAACAAAAAGCTTTAGTTGTTTCACCTCTCGTTTTAAGGTTAGGTATATCATTAGCTTGTTTTCACATTGCTCTTTGTAGATCATGGAGAAAGAATAAATCATAAAGTAGACAGAGTAATAATACTTGCCATGTATTGTATGGCAGAGATAGTTACTGATACAAGAACACTGCATGGAATAAAGTGCCAATCAAACACTGCATTTCTGTGAAACATATTTACTTGAAGCATACTTTATCAGAGGTGTATACAGTTCACATTCCAATCCACATGTAACCTGTTTCAGCACATTTCAGTAGCATTGCCTTTATTTTTTTTTAGCTAAAATAGAGTTATTTAAGATACATCTTCCCTTCCTGTTTGGTATTAAAATACTATTTTAGTTATACCAAAATGCCTTTAGGGCTACAGCTAATCTAAGAGATAAATCTCAAAGAAAGAGAAAAAAAATCTTTGATTTGCTATGCTATGTCAAAACATTTCCTGTAATTATTGAGTTTACCACTTGAACATCATTGTTACCTCAATATGGTTAAAATAAAAACCTTCTGTGGTGCATGTTATGAACAAATCATTAATAGTAAAATTAAATGTAAGAAACTTCATGAAACATGAAGCAAATCTGAGAACAGTGAGTTCCATATCCACCCCACAATTACCTTCTGCACTTCTATCTTTTTGCGTTTCAGTTCTGCTTCCTCACTTGATTCTTGTCCATCAGAACTGGCAGCTTCATTCTGCAAAACAAGAGCCCTCAGAGAAAAAGGTCCTATACAAAAGGGCTCTGACAGGAGCTTTTTATTGTTCATAATCAACTTGTGCAGATCTTTTAGTTAAACTATTCAGAAAGTCTATTTAGAAGGTTTCTTGCAGTATTAGAAAAAGAGTATTGTTAGAAATAATTTGATAAAACACAAGCAAGAATGTTACCAAATGTAAGTTAAAATTGAAAAAAATAAATAATTAAAAAGGTCATGTTTTGAGTCACCTAACAATAAAAAGATGATTGGAAAGCACACTTCACTTTCCAGCGCGATAGAAAACCTTCAGAAAAAACAATCTGGCACTTGTCATAGACAAAAGAATGAATATGGATTCATCGATTGTATATAAAATACCAAACCACAGGCAGGGTCTAATTACTCCTCATTTTGAGACAATTGTTGCAGTTGCTCATTGGAAAAAAAAAAAAAAACAGAAAGTAAGTGAAGTAGAGCCATGGTTGTAAGCTGGCAACATCTCAGTACTGTTATCAGCATTTTAAGGGTACTTAAGACACAGTAAGACTTTGGAGAGCTGGGTATGGAGGTGACTAGTCCCACTACAGAAATCTTGAAAACTCATGAGAAGTCAAGGAGACCTAAAGTTATGTGTAAAATTAGCAGCAAATGCAATTAAAGCAGTATGGGCTTATGGTGCATCACCTTAGTATTTTATGTGAGTCATGGCCAGTGAAGAACTTCACTGGTCTTCAAACCAACCTTCTCTCCACGAAGTTTTGCTCTAATCTGTTGACGTTCGTTAAAGTTTTGTAGCCGGATTTGTCTTAATCTTGCCAAATATTCCTAATGGAAAAAAGTAAATGAGTTTCAGTTATGCTGAAACAACCTCCAGTTTGGTTAACTTGAAAGATGCAAAAAAGCCCAAACAAACACAAACCAAACCAGAGATGGGTAAGCTCCTCCATTACCATTATCACATTAGTAAACGCTAGTCTTCAGAAAAACTCCCATGAAATGAAAATAAAGACAACTATCCTTGCGCTTTATATGTTGAAAGCCAGGATTGGTCGTACTTTTCACTGTAGGATTAAATCATACAGAGGCATATCTGTACAAATGCACATCCAAGAATTTGAGACACACAACTATTATTTAAAAAAAAAAAAAAATCCCAACAATAAACACACCCGAGCTCCAGAACGTCACACATGAAATGATTTACTTGGCATTTCTAAAGCCCTTTTTATTTTGTTACACATATAAACCATGCAGGGAGACTAAGCACAATCACGGCCAAAATCACGCTATTTGTGTGATGAGCAGAGTGGCGAGCATGCGGCAAGCATACCTCTTCCTCCTTGTTTCTGGATTTCCTTCCTCTTGCAGAAATGGGCCTGCCTCCATAGATATCTGCCACGTTTTGCAGTGTGCCCTGTTTGCCATTTAATGGTATCACATTTAAAGTGGCAGGAGCAGTAAAAAATTACCTGCTTTATCCAACACTGTTCACTTGTAAGAAACCAAATCCATCAATGATCTGCAGTTGTTCTGAAGTTAACTGGTAACACTTTTTCACTTACACTAAATGTGACAGTACTAACTAATAACTCCTGAGTAGACAGAGAGCACAGCCTTAATAGAAAAGTTGCCTTCTCTCTACAATTCCAATCTCATATGTCAGAACACCTCAAGTCTGATGGGCACAAGTCTTGATTACATACTGACTGTATATGAATTGTGGCACAGTGTTGGCATTTCTGCTCGTTGAGCCAAGCCTAAAAATAAAAGTGGACCTTTCTATGGTCTTACACTAGTGACAACTTTTAAAAAAATATACTACCAGTACCAAGCTCAAAATGCTAAAAAAGGATTTAGATATTCATGTTACCTCTAAGAAAGTATGTTAAATGCCTAACACATATGCTTTCATGGTGCACAATCTTGATAGTGTGATGTAGTCTTTGTCATGACTGTCACCAAATGATACAATCTTTAAGAAAGTCCAATACAAAATACTGTAAGAATCATTTAACTCCAAGTTTCCTGGTTGGGTTAAAATAAAAAATACTTTAATTATTTTTTTCATGGTGCACCACAAGCCTGTGGTGAACAGGTTAAAAATACATATGGTCAAGACAGCAAGCATCTATGCAACAGTTAGATAGATCCTCTACCTTATTAAATACCAGGGCTTTAGCTTTTTCAAGCTTGAGTGCAGAGAACCATCAGTGAGTAAATACTCCACTTAAATTCTTAATAGAGAGGCCTGAAGCCAAGTATTCTGGCTGAAGAATCTCTCAAAATGAGAAAGAAAGAAAGAAACATGAACACAAAAAACCCCGGTAACTCAAGGAACTCAAGCCCATTTTTGCGGCTTAGCGATTGGGCGATTAGAGAAAAAATAAGAAGGAACTATCCTGCAGATAAGACAAGAACCATAAATTAATGAGGACTAGAATTCTGGTTTCAGCTTGAGCATTAAGCCACACAAATAGGAGTATTTTCCATATTCGCTTTTTCTGAAAATATTTGAGTTTATTTTTAACTTTTCAAAAGCATGTTCCTGAGCTTCGCAACACTTATCTGGCACTATTCGAGCAATCTCCTTGTTCTTCAATGTATCATTCCAGTTACTTTAGGTATTTCCATTAAACTGATGGAGATTGCTATAACTGCTCTTAAACTAGAAAGAAGCTGAAAGATTTTTGAGAACTCATTTCCTTTCTGTAGACTCTTAATTTTTACTCATCAGCCTACACTAAAATTTTCAAAAAAACAGGATTCAATGTTTTGTAATGCCAGACAGCTACAGTGAGTCACAAATTAGGTCACCAGCTGTCTTAAGAGATGACTTAAAGTATCAACTCAATTACAGAGTCAAATTTTAGACTGCTATTTTAAAGTTCAAATTGACAGCAACTACATTTAACAGAAATTGGGTAAATCTGTACAAGCCTTTTGAGTTAGAAGTCTTTGTACAAGAAACCTGCACAGTAGTTGATGACTTCTCCTCTCAGATCATCACGGTCAGAACAAAAGCCCCATCTCTGTATGAGAATTACTACCAAATAGTAAATTTTTTTCCTGCACAAACAGAAGAAGTTCTACCATCGATTGCAAATAACAGAACACTCGTTTGGAATCCCGAATTCAGGTTATAAGTTTTAAATTGACTTAAAACTGCTGAATAACCTCCCTGTTTTGTTTCGCCAGCTAGTTAAGAATAACCTGAGACACCAAGTTGAATACTTGGGTATCCTGAGTATTAATCTCATACATTTATATAAATGCTGACAAAGTTAACAACAAAAAGTCAGCAAGTACTGATAAGGATTTATCTAATATGAGGCTGTCTTCAAGAATTGTTTATTTTTGCTAAATTACTTAGCGGTCTTACAAGTTTTTAAGACCAGAATCAGTTTCCAACTGCTTTAACACACAGACACTAAGATCTAAGTATACTTCATCAAGTAGTGAATCCAAGCATCTAAGAATTGTTTACTGTAAGTGAAATATTTCCTGAAACAAAGATTTAGCTATCTAATGTTCAGATGTAACTCGGGAAATGATTCTGTGAATCTGCAGTCCATCTTATTTCACTGCCATGCCAGCACTGTCAGCCTAATTTCAGCAGCTGAAAGTGACATTGTGACTTGGTTGGATATAAATAGTGTGGAGATCAGTGTGGAGAAGAACTCACAAAAAAAAAAAATTTTAAAAAAAATTCTCTGCATTATAAAAAAAACAGTTCAAAAAGTCCTACTGCAAATGAGTCACTTCCAAGATACCTGAATTGCAAAAGGAACTTCCTAAAGGAATACTGAATGTAGAACTGCAGGCATAAGAACAGGGAGTATTTTATGACACTGTCCACTAGTTTCTCTCTAAAGAGTAAAGGTTTGAGAAACATTAACCTGAACAGAGAGATCTCTTTATAATACCCTCTCAATAAGCACACTGTGTTCTTTTAAAGCACAGTACTCCGATTAAGCTTGATACCGCTCATGACCACACACATCTCATTTCATATTCAAGCTACTGATTAATACACAAAGTCTAATTTTACACAAAACTTTAAAGATAGGAACAGATAAAAATGAATATTCTAAAATATACACTATCAAAGTAAACAGACTGAGAAAAAAAATTCTTTTGTTAATAAATGGACTATTAACAGAAAGGTATTGCACAATTCTGTTACATTTCCATAAAATCAGTAACAAAGTGCTAAAAACCTACCTTGCATCCTTTTTTTCTTCTTTAATATTTAAGTAAAATATTTAGCCAGTATTTCATGGTTATGGTGCTACTTCAATGTTATAGTGCTGCTTAAATGTTAATATACATAGGAAGACAAGATTCCATACCATGTGTCCCTGAGCTCGAGCTTTGTTTTCCATGGCTTCTCTCTTTCGTTGCCAGAATTCTTCTTCGACTTGCTTGGCTCTGTCTGCAGCTATCCACCCTTTTTGCCTAAGTAATTGCAATACAGTAAGATGAAAGTCTCTGAAATAAGGCACTGGAAAAAAAAATATCACTCTGCATTTATTCTAAGTAGGACACACAGAGAAAAAGTAGAAGTTCTGCGAGTACGGCATCTTAAAAAAAATGCCTCTCATCAGCCAAAAAGCAAGTCGGACTTCCACGAAACTGAGTAAAATAACCTAAGCTAAATTAGAACAATAACTAAAGGTAAAATAAAATTTTAAAAAATTTAAACCAACCCCTAAACTATTACATTGTCCTTGCAGATCCTGATCATCAAAACAAAAAGTAACATCCAAACACGAAATGTCTCAGCTTGATTCATAATTGCTCTAATTTGTGAAAAAGATGACTCCTTCAAGGTCTCCCATCAGAACTGAGCAAGAATTCATCACGAGTCAGACAGTAAGGTCAGTACTGCAGCAGTCTTTCAAGACTGACCTACATTTGGACTAAGCTTCTACACTTACATGGTTAGTAGAGTGCTACTATTTTCAGAGGGTTCTGGCAACTTCTTTTAGAGGGTCTTGGGGGAATTTTTTGTTCGTTTTCAAAGGGATTGTGAAGGAATTTTCCTACTTTAGAATTAGCCAGAACAAGATGGAGTTTTTGTCACTTGTTCCACTGCAGGCCAGGGACCTTGGGTAGCTAAGTAGCATAAGCTGCTGTGAATGCACATCTGGCAAGTCTCCTACTACAACGCACTGTCTTTTTGTAGAGGAACCTGTTCCTCACAGATTGTTTACAAGTGTACTCAGAGGAAGCTTTCTATTAAAAAAAAAACAACTGAGCAGCAGTGTAAAGTAGTCTAGTAAATGGTGGAATGATGACATGATCCTCCTTCCAAGGTTCCCCTAGCCTAGCATGGCTGAAGAGTATTTGGGGTCCAACAACAGATGGAAAAAACGGAATAAACCAATACCAAAAACCCATCAGGCTGAGACAGGTAAAGAATGATTTTGCAATACAAGAGCTATTGCTAGTAATGCATAAATTAATCATCACACTAATTAAACATACTTGCATCTTGTTTTTTCTAGCCCATCCCCACCCCTCTCAAGAAACAAGGAAATTAAGTATTTCCATATGCTATGGTTCGTTAGAAGGAAGGTGGAGATAAAATTGCTTCAATAGAATAAAACAAATGCTGTAGCTGCTCTGAAAAGGCAAGATGATCCATGCAGGTGTTATAAGGAAAGAAACAAAGTCGATAAATTTGTATACACATACTTGACTGACGAGATCTTAAGATTCATTACATATGAACCCAGTTATGGACAGTGAGAAGTGCCCAAACCTGTGCCATATAGCTGAAGTTGAGCTTATAACACTGAAGAGAAGCTTCCCAAGCAAGAAGCTCCATATCTAAGTCTCAAACTGAATTAATGGGAAAAACTTACTTCAACTAAATTTTATGTAAATTTCTTTCCCTACTATAAAGCTGAGTGACTCATTTTGCTAAAACATTTCAACCAGATTTCTTCCAGGCTGCATTTCTGTCCAAGACACAATTTTTATAAATTTTTGAATATACCTGGCATTGCTTTAGTTATGGTAGTGTACTCAGAAGGACCACAACTTGAGGGGAGGACTATCTCTACTTACTTAGTTCATGTTCTAAATTAACTATCTTTAGGAAAGCTGCAATTATTTAAATTCTTTGCTTGGGCTAAACATCTTGGACACTTAACTCTATATTTCACCTTCAGATGAAAGAATAAAATTTAGAAGAGAAACAAAGCTAACTAGCTTTGTCAATAAAATTACTTCTAGATAATAAAATTACAAACACTTTGTAATTAATTTCAAAATTAAAAAATGAAGTCTACTTATTTAGAGACTTCTGCACAGTATTTTCATTCACAATTTCCAAGTTCATGTATTTGAGAAATACCAAATCAGTTTCTTCTCATGACCTCTACATTACTTACAAATGTAGAGCCCTCTACTCTGCAGTTCCTCTCAGTTTTAATACATTTAAAACAGTTTAACCAGGCACAGACAAGTATCATAGTGACAATAATACTGTTTAATACACGAGGCAGTGTCCCCTAATCTAGGGAAGATTTGAGATATGTTGCATTTTGTGCAAAGCATTGAGAATAAACAGAGGATTAAAACATGCATCTACATCATCTGGGAAAATGCACTTTCCAGTACTGACTTGCACCAGGAGGAAAAAAATAAACATTTTAGCTCACAAATTTTAATGTGGCTGTTAGACATGTTATGCTACAGATACAAATTTTAAAATAGAAAACCATATCTACATAAATAAAGTACATTAAAACATAAAACTGATAATTTGTTTAGAACAACAGATGTCTTGTTTGGCTACTTCCTCTTCAAGGAAAAACTTCATGTATCCTTCCTTCATGGGCTATATCATTGTATCTGCACATGTTGAAATACATGAGAAAATTTGCCTCTCAAGGATAGATAGTAATGCTCTAACACTACATTTCTGGGGTGGGGGGTGGGGAAAAAAGGTATCTTCCCATTTAGTGCTAAGAACTGTGTCTACTGCTAACAAATCTGAAATAGTTTTGAAGGAGCTACTTGAAAGAGTGAAATAATTAGAAGAGAGGAGAAGGGTGAAGAGAAGGGGATCAATACTTATTTACAATCCTTTCATATACTCAGTTCATTGTAATGGAGAAGAATAAGCATCACTAAATTAGTAGTTGTACATTGTTATAGCACCTAGCATATGCATTTTGATGAAAGCTCCTAGAAGTTTTCCATCAGCCAACAAACAGGAGTTAACAATTCTGGGAGTGTACTAGACACTCTCCTACGCTAGAGTCAAACACTTACACCTAGAGAAGGCAGTCAGATCGAGGTGACAAGAGAAGGAAATATCTTGACAGGTTACACAAAAAGTGGAACTATGAAAAACAAAGGAGAAGGCTTATAATGTTATCTGCAACTGCATTAAGCCAAGAATTTTGGCTGAAATATAGCTTAGTTGCAGCTATTAGCAAGCAAATTTTTTCCACTGCTGGGCAAAGTCAAGGTTTCCATTGGTTGTGAAAGAATTGTGGTCTGTGAGGGAATAACACACAAACAGACAGCACAGTACCAATGGATAAAAGCGATTCTGACTACATGAAACGAGACACAGAACAAGAATCTAACATGTAGGGACAAATTTATGGATCATCACAGTCCAACCTGTTTGAATTGGTTTGTTTAGACACCTCCTTCAATCTTTTCACTTTTTTCCTAACTGCATCAGCATCAGGTAAATGGTGATGACCTGCAGGCCCCTTAGGAGCTCCTGGATGTACTCCATGTGGAATTCCTCTGTAGATAAATATGTACAGTAACTTTAATTACTTTCATTTAAAGCATAGCACACATAGCTTTGAATGGAAGGCAGACATACCTGTCAGTAACTTCTCTGTCTTGTACTTGTGCCTTCAGTTTAGCTTCAGGTAGCCTAATATTTTCCTTCTGCTGCTGCATCTGGTCAAAAATAGCATGATAGTGTTCATATTGTCCTCTGGAAGACACAGGAAAAGGACTGACACCACCACCACCTCCACCTCCATAATATGGTGCCTGGAAATGAGAAGAGGTTGAGTGTAACTGTTTTGTTTTTTTTTTTAAACAAACCCTTCAAACTTCCACCTCTTCAGCACACTTGAAGCATTAATATGACTTGCAATATTGTAAAACTTATTTTTCTGTTAACATTCCATAATAAAACATCATTTTGTCTCATATGTCTAGTTACACATGATCATCTTTCACATATTTTCAAAGCTATTGATAGCAAATCCACTTCAGCGTGATTTGAGAGAGATTGTCCTACATAGCAAAAATCCAGGCTTTAGCATAGAAGTTGAAAACAATACAGCACTAACTGAAGAACTGGTGAGTGATTTACAGCCAAATATCCTTTTTTTTTTTTTGGAACTGGAAATGGTTAAGTACACTTCCAAGGTTGTTGAAGGACATCAAATGAAATTTTTCTAAGAATCACTGTTGTTACCCATCTATAATTTGGCTTCACCCCAAGAATTCTCTACTAAAGCCCAGATCAGCGGAACATCTATTGTAAGTTTTATGTGAATTATCTCTGTCATTCTCAAAGGATTTTGAGTCCTTAAAAGAACTTTCATGTAAAAATAGCAATTAAAACAAACCAACAAAATATCCAAGATGTTGCAAAAGCAGCAACGTACAGTACTAGCCAAGGATGGAAAGAGAAAATGTGAAACTGGCAAAATAAGGTTAAGGTTGTCAGCACAAGCATAAAAATGCTCCCTTTACACCTAGGGGAAGCGATCAATAGCCCATGTTAGTGAATCTATGGAATTTGTTTTAACAAGTGTCACTGCTCCTTCCTTTAAGTGGTCTTAAGTGTTTTAAAATTCACTCTCATGTGAGTGCAGATGTGACAAGTTTAACATAGCCTACTTAGAACTTCCTGAACAGATTATATTTGACAATGGAAATTATCTTATATGTTGAATTTCAATTGTTCAGCTCCCATGAATAGCTCCCAATAATCCAGATGACAGAGTAATAAGAAAGATTTATCCAAGCATTCAAATAAATATGCAAGTACATTGTTAGTAACTTACTAGATAAAACTACACTTTCCACAAATAGACAGAAGAGTTTGCTTTGGACACCACTGCATGTTCCAGTTATCATTATCAGAACTCAGTTTTCAAAGGGATTAACTGAAGACATAGAACAATTTATCTATACAGAAATGCTATGAAGTAGTAGTCTGCAGAACAGACACAACCGCAGCTGAGAATCACAAACCCTAAGCCAAGTCCTTGTCACCTTTTTCACTACTCTCCCTCCAAAACAGGTGTTAGCAACCAACCCAAAAAGACAACAGAAGGAACTCATGAAGTGCATAACCCTGCCATGCCTACCTAAGAGGTGTTATGGCCTGCCTTATTGGCAAGCTTTAACAATACTACTCAACAGCATTGTGAAGGAGTTGCTGAATACACTGTTTTCTTGTAGAAGAATTTTACTTTTCCTTCAAGTCAAGATTACTCCAACAGTAACCTAGCAGCCTGCAAAAAAACACTAATTGAACTACTTAATTTAGAGAAGGCATTTCAATGAATTTTTAGGCACGTCTGCAATGACATTTTACATCAGTGATGCTTAAGATTCAGTTACTGGCCCTCAGTTTCAGTAGATGACTAAGAATACTGATAAAGAATACTGCAGCTCTAGCTACAGCAGATGACTTTATAGGTTTGCAGAGAATCAAGCAACAGAACTCTTCAGTTCATCGGCAACATGATCCAAACATGACAATGCTGATACATTGTATTCTATACAATCTTGTATGCGTGCCTGCCAGTTTCATCTTCAGAGAGAGGGATAACATAGGAATAAAATGATGCTTTCTGATCTCTCAGTTAAATTAACACCTAATAATGTGTGTGCTTATGTTTGGTTCTATATTTAAGCTTTACTTATATGTGTGGCACACCTCCAAAGATGATGTCTTATGAACTAATACATACACCACTAATGAAACCTGGACAAGTGCTTGTTTATTCCTCATAGAAAACTGTCATAGGAATCAGACTACACTATGTAATTAAATATGTAAGAGCCAAATGGCTAAAGGGTTTACCAATTAAGATTTACTCAAGACTTTTTATCCTCCTCCTGAATGACTAAATCAGCATACATAAGCATTCACGTGGCTAAATAACAAAGAATGTTAGAACCAGGTGTTTAATACTGGGAAAGAGGTCCATTATCAGAATGAAAATGTAGAAAAAAATTTCAACAAAAGAACTCAAGAACAAACTTGAATGTAAAAGAAGCTGTTCATGCATAGATCCAGCACACGAAGAGTAGCAAAAGCAGCAGTGGAAAAAAGAAAGTTGGGGCATGAAAATGATGACCAGCAAAAAGATAAGAGATTCTGAAATGTACTTAAGTATGAAAAATGAAAATTGCACATGATTTTCAAAAGCCAGGGAAGTGAGTCTGCTCTATAGTTTCTCTTAAATCATCTATAGATTAACAATGGGCAACCCCAAGAGTTGACCTCCAAGAGTATATCATTCTGAAAAGAGAGGACCATGCCATATAACCCAAGGGGGGAAGGGAGCAGACTATACCACATTTCTGCATCTGCTGCCAACCTTAACATCACCACTTCCACCAGAACCAAGCACATTCCTCCATCCTTGTTCCCTGGCTCTGTTCATTCGCTCCATCTGAAGGAGAAAACAATACAAGAAAACATAATTCAAAGAATCACTGAGTGAAAATTGAACTTCACTATTAACACATTTTAAGAGTATTTTACCCTTTCTTTTTCAAATCTTCTCATTTCATCTGCCTTCAGTATACTGATCTGCAATATGTAAGGATTAAACATGTTAAGCAACTGGAAAAATCCTACTACTTCATCTTCCTACACACCATATAACACACCACACAATAGCCAATTGAAATTACTAATGGTGGAAAAACAAAGTCTCAAGATTCTTATCTACCTGATCTCTTTGACGTTTTTCTTTTTCAGGCACTTCCAACCTTCTCTTTTTTGAAGGTTCCTGAAAAATAAGCATGTAATTTGATGTTATTACTGAACCATTATTTTGTCAAGTCTTTGTAAAGATAGGTCAGTGCTCCAATTGCTGGTGTATAGACACCACAAAGATTGACAATAAAATAAAATAAAGCGCTGTTACATAATGTTTGGGGTTAAAAAAGAGAAGGAGGAAAGGTTTGAAGGTTTTATTTTGTCATTCTTGCTCTGGACTTAGCTTTTGCTTAGTTTTAAAATTAACAGATAATGATACCTCAAACATTTTCCTCCTTTCTTCTCCTGGGTTTATTTTCTTCACTGGAGTTGGAAAGGCCTGAATAAAAGGTGAAACCTCAAATCAGATCGTATGATGTAACAACAAGAGAAAAATTCTGATTAGAAAAATGATAAATCTTAAACTCAGAACAAAGTATGCACGAAAAGAGGTTGAAAATAATTACTCAGGAGGTTTTCAATGGAAAAGACTGCTAGAATCTAGGTGTAAATGCTGTTGTCCTTGATCATCATCTACTAAAAGCTCTGTCTTGGAAGCTGAAGGCAGTAACTTTAAAATCTGTCTTTTCTTCTCTGACAATATCATCACAATCTTTTCCTGAGAGTCTTTAATGGTCCTTAGATATCAAGATTCTTTTTTCCTGGAAGAACAGAGTTATTAGGTTATCCTTAGGCAATTTTGCCTAAGAAATTAAACAATGGAAGATAATATACCCACTGCTGAACACCTGGTAAATAAGAAGCTGTATGTAATAAACCATGCTGCTTACATTTGTTTTTCCTGACCACATTAGAACACTGAGAACTACATAGTATTTTCTTTTGATTACCTAAAAGCCTATCAAATAAGTACTTCAAAATCAAGTATTTCAGAAGACAGAAGCCTTTACATAAAAGTCCATGTAGTGCAATGATTGTAAGTACAAGTAGTATCACTAATCTAAGGAGATGATTGTTACATGTTCCTCTAAAAAGCCAGTTGAGAGCTACAAGCTCAGACATTGGAATAGCAGCAAAAAGAAGAAAATTTACATTACATTGTAGCCAGTTTCCATCCTACCTCTCATTATTTGACAGGAGGTACAATTCACACAAAGATTATGTCTTAGAATTGTAGCTACTGACTGCTTACATGGAGCAAAAAGATATTTCCTCAGTTTCTACCCTGCAGCTTTGAGTCTATAGGCAAGATTAATCAGTGTTGGCTGGTGAAAATAAAGAGCAGCAGACTGGTTGCACAACCAAGCTTTAAAAGATAAAGACCTCAAGATTTCATTATGACACCCAAAAAAGTCTCTTCATTTTGTTCTTGCTCTCTTTTTCAAACTCTTCATCACAAGCCAAAAAGGTTTTATTCATTGTTATCAACTAGCTTTTCTTTAAATCTCTAATATAATTTCTGAACCCCATTTTTTAACTTCTACCTCAAAGATAACTCTTCTATTCACCTATCAAACTTGATAAATGGATTGAGATGGACATAGAGTGCTAGGTTCCCCAGGGTGCCATGAGGTGGGAAAAAATCCAACAAACCAAAAACCAACTGACCAAACACCACCACCAAAGTGCTACTTATCCAGAAGAAAATTTGCATTAGCTTTCTTGCTGAAATGGGAGCTTCTTAGTTGCTTGTTGTGTGCCATGTATAGCTCAAAACTAGCTGTATCGTAAACTTCTGCTGGCCATACAATAATTAAATGAAGAGAGAATACTACATAAAATTTTTGGGATTAAGGAATACAGAGTAGATGACTGGAAAAAAAGGTCCAAAACACTGAAGGAAGGTATACAGAAGTGAATTAAGTCTGGGAAATGTCTCTTTCAACAACAATTTCTCTGGCTGACAACACAACAGAAAATCACTTTTTAAAGTAGTTTTCCATGTTTTGACAAATTGCTATTATTTTTAAACAAGATGCAAGAATTCTTATCCACTATCAGTGATCTTTGTATACCTGACAAACTTCCAGTATCTTTGACTGATGAATACCAACAAAACGAACTAAAACCACGCAGAACAACATCTAATTCAGCGGTGGAATTAAAAACTTGCCTTAGGGCAGCAGTCTCCAAAACTCACTACATTAAAACCAACTAGAAAATAGTATCAGTAACGAGGTAAGCTAAACATTTCAACTACTACTTCCTCTGCAGATGTATGTATTTACAAAAAAGGCATGCTGAGAAGGACTGAATAGTATTTTCCTAGCATTTAAATAAGGTATGAGCAAAAAGGTTTAATTTAAGTAATTTAGTTTCTTACCTGCCTAGATTTGGCCAATGGTTTCTTCTCGTTAGGCTTTTTATGTCCGTCACAAGATTTCCTGATTGCTAAAGGCACTCCATATTTTGCAGCAGGTTTAGTAATTTTGTGAGTCAGTGGAGCTGGTGCAGCTGAAGACAATGTTTGTTCCTGTGCTGGTCTTTTAGCTGAAATGAGAAAATCTTTGTTTTACAGCTATCCATGCTTCTAGTCTATCACATTTCCTTTTCCAACATCTTGGAACAGCAAAACTGCTAACATTTCATTCACATGAGATGATGCACATCTGCAATATACTCAGTTGACCAAAGCAGCCTGTCTATATTTCAAGTTTATTTCACCTGCCATGCTTTATTATCCAGTTATCATGAACACAGCGAAAAGTTTTCCTCATGAAATGGAGAGACAGGCCCATCTCTACTAACAACATTGCACTGCAACTTGTGACAGCTGCTTGTCAGCAGATGCTAGGAAAGCTTCATTGGCCTTTCAGGATATTGTTTTCCCTATAGTTCCTTAAAATATGGCAGGATTGTAGATTTAATTCTGCATTAGCAGGGATTTCTTACTATAGAGTCACAGGACAGCACTGATACAATGCTAACAAAAGACATTAAAGTATTTGTCACAGCTTCAAACAGTTACAAGGAAATAAGAAATGGAGAGAAAATCCAGGGGGAAAAAAAAAAGGGTAAAATAATGCAGGAAAAATAAATAAGGCAAGACCATCCTGACAAAACGATCCATGATGTCCTTTACCACCACTAGTGGAAATTCGATTGTCTTGGGATGAATTCAGGGTTTAATCCTGTAATCTGTAAATAAGTTAACCACATTTCTAAAAAAGCAGTATTTATCTCCTTGAATTTGAAAGTGTAGCATATTGCAAGAGGAAAAAAAATACACTTAAAATATTACAGGATCTTAGTTTGTATTTGCATCACTTGTACCCTACATATACCTATCTCTCTACAGGAGTGGGAAAATTTGCTTCCTTCTTTGTCCTTAAACTTCTAGAACATACCAAAACTAATAAAAGAACAAAGCTACATGCACTCTCTTGCCACAGCTGAAAGTGAAATTACTTCACATACTTACTTACCTGGTGTGGCATGTGGTCCAAACTTCTGGAAGATTTTGTGACTGAATTCTTCTGCAATAAGCTAAACAAGAATTTGAACAGTTAGGCAAGAGTACACATTTAACTGAAGCTAGAAAGAACTCTTTTTCAGGAAAGTATGCCACTCCTAACTGAAGGTGTATTTATTGTTAACTTAAACGAATATTCAAATATATTTATTCAGTTTAGTATCACTATTTTATACTAACTTCATTTCATTAACATGAAGCTGGATTCAGTACTTTCAAACATGTTTTGCATAATTACAGTATCATCTAGTAGTAGTCCACTACTAATTATACTTTGCCTGACTAACTCCACATAAAAATTTCATATCCATTCTGGTTCCAAGAAAAAAAAAATTAAAGGATGAAATTATTACTGTTGTAAAAGTTAGAACAAACTTATCTGCAAAGGCTTCTGAATTCTACCTTTCATTAGGACTTTAACCTGAACTATCAGTTGCAAGTCTATTTCATATGGAGTTGAAAACCAAACACGGTGTTCTCATGAAACTTCTTTAGTAGAGAGTAACAATCCATCTCAACTCTTTATTATTAGTGAGGTCTCTTTTTGCAGTAATTTCCTCCATGTTCTTACTCTGTCTATACTACTCATATCAGTACCATTGTTCACTTGTTAATCTTGATCTCTTTTGGTTAGACATAATTCAGAAGACATGAACGATGTCAAATCATATCAAGAGACTTTCAACAGAATACTAACAAAATTCAACTTCAAGGTTCTATACATGTGATAGATTCAAGCATCAAGAAATTTAAAGATTACTTAGCAGTATTTCATGGCACACAGTTTCAAGCCATTCCAAATTTCAAGCAAAAAATTGACTGAAGCAAGTATGATAAAACAGCAATGTTGAAGTCACCAACAGCACCATTTAATGAAAAAATGCCTATCTAAATGAACTATTTCACTCATGATTCCTCACAACATAGAAAACCATCAAAACAATGCACTTCAAAACCAACAATTTACGTATTTTTTTTTAACAAATACTTAAGTAAAAGCTCTAAGGAACACCATTACTCTCTCATGCTGCATACTAACATTAGAATAGATATTTTTCACTAAATTAGAACTAAAATTAAACCATACCTGTGGTGTGAGAAATTTTTCAACCCTTTTGGCTATAAAGTTTTTCTCCAATATGGAGTTCACTGATGGTCTGTTCCTAGGATTCCTCTTAAATAACTGCGAAAGCAGATTGCGGAGGTCATAGGAATAATGCATAGATATAGGAGGAAAAGGTCCAGAGATTATCTTCAGTACCAAGTTCTTCATGTTACCAGCTTCAAACTGTATCACATGAGACAGAAAACAGTTACAAGATATTACTTACTGTCTATAAACTTCCAAAGCTGCTTATAAACATGAAGGAAACAACATAACTTTCCTTGCCTCAACATAAGAAAACAAATTTTTAAGACCACAGACAGTTTACATCAGCAGTTCAAAAATCATATGCTGCCAAGTACTCTGACTATAAATATATCATAATACAGCTATTTCATATGACAGGTATTTCATACTACAGAGATACAAAATTTGCTAACAAATAATTGTTGTCCCTCAAGATCTAGATTGACAATAACATATGATTAAAGACATAATTATTATATGATGATCTCTACCAAAAACTTTCAACCACATGGCTTTTGTCCTTTTTAGTGAAGCCACATTTCAAAACAAACAATGTAAAGGATTCATGATCGTTCAGTGTCAAATCCAAAGGAATGTTCTGACTTCAGCTTAAGCTCAGGAAATAGAATGCTCCGTTTCAATTCCTCTGTACAACAAAAAACAAACAGGAGATATCACCTGGCTCACAGAAAACAACCTATTGCCATAAACTCTCAGAAAGGTAACATCGCTGCCACAAAGTATTGAATAAGAAATTACAACAGCCTGAAATTAAACTCTTATCCTTTGAATTTCCTCCCACACTTCTCATATTACAAGATTTGTTTCCTTCTAATGAAAAAAGAAAACCCAACCAACCAAAAAGGAAAACTGAAAACCAAATAAACTGAACCCAAAACAGAGTAGAAACCAAACCAAACTCAACCAAAGAGAAATAAATTTTTTTTCTTCCTTTCCTAATTGCAAAGCTGTTTATAAAAAATATATTCCTCAAAATAACATACGGGGGGGGGGGGGGNTTTTTCTCTAAGACCTATTCCTGTTCTAAACAGAAATGCATTAATCCATCTGCACGAAAGCTGACAGTCCAAATTCAGACTTCCAATGAAAATGCCAAGGTTCTTGAAAGAAAGGAACACTATTCACAGTATCATTTGTTACAACATCTAACGATTTCTGTACCTAACGTGGTTGACTGGAAATCTACACTGAACCCAAAAGGTACAGTGCTAAGACTTCTGGAGAGATAGGTATGAAGCTAAACACAAATGGAAAATATTGGTCAGAATAGGAAGAAAAGATGCAAATACCGAAGGTAATTTTAAACAGCCACCAACAGACTTTCAACTACTGAAATATATTTGCAAAAAATCTAGGAAAAAAAATAATCTGTTTGAAAATCACTGCTCTTTTAAGGACAAAAGAAGTTTCTACCCACCGCATGTTTAAGTGTGCACATCTCATAGAGAACACAACCAAGGGCCCAGATATCACTAAACCAAAAAAGAACATATCTTTAGAATTAGTTCTAGATGCAACATCATCAAGTAACTCATACCTGTGGAGTCCATCTTTGAAAAGCAAAAAGTTGTGCTTTGAATATGTACCAGCTTCCTTATATGTACCTCTTCCACTCTCTCCCAAACAAAACCACAATTTAGCAATCAAAAATAAGGGCATGAAAGAAATGAGGTTATTTGGGCTTCAGATTTTGTTTTTGCCTTTTTATACCAACCATATCAATCTGAATAGACGAAATATGGACAAAGGCTTTTTTTCTTTAAATATATATGTTTGCCTGAGGTCTTTGACTTAAAAAATTATTAAAAAGACCCCAAATTGCCACCTAATTCAGCAAAACTGACTCTCAAAGTCAGTTTACTCTTTACCATCGACTTGCTTAACTGACTCATTACAGATTCGCCTTTCCATGTGAAAGACACTAAAGGGCAAAAAAAGGTAGTAATTTTTATCTTTTAAGGAACCATTTGAAATCAGTATAAGACAATGGATGCAACAACTTAGTGCAGTATAAGACTAATTTGATAATGACCACTTTGATTACATTAGGAACCTTGTTACCAGATACAACCTACTGACAGGACAGCAAATGTATAAGCAAAGTATCTGTGTGACTGTTACCTGAAGCGAGCTGAGCCACCTATGCAAATGCTTAGAGAATCCAATTTCTGTGTGGGATTCCATCCTTAACAGTTTCACATTTGTACTGCATCTCTTAAAGCAGTGTGCAGATAATTACAGTTCTACTTTTGCCTAAGAACACAGTCAGATCTAGAACTGAAGAACATTAAGATATGTCATCTCTGCATCACACTCCTTTGTACTGCACAGACTTACTGAGGTCTCAATTGGACAGTCAGACTCAGTACCTTCTTGAGTAAGAGATGAACCAAGAGCTGGTAACCACCACATGAACAGAACAGCTTTAGATTTCTAAAACAATTCACTGTCTTTTCCTTAGCAAAAATGTTTAGTAATAAGTTTGTTAGTACCTTTTATTGTTGTAAGGTTTATTCTGACATATTTCAGGAGACAAATAGTATGGCGTTCCTATGCAAGTGCGAGCCAGCTCAGCAGTACTAGGGAAAAATAAGAATGAATATTAGCTAGTTAACTCGCACGAAATGCACAGACTGTGTTTTACTACATCAAAGCAATTTAGATTAAGTCGGGGAAAAAAAGCATCAAAAACGAGTTACCTGTTAAGAACTCTGGCGATGCCAAAATCTCCCAGCTGTATTGTTCCATCTTTGGTTAAAAATATATTCTTGATATAGAAATTTTAAGAAGTCTGTTAATTCAAGCATTCATGCGATTGCACATTTTTTATTCTCAACGCCTTCTGTGAAGAAAGTTTTCTAACACTGAGTCACTCTGAAGTTACTAGCTTACTGACTACTAAGAAGCACAGGACTTATTCTAGTTCTACTTCATCAAAATTAAACATTATTATACATTCTAAAATACAACCTTTTCTTTCCCACACAGAAATATATGAGTAGCACTCGAGCAACATCAAATAACCTCTTTGTACAAATAGCGGGTAAATAACTTCCAGTTATTTCCAGTCCAAAGAAAAGACGTGTTTACATATAAAGGCTGCTTCCCATAATTTACCAATTTGCACTAGCAAGATATCAATGTAATCACTTTGGAAATAAATTCAGTTAAAAAACAGCTAACTACATACCTGTGACTTTATGTCTCGATGTAAGATTTTTCTATCATGTATGTGTTTTAGTGCTAAACAGATCTGCACAAACCAATCCAGAATCTAAGAACAAAATAAAAAGCAATTATCGGTATCATCACTTCAAAGTTTCCCTAGTTAAGTAACTGAAAATACTATCAAATCAGTTCTACAATTTTAAGATTTCATGTTACCCTCTTTCCACAAACCTGTCTTCATTTATATCACAGGATAATTAAAAATGTCATGTCACTATTAAGAAAGCTTTTTAATGAAAGATGCACACTACCCAAATTCGATATTAATCCTGAGACTACCAGTTTCATTGCATACAATTCTAACAAAAATATGTAACATAAATTTGGCTAAAATGTTTAAGACACAGAATTTGTATCTTAAAGATTTTTTACTTTTGCTCTAACCAATACTAGCCTTCTTGCAGGCAATCGATCAAGAGTCCTAGAAAGCCAAACTGATACTTACAGAATGTTAATGTTATGTATTTCACTTCAAAAAGAAAAGTAGTACAAGTAGACACCATAGCGAAAAGCAAACAACATACAACTAGAAGATTATAAACAAGCTAACAACAGTGTTTTTAAATAGTATTCTAAGTACTCTTTTAGTATTCTAAAAAGAAAATTTTAAAAAATCATATTATAAAGGGTGACTAATTGCAAGAACGTTTCCATATGAATAGAGACTTCAACTTGGAAGCACATAAATGTAAAAACTACAGTACAATGCAATGTGTAATTTTCACTTTTCTACTTCACGTTCTGTATATGTGAGCCAATTTGTAAAACTTTTTTTTAAGCTTTATTTCCAAAATGTTTCATGATTATCCTATTCTAAACACCATCAATAGACCAAACACACTAATAAATCTTTTCAGATACAGGTAAATTGAGATCTTATCAGATGCAGACATAAAAGCATAGAAACAAGGAAACTTATGTCAGTTCTAAAAAAAACCACCTGAATCCTACATAGAGTGTTTTCACTTAAATTAAGGAAATTCATACATAAAATCCACTCATTCCAGATTCTCCCATAGTACAAATTACTTTGTAACCTTACTACTTTATACCCTTATTACTTTGTCAGTGACATGGACAGAGGAATTGAGTACACCCTCAGCAAGTTTGCAGATGACATCAAGCTGTGTGGCACAGTCAACTTACTAGAGGGCAGGGATGCCATCCAGAGGCACCTGGACAGGCAGGCCCAGGCCAACCTCATGAAATTCAATAAGGCCAAGTGTAAGGTCCTGCGCCTGGGTAGGCACAATCCAAATCATAAATACAGGCTGGGTGGTGAATGGCTGGAGAGCAGCCCTGAGGAAAAGGACCTGGGGGTCTGGGGTGATGAAAAG